>CM047809.1:105610919-106210919 GCA_026214975.1 Gentiana macrophylla
TGGTGTTAATGGTGGCGTGGAGGTGAGATGGCCATCTACCGGTAAAGAGGCGATAATGAGGGAGGAGGTAATTGCTTGGAAATTGACCTGATATGGATTGAAGGACCATGAGCGAACGCAGTAAGTGAACAAGATGAGTGTTGAGCTTGGCAGAGTGGATTTGGATTGGCGGCGGGGCGTCTGCCGTACCCACTCGATACCAAGATAAATATGATTTTTGTATTAAATGTTTTCTTGATTACATCCAAACAACAACGGCTCGTACATAAATACTACACCATCTAGCAAGTAGCAACCAATTCTAGCAACTTAACAACATTGTGTGTAATATTCCGATTTTCGAGGAAAAGGCGGAGCGTGTCATTTTACAAAAGCGAAATATTGGGTTGAGTTCCTTTTATTCGGAGTTTAAGTATTTGATAAATTATATATATATATATTTGAGATATATATGTATATATTTAAGGAGGAAAATCTGATTTTTTTTTATGATTAAGGAAAATAATAAGATTTTCTACTATTTAAGGATTTGTTATTTAAGGAAAATAAATCCCCACAACTCTTATAACCTACTAGAAATCAGATTTTTTTTTCCACCTCCAAATTCACCTTCTGTAAGTGCAAGAGCAAGGAATAGAGTGAGGAATTTTAAATCGATTGCTAAGGCAAATCTTAACGGTTTTCGATCGATCAGTCGAGCACGGAATCGTTGTGAAGAAGGCTTCGTTTGAAATCGAAAGTTGGAGTTTTGTTGAGGTATGTTTAAGCCCTAATTTATTCATCATCGAGTTTGATGGATTCAAACTCATCAATTTCGTAGTTTTATCGTTTAGAAGCGTGTGATTGAATCTAATCTAAGTTTGGATTTATCACACATGTTTTCTGAGAGAAGGGACGGTTTTATTTGCTATTTTTCCGAGTTTGGAATTGGAATAAGCTTGCTAAAAGGTAAGAGGCTCTTCTACAATTTCAATTATCGTTATTGAGGTTTAGATCAAGATTTAAGATGTTTAGATGTAAGAAAGATGTGTTTTTTGTTGGTCAATGATCCTAGATGCTATGGTATGATTAGATAAGTGGTTATGTGTTTTTCTGGGTTTTTTTCCGATGTTAATTAGGTTAGAAACGGTTTAGAAATCGCGTTTTGAAGATTTTAGCATTTTGGGAAAAACCCAGGCAAACGGGCGTTTGCGATCATAGCAGCTCAAACGGGCGTTTGCACAAGGCAGACGGGCGTTTGAGGTTAGAATTTTGATTCAGGATGTAGCCTTTTTTTACGGACGGGCGTTTGGGGTTAGTGGACGGGCGTTCGAAGTCGAACGGGCGTTCATAGGATGTCAAACGGGCGTTTGACATGTTTTACCTTGTTTTTACTGTTTTAGCGTTTCAGCTTGGTTTTCGGCTTCATAATCGTGTTTTCACTGTCTTAAACCCTTAATCATGATATGTTAACATTAATTAAACATGAAAAAGCTTCGATTGAACTTCTGATTCGTTCAGTTAAAACACCGAATGTACTCTTAAAGGGAGTTGAAGTTCGGATCCGTCGGAAGGGCATGAAAGGGCTTGTGCTTTGATGAACTAGAGTTCATCAATGTACGTGTAATTGTTAAGATGTGATGTCTAGTCGTCTAAGTGAGGAGTAGAGTGGTTAAGGTGATTTTTATTCTGAAAACACTTAGGTGGTTAGTTAATTCACATTAATAATTACATACGTGTAAATAAAAGCTAAAACGTCATTTATTCTCGGTTAGGCACTCTTTCATATCGGCAATGTGATACGTTCATAAAAGGTGAACAACGCTACTGGCCTTAAACGTCTGATGGGTAGTGGAGGAAATTCATCGGACGTATACGTATACCGGGGAGACCCCGGAGCTAATCGGTGCTAATCACCGTTAGTTAGCAAGTATATCTTCAGGCTGATGAACGCCATGCGCAATGTCCTTGAGTAGTGATGTAACAAAGATAAGTTAAGCTAGAAACGTATAGTCATGATGTGTCGATGGGCATGGAATGAACCCTAAATTGAGTCGGTCTCATTAAGACAAATCTTTTAATGATAAACCCTAATTAAATTGTAGCTTCTACTTCTTACTTTGTATATTGTACTTATCTCAAATGCATGTTTATTTATGTGTTTGGGGAGAGAAGACGAACAGGTAAATGAAGAGTTCGAGGAGGACTTTGATGACGACGTTTGAGGACGCCGGAGTTGAAGACCTTGATTGTTTACTATTCGTTTATTTACATTTATTTCATGGATTTGGATTATTGGGACTAGTAGTTTACTTCTAGTACTTTGGAATTCGTACACTTTGGATTCGTTGGTTTTGTTTCGGATGTAATAGTATTACATTTCCTCTTTAGTTCTGGAATTTCTATTCTTGGTTGTTTAAAAAAATTTATCAAAGTCTTTTTAGCTTAGGTTCTTTTATTTGATCTGACATAGTAGAGAACGTGTAATATTATTTATTTAATATTATGCGTCTTAACGCGTTCGATTCAGGATAATGGCTCGATGTCAGGGAGCAGGCGTTACATTATGCCAAGTGTCTTCTCTAAAGGATAATACCAAACATAGGACACAATTATGGACTATTAACACATTAGTCCGTATTTTCTAACAAAGGGGAGGGGGTTGGTAAGAGAGAGGTTTAAGTAAACTTTTATTGAGAATTTCCTTTTGCCGCCCACATGTACATGTATAGAAAAATCCAGCTAACTCTTCAACCTTAGATTTTCATTTTGTCTTAATCCTCATTGTAGGACCTTTAAATATCTACACAACCCATACCCCTTTTTGAGAGACTGCATAAAGTAGTACAACCCTCTCCTCAAACATTAAGATTCCAAGCTAAATTTGAAGAGAAATTAAGGCTGAAGATCATGTGAGATGAGGAAAAGAGGTTTTCTTCTGCACATCTTTATGTTTGATGAGAACTCGACGCAGCATCAAAGCCATGAATTCAACGTTCCTTGTTTCATTGGTAAGTGCTACATCTCATCAAATATTCTACTCCAACAACCTATATATATTCTATTGACCTTTGCATAGAAATGTAGTATTTTTCTTCCTACTGATTTAAACATAGAAATTCAAATACAGGATATTGTCTATGTTGTCATACTTTTATTGTTTGTTCGGTGTGCGTGCATGATTCACAGTTAAAAATGTGTTATGTAATTTTGTTGTGAAAGTAATAGTTCTGATAAGTAGTTATATTATATCATGAATGTTTTATGATTGAGGCATTAATATTTAATGTCAATCTTATTACAATTTTCATTAAAAAAATAAAATAAAACGTGCATTTTTCCTTCAAAATTATGTGGAAATCAGTTCTATTCCAGAGCATTACATCATCCTCACATCATAACTAAGTTATAATCCATTATTTTATTACTATTATGACATTAATAATAGTATGTAATTTCTTTGATATTTTTAATTCAAAATTTATGACATTCAAACTTTTTGAAAATAACTTGTGTTACAACATGCATGTATATACATAAAGAATTCAGCATGCGTTTGATTAAAAAAATAAAAATAAAGAACACGCGTGGACTTTCATTCTCGAATAAACAACCCTCACTTTTTTATTTCATCCTTTAAAATAATCTCCCCACTTGACTGATTACTACTTTGTATTCAACGTTAAAGTAGCCTAGCTAGTCCAACAATTTCAAAATTAGAAACAATCAGCCTCTTTGTCTTTGCTTTTCTTAACAAAAACAATGCTCCCCTCCGTTCCTATATGTCGTGTTTGAGAAAAACATACAGATTACGAAAATGACTATTACAAAAAAATCTTGGAAAATGTAGTGGTGTAAAGAATATAAAAGATTGATAGATTGAATGAGCCTAGAAAGTTAAAAAATAATATTGAAAAACGGAAAAAGTATTAAAATATGTATTGAAAATATAACTACGACATATAAAAAGGAAATTTTGATTTTGGCAGCTGCGACATATAATTAGGAACGGAGGGAGTATCAACTTGCAAAACCAGCTCAAACATATTATATATATAGTTTCGTCGTTTATTTAAGCTCATCATAGTTTGCCAAAATCTCTTTTATCACATCAAAATTACATTTCCAAAGTATTATTATTGTAATTTTTTATATGTATCCTTATTTATTAAGTGATAGAAGATTGAAAATAACATTGCATTAATTATATTCGAGGGGTGTTATTGTCATTTTGATATTTATTTAAAATATTAACTACTCTCCTTAATTAACATGTGTGTATTTTAACAACTACGATATTTAAATAAGAACGGAGGAAATATATATAATTTGAGAAAGTCATTGGCAGTCCAACTAATATTTAATTTGATGTGAAGTGACGGGTGAATATGGTGAATATGTTGGACATTCTCAAATTAAAATGTAATATGTTCCCTCATTTGGCAGGTTACAAATCGAATTTAGTTTGAGAAAGTCCAACATATTCATCTGTCACTTCACATCTCATCACACAATAACTTTCCCAAATGAGTACGTACTATGAAAAAACTTATTTGTGTTTTTTTTTTTTTGATAAAAAAACTTATTGTATTAATTGCACTGTTTCTCAAATATTTTGTCAGTGGTCACATTAAATACGCGCATTCTAGTTCGATTCTTAATTACGCACTTCATTTTGAGGGATTAAATTCTTCCATCACTTCCCCCCCCCCCCCCCCCCTCCTTTCACATTGATTAAACTCAAGACCTTGTGAATGTGGCTCTAAATTAAATTTTAGTTTGACAATTACATTTTAACTTGAAAGTGTTGGTTATCGAACTTTTAATTAATTTCAATCGATCACAAGCATGTATTTACTTATGCATTCTTGAATATAACAATTTTTACTAACAATATACAGAGTTTACGGATGAACAACAAATAAATACATTCATACATTTCAAACCGACGAACTTCGAGGATCCTATCACTAACATCTAGAAATTCAACAATTACGTCTGCTTTGGCTCCTGGATGCCAACTATGGAGAGCGTGTCAAAATTATCTTTGGCTAGTTCATAATTGGCATCATTGAATCAAAAGCAGGCAACATTTGAAAAGATGGATATTTGTAAGTCCTTTTCTATTTAGTGGTAATTACAGTATTTGCATTGATCATTTGTCATTGTCTCATTCCATCAATTTTTTGTTTTTTTTATTGGAGCAACGAGACTCAGGGTCTGTTTGGTAAACGAAATAAGTGTTTTTTCTGAAGAAATTAAGAGGTGATTACAATTAGACATGTTTGATAATATTTTTAACACATCTTATTTAATTAAGTACCACTGAATTCTCTGTGTTAAAAGTTCAATATTTTTCAGCGCAACATTTACCACTTATCGCTGAATGAAATTGCCAGCCAACGTGCATGAGTGCATCCTTCTTTATAGGAGCAGTTATTCATTTATTTATTTGTTTTACTTTTATTTTTTGTTTGTTTTAATATGCTTTTATCATATTATTAATTTTATCATGGTCTCAAAAAAATGTATCCTTCTCTATACACATTATCACAAACCGTTTATGCACTTTGTATATAGTTATATTAAGGTTATTATTTTGAAAAAAAATGCTAGTTCCACAGCAAAATAATTATAAATAATACAATAAAATTTTGGTATAATTAATAAAGATGAGACTTACTTAATAATCAATAATGGAAGATGTATTGTGTCACATTGTTATGAATATTTTATTATAAAAAAAGCATTACTCTTATATATTGTCTTTCTTATGATTTTTAGTTTTGTTAAAAAGTCATTTAAAATAAGTAATACATTTTTTTTAAAGTTATGAAGTATAATTCGAAATCTAATTACAAAACAAAACTTACACGTTATATCTAGCATAAAAAAATATAGCATTTTTATAAGCATACAAAAAAAGAGTGTATACACAAAGCATTAAAATAAAGCATTTTATGTTTTAAGATTTATAGTGTTGTCAAACAGTCTAATCAATTTCAGTATTTAAATCATTCACTTAATTAATGTAATCGACTTGACTTGAGGAGACTTGACTTGATTTGATTTGGTTTTAACAAACTTTTTCATCCCACCATTATACTACTGCCTCCGTCCTAATTAATTTGTTTTTTTTTCTTTTAGCTTTTTACAAATATTGACAAATTAAATAGGTCGATGAGATAAACCTTTCAGTAATGCCTCCGAACCAAGGGGTCTAAAGTTTAAACCCTCTTCCCTTGATGATAAAAAAATACAAATTAAATAAATAAATCACTTATACATTATATGTACTAAATTGTCTTTCTTTCTTTTAGATTTTTATTAATTATTTAAGGAAATTAATTATTAATCCTCGTATTTATTAGGTTTTAATCATGTATTGATCATTTAGTTGCAATGAGAACAAATTTAATTGACATGGTCTCTTTTGCCCTTATCTTTACACTTAGAGCACTCACAACGATTTAATCCTCCTAACGAATACTTTATTTTACTAGTTTCTGTAATCACTATCAAAGATGAAGTCATCGTGATTCTCTATTTTACATAATCGATATATATAAAAAAAATTCAGAATCTGGATGAATGCGGTAAATGTAAAGTAAATTTTACAGTTCTGTATTTTACATTAAAACAAAGAGTGTCTGCTGCAGTATTGTTTTTCCTGTTGTAATCTCTAAAATAGAGTTTTTAAAGTATTTCTGATATTCATCGCTAGTGCTCTTACTAGGCGTAGTTGATGACCAAAATAGTAACGACCAACCTTAACCGGCAAAGTACCGGTCGGAAGCACTATAGTGGAGAGCAAGGTCGTATCCCACGAGGAATCAATCGAATACCAAAGTCATTCTCATACTTAGTTTAGGCTAATCAAGTTTGTTCAGTTTTGATTATGCTAAAGCGATATTTAAACTAGAGTAAAGAGAGATAGAGGCATAGCCAAATCACGATCCAATTAAATACTTTCGCCTCTAATCGACTATTTGGGAATGGAAACTACCAACCAACCATCCTAATGCTTATATCGACTCGTTCATGGGTGCAAACTCTAGATAGTACTAGACGCCATGCAACAACCTAGTACCACTTTGCTCGATTCAACGATCGCTTTTAAGGATTTAAGCGACCGGAACAAGATAAACACTCACAGAGCCGCTCGATTTACACCGACAAACCTCGTTAACCAATCGATCTAAACAACTCAGTCAATTGTAGATAACGATCTTAAAACCCATTTTCCCACACCCCTTCGCAACATACATTTATAAAAGTGGTGTGTGAGTTCATGAACTAGGTGTACAAGCTAATTCAAGCATTAAGAACAAGTTTTAAGACATGAATTCATCGATATAACAACAATTAAACACTAACAATTCCCAATTTCATCAATTAGAGGGTAATTTCTTCAATCTTCACATGATTTGACTATGGAATGTTTAGCTACTCATAGTAAAACTAGAAATAACAATCAAAGATAGAATCAAAGCCATAAAACTGAAAAGAGGAAAGTTTAATTACCAAAACCATGAGAAAATTGTCTTTACATCAAGCTTCATCAACACCCATGTCAATTGGGGAAGAAGATGATCCAAAATGCAAAAATTAAGGGAAGGAAAGCTAAAATGTAAGCTAATTTGAGTTTAATCTAAGAGAAATAGTGAAAGAAGAGCTAATCTAGGTGAAGGAATGGAGGAATGGTGACTCTAAGGGTTTTGGGGCAGAGAAGAATCAGAAATCTGCAGAAAATTCGCGTTTTTGTGGTGAAAAACGCATAACGAGCCGAGCTGCTTGAAGTTCGGCTATATAGATAGTTTGGAACTAGATTTTCTTCAGTAAATTGACCATAACTTTGCGTACAGACCTCCGATTTGAGTGATTCAAGATGCGTTGGAAAGCTTGTCCAAAGATCTACAACTCTTGTAAAGAAGTCTAAACCGAATTCCGTCTACAAGAGGGGTCAAATGTCACTTTAAGTCAACTGTGAGTATAAATGCTCAAGACAAATGATCCGTAAGAACTCCGTGGCTTCGGGTACAAGCTCTCTAACCCTCATACCTCATCATCCAGGTTTACGAGTTACCTATTTCCTGCATTTCCATAGCAACCAACATACCAAGCATAATTCCGCAAGAAAGATAGGTCTCGAAATGGGTCAAAATGCCGTAAAATGGTGAGGTTTTCTATCTATTTGACGGTTTGCCTCAAAGTGAGTGTGCAATGCATTTTGCCCTATAAATGGTCTAAAACTACCCAAAACAAGCCAAGAGTGTAAAAGCGGGGTTAAAACATGCACCGAAGCATAGTAAAGTTGACTCTCATCGGTAGTAATCTTCCATCCGCCTCCGTTTTGGCTCAGTTATTCTACTTCATTCTCGTACTTCTCTGCTTTTCTCTTCGTTCTCTTTCGCCCGATCATTTTTGCGGCCTCTTAATTTTGAATTAAAACGAATTTTGGAAAGAAAGAAAATATGAGAGACAAAGAAAATATAAGAGACGACGGAGAGAGAAATGGCAATGTAATGGTCGTTGGCTTGTGACTAGCTTTCTCACTGGTGTTTTTTATAAAGGAAAACTTAATTTAACTGGATAATGAGCTGATAGATACATATATTATGAAAAAGTGTGTATTGTGGATGTCCATTTGACTTTGAAATGTATTAATCAAGAGTCTATAAGTGCATATTCATAACTCATTAACCACACTTTGTAGTCTACAAAGTTTAAAGGCCATATTAATGAGAAGTGTGAGAGTGTACTATGAGTCATTATGAGGGTGTTACCGCAAATATTGTAACAATTGTTGTCAATGAAAATTGTTTTCGGATTTTAGAAATTACATCAAAAGGTATTAAGTGAAATACCAAATAAAGAGGATGAAAAAAATATAAATTATGGTAAAAGACTATTGATTATCGGAAGTGTATATGAAAATTACGGCGGTTAAAAAATTGGTTAGGAGAGAGAAGTGACAAATTTTGTACATCTAGCTATTCTAAGTCAACCGTATGGGAACTCATAGCAGAGCTCTATAAGGTGTTCTATCTTCAAAATGATGATAACACTCAAAAGTCTTATACAACAAAGTCTTTATCACTATTTATTTTTTGAGATACGAACAGTGCATCCCTACATTTGAGGATGCACTAGTCACGCCGCGAAACATATTTAATTATGAAAAATTATAGGGATAATGATAGGGATGCTGTTAGAGTGAAATAATAAATATTTAATATGTATGAATAAGGTTGTGAAGTAGAATATGTATTATTTAAAGTATTTGAATGTTATATGGAAAATGCTATGGATGCTGGTGAATGATATGTTGTATAAAGTGATTGTAAAATAGATATATGTATTATTCATAATATTTTAAGGATAAATTGTAAAGTCTACGGCATTATTATCGATTCTCCTATCTCTACCTCCAAATTACTATTAAAAAATACATATATCTACTTACAACAACTAAATTCAGAACTCTACATCAACATCCCTATCTCTATTCCTACATATTCATTCTTTAACTATAAACAACTTTATCAAAAACATCTTTTCAACTTTTAAACATTTTGGCAGAGGAAAGGAAGATAAACAATAATAAAATAATTATAGGGATTGCTACAGTTGCAGCTTACATTTGGGATGACACTGTTCATGTTCCCCAATGTAGGAATTGGGGATAGGGAGGCGATGCGGCTCATTTTTTCCTCCATCCCTAATTTTTATTTGTAATGTTGGGATAAATTATGATATAAAGCCGATGCTAATGGGGTTACCCCACCTAAAGCTTTAAAACACTTTTAAGAATCAAAATTACCTCATTTAGACTACAATAAATTCACACGCACATGATGAATCTCAAATCTCTCATTTAGAATACAAAAATACAATAAACTCACACATATAATGATGAGCCTCAATTCTCAAACCTAATACATTAATGTCCTGAAATCTCTATTTAACCATTAGAGCAAAATTTCATTAACATCATTAAACCATTTATTTGTGTATGACACACTATGAAGCACATACATGGACACGCCGCACGACACGGAGACACGGTTAGATAGTCGTCCTTTATTAGTGCCAAAAGCAAAAACAAAGTTGTGATGGATCTTCAAAATATTACAATGTATAAAAATGATAGTCTATAAACATGAAACATTTAAACTAAATACGCGTAGTTTTATGAAATTATAATCAAGATTGAAATCATGTATTTTAACGTTTCTATTGAAAATAAACTAAATAAACAAAAAATACATAGTTGAAATAAATAAACAAAAAATACATAGTTGAAAAAAATTGGGTTCAGGGATGTCGAGAGTGTCAGTGTCGTATCGAAAATTGTCAACAATGTGTCGAAGGTGTATCAAATATTAAAATTTTAAATAAATTATTTTAATCTATTAACACGTGTCGGAGAATTGTTGGTTCGTATCGTGTCGAAAATATATCAGACACACGTTACAGAGATTGAAATGTTTGTGCTTCATAGATGACGCACGATCACTTTGGTTGGAAGTGGTTGGTAGCCATCAACTACCTCCACCAAACCAAAACCACTTTCTGTGCTAGAATTTGAATTTCATAAATCCGGCCGTTTTTTTCGCCGGAGAAACCCGGGTTATCAGCGTCAATTCTTGTACTAGGTGGGTTTTACATTTACTGTGGAGCAGTAAAGTTAGTATTTCATCTTTCTCCTGCATTTTCATTTCTTTGATTGCATCTTTTACTAGTTTTCAATAGCATTTCTATGTTTCATTTCTGTCTTCCTTGAGTCGTCATTACTTGATCGGCTGTTTGTTTTTGAATCTGTGAAATGGGATTTGTTTGTTCTTTCCTACGTTTCTCGATTTGGGTTTTAGTTTTGCTAGAGATATTTGCAGGGCCGAATTTTTTTCTTTGCAAGTGAAATGGCTCAAGATGGCTTAAGATCAGATGTAGAGGTAATCCCATTTCAAGTATTATTTTGTTTGGATTACTTTTTGCTGTATTTGTGAACTATAACCCACATGTAAGGGAGCTTGAACCTTGAGATTTTCTAATTTCATTGTATAAGCTTTAGCAAGCTTCCGATTTAGTGTCATTTTGACTTTGTATCATTGGATCAATTAGGTTGTTCTTAGTGAAGAGATTGGCCATGTAAGATCAGTCATCTTGAATCGACCTCGCCAGTTGAATGTGATTTCATCTAGAGTGGTAAGCTGAAGGATTATTAGAAGGTGTAATTAATTTTAATTGAGTGAACGATTCGTTTATTTAACTTTTAAATGGTCCATTGCAATCATGTCCCTTAGGTATCTTTGCTAGCAGATTATTTAGAGCAGTGGGAAAAAGATGAGAATGCACAACTCATTCTGATCAAGGCCAGTTTCTTTTTTCAATGTTCTTGTTTTTTTTCTTCTTGGGATTCAGATGTTATTTTTTGATGCAGTAATGCTTGTGGGCTCTCTAGAGAAAACGGAAAACCTCTTAATTTTGCTCGTTTATGTACAGGGAGCAGGCCGTGCCTTTTCTGCTGGTGGAGATTTGAGAATGTTCTATGAGGGCAGGAACTCGGGTAAATAATTCATTCATTTTTCGAAACGATACATGTTTGTTCCCCTTCCCATTGCAAAAAGGATGGCAAAAAGGAAGTGTTTCCTCCTTAATGCAATTCTTATTGCCATTAAAAAGATTTAAGTAATCTTTTTTTGTCAGAAGATTCATGCCTCGAGGCAGTATATAGATATTATTGGCTGTGCTACCATATCCATACATACAAGAAAGTGCTGGTACTCAATTTTTTTCTTATATCCCTTCCTTCAGATGATCTTCGAGTTCCATGTAATATTGAACTGTCATTTTACTCATTATGTCATTCCCAGGTCGCTCTTGTCCATGGAATTTCTATGGGTGGAGGTGCAGCTTTAATGGTTCCGATGAAGTTTTCAGTTGTCACAGAAAGAACTGTTAGTAAATATATGGAATTTTTTGCTAACATAAAACAATTATACCCCTCCTGAAGACTTCATGGTTGATTGTAGAGTATGTTTGATGCAGATATTTTCTACCCCAGAAGCAAGTATCGGGTTTCATGTTGATTGTAGCTTCTCGTACGAACTCTCTCGTTTACCTGGGTACCTAGGTAAGCATTTAACTCCTTTATCTACCAACCATACGATATTATCCTTCTCGTGGTTGTCAAAAATCTCTGCCAATATCGAACAAAATATAAAACCTTATTATATAGAATCGTGCCCATGTCAGAGTAACAAATGATAGATTTTTTTCTTTGATCGTATGGAACTTCATTTGTAGGGGAATATCTTGCTCTAACGGGAGCAAGGCTGACTGGTAAAGAACTTGTTGCTGCTGGATTAGCCACACACTTTGTCCCGTCTGAGGTTTTTCCGCTACTGATTTTCTATACTATTCACACTTTTGATGCATTTATAACCATCTATTTTCTTTGCAATAGGTTGCATATATTAAACAGAATCATATTTAGAAAGAGAAAGTGCAATTAAGAGTTTGCATGAGTGTAATTCAAGCTATGCGTATGTGTGATGAAATTTGAAATACTTTATGATAAAATTTCCATCTTCTGTGCCCCAGAAACTACCCGAGCTAGAGAAACGTTTGGTTAACTTAAATAGTGGTGCAGAAAAGGCTGTAAAATCCGTCATTGAGGAATTTTCGATTGAAGTACAGATTGATGAAGAAAGTATTCTTAACAAGTAAGAATTTAAATCATTTTAATTCTTTCCCACCTCTTGAATTTTT
This sequence comes from Gentiana macrophylla, assembly GCA_026214975.1. Taxonomy (NCBI): domain Eukaryota; kingdom Viridiplantae; phylum Streptophyta; class Magnoliopsida; order Gentianales; family Gentianaceae; genus Gentiana; species Gentiana macrophylla. The sequence goes on from CM047809.1 coordinate 105,623,673, forward strand.
CTTTAGGTTGTTGATCTTATGTGTTTGAATCCAGGAAATCAACAATTGATGCCTGTTTCTCGAAAAATTCCGTGGAGGAGATCTTAGAGTCATTTGTAAGACATTTTATTCAAGAAAAGTTGAATTCTTGTAGTCAAAATAAAATATCATTATATTAGGTCTATGCTGATGATCCCAGGAGGTTGAGGCAAGCAAAGATGGAAATGGTTGGATAATTCAAGTGCTTAAAGGCCTAAAAAGATCCTCCCCGACTGGATTAAAAATTACACTGAGATCGGTAATGCTTCCTGTTAATTTCACTGCTTATAGAAAACCTTGTCGTCTATTTTTTTAGTACAAGATACAGCAAATTTCTTTGGAGAAGTAGGCTAAACTTGTTGAAATCCGCTCCAAAACTGAAATCTTGAATACTAATTTGCTGAAAATACTTGGGTTTTCATTTCTAATACCGTGGTTTTCATAGTTTTGATGTTATCCATACATACGATATAGGATACACAAAACAGGCACTTACATTGGGCATTTGATTGTATGCCTGTCAACCTATCAGCCATATCATATTTTTCGTCTTTAAAAAGGTCATTTTATGTCTGAATCTTTCGGATTTGTGTGTTCTTCATTAAAGATGTTTCCTGAAAATTTGCCAGATCCGAGAAGGAAGAAAGAAATCACTGGCTGAATGCCTGAAAAAAGAGTTCCGACTCACAATGAACATACTTCGAGAGAAAATATCTGGTGATGTTTACGAGGTAAAGTACCCTCCTAGTGCCCTGGTTAAGGGATCTTGATATTAAGGTGACAGTTCGTTCTTGTTCATCTTAATGCTTGCTATATGCAGGGTATTAGAGCTGTGACCATTGAAAAGGACAACTCTCCAAAGGTATTTCTCTCTCGACTCACGCTTTCCTATATATATACAGATCGAAAAATGATATTGCCCCTACATTGTCTTCCATATAGATTATAGATAGATACATGGGCAAATGCACGTGTGAGTCGATCCATTCTTGATGGATATCTACCATTCTTTTGAATTTCTGTCTTCCATTCTTTTGAATGTCAAATCTGGATTTTTCTGTGTAAATGCAGTGGGAACCTTCATCTCTTGACAAAGTTGACAACGAAAAAGTTAACCTCGTATTCCAGCCATTCCAGGATGATCTTGAGCTCAACCTTCCTGAAACAGAAGATAGCAGATGGGAAGGAAATTCGAGAAATCTGCTTATGCGATAGCAGAGCGATAAACCGTTTTGTATTGGTATTTTGAATCTCTTATTTAGTATGTTGTCTAATAATATTATGCAGATGTTTAGCTCAATTTGTATTGCGAAATTTGCATGGAATTGTTACGACTGGGGTTGTACTCTATTTTGGAGATTTTAATGTTATCACAAAAATCAGGCTATGACATGTGGAGAGATTATATGGTATAATCGTTATATCGTATGTAGTACATCGTGATTACATATTTTTATTCTCTTTCATTATAAACACTCCTACTATATGAAAAAAAAAAAAGTAAAAATAAACAGAGTCAAAATCATCAGTTAAGTTTTGAATTTACATTTGAAAAATATCAATAATTTTAATCTTGAATTTACAGAGTTCAAAAGGAATTCAAAATAAAAACCCAGTTTTAAATAAAAGAAAGAATTGATCAATTTCGAAAAGTGTAGAAGCAAATAATGCCAAAAAAAAAAAAGAAAAAAAAAAGTTCAACAGTGAGAAGCAACATGAATCACACATTTATGTTTCCAACATCTCAAAAATGAACTAAACCTCAAGAAATATTTGCGGTTGAGCTATTTTCAACACCCTTTTAATTTTAAAAATAATTACTCCAAACAGAGAGAAATATTGAGAAGCTCCAACAGAAAACGCCGGGCAAATTAGATGATGAAGATGGAGCATCCATGTTCAATGACCTTAAAATTGAGCAGCATTATTCCTATGCACCAAAAACCTATTTCAATTCTCTCCCCAAAATACAGTACTTTCTGCAATTTTATGTGTTCTTCTTCTTCTCCTTCTTCTTCATCTACTACTATTACTACTGTTCTTGCTGCTACAGCTGAAGGAAAAGGAGGAGATTCAACAGAAGAGGGCACTTTTACTTTTTCTGCAGGTATTTCTGTAATCCCAACTTACATTTTCTATCCCCCTTTAATTTTTTCCTTTCCATATTCGTCTTTGTAGATTAGTTTTGATTTAAAGTTTTGTCTTTGTATATATTATGATGTTTATCGGGTCGATTCAGTGTGGTGTACTAGTAAAGTCGCTCGCTGCAATGCAAAATAAAGGCTCTGTTAATATTTTCTCTAGAGTTGTTAACGAGACGGGCCGAATATCTGTTGTTCAAGCTTGTGTTCATTTTGATCAGGAGCTTGTTCGTGTTCTTTGTTTAATAAATGAATAAAAAGAAATATGTTCAAGCTTGGTTCATTAAGGTCACGAGTTTGTTTGAGACGTTTGCATAGTAAATAAACAAAAAAAAAAAAATTTACGTTAAAACTCAAAATTGTTCGAGCACGTGTTCGAGTTTGAGCACTTCTGCGTATTTTTCCTTTCAGTTTGAGGTCATTTCGAGTTTACTAGTTAAGGTATAGAAAATCAAGTTCAAATGCATAAATATCAAAGTATGAAACAATATTAATCAAACATCAAAGTACCAAAAGCATTAGGAGACCTCTATAAATTAATATTCTATAAAATTACTTTAGAACATCTATTAGATCAATAGACGTCTTATCATCTTATATGTGTTGGAGTTAGCTTGTATATTGGTTTTATCTATATAAACAGGTTCACGAACACAATCGAACATAAATGAAAATTCAACTGGATCATCTTCTGCTCGTACTCAACTGGATCTCTTGGATCAACTCACTTCTAGTGGCTCATCTGTCACCGGTACGTACCAGTAGTACTTGTTCTTCCATTGATGAATACGAATAACAAAAAGTCCATACAAATTCATACCCTTAATTAAACCCATATTTGTTTTTTTTTTTTCTTGACAAGCTAGGTTATGATAGTGATGGTAGATCCAGCAGCAGCAGGCTAACGATCCGTGATCAACTCGCAATGTTGGTAGGTGACAGAGATTATAAAGACTGATTTAATTCAGCATCCCATTAGGTAAAAATCTGAAGAAGTTTACTCCAAAGTTCTTAACAGTATCACAAAAGAGAAACATCAAAAGACAATCTTACTTGAATGAGGTTTCTAAGAGAAACGATAGTGTCTTTTTCGCTACGATTGGGGCTTTTGTAATTCTACCACCTCTTATCATCTTAGGAGTTTGCATAGCAACCGGATATGTCCAACTATTTCCATGATTAATGGCGCCCCGGACCCGGATAGCTCTTTTTCCAAAATCCTGCATATATATAGACAGAATGCTTGGTAATCTGGGATCAGATTCGATTTGCTCATAAGCTAATTATGTGGCCAATACATACTATTGAGTCTGAGTATATGGTCTACGATGTACATTTGAGATCCTTGAGAAATTTGAGTTTGTAGAAGAGGATTTGATCCCATATTTACTAACCAGTTTGTGTACAACCTTCTGATACTAATAAAGATCTTCCCCTGCGAATCTCTGAATTTCGGGCATAGAATCAACTGAAATGTTAGTTTCATAGCAAAAATTATCGTAACACGCTTTTAAGTCATTAATCAAGACAATGCTTTATATCAATCAATAGATTTAATATTATTATGATCAAATGTATCAAAGTTTATTTTGGTCATTTGTTTGTGACCGATCAATGCTAACGTGTTAAAGATTTTAACTCCGGGAAGATATGTCAAAAGCCTTCGATTCAAGGTAGAAGAACAAAACGGATCAAAAATAGGGAAATCGAACAAGCAGGGATGAACCCTAGGAGAGCTGCGGCATCTTCCCGTTTTCTTATTATTTGATAATAATGTTCAGAAGCCAAACACATGTTTTTTATACCTTGGAAAATATACTCACCACAATTACCATTTTGCCCCTCAGACTACTAAGCTAAAAGGTAGAGCAACCATTGTGTTTCACATGTAGCCATAGCCATTGAATGATACTCCGCTTCGGATGAACTCTTGGAAACAAAGGGCTGTTTTCTCGAGCGCCAAGAAATCAAGGTTGAGCCCAAAAAGACACAATAACCTGTAACGGACCTACGGGTCTCCACACAACCAGCTCAATAAGAATCTGCATAAGCTTTGAGAGTTAAATCATTCTGAGAAGGAAGAAATATACCCTATCCAGGATTGATTTTAATGTACCGAAGAAGACGAAGAGCAGCATTGTGATGATTTTCGGCGGGTGCATCAAGGAATCGGCTTAATTGTTGAACGGCAAACGAGATGTCCGGCCTAGTGATGGTTGATCGTCACGTGTTGGCCACTAACACACATGAAATACTAGCAAGAGTACTAGGTCAATCGTAGTATAGTAGAAGCAAGTCAAGGTCGATCCCACAGAGACAAAGTCACTCATTCAATACATTCATCAAACTAACTATGAAAACAAATAATGGTCTTCGACCAACAAAGAAACAGAAAATAAAGTTGGTTTATCTTTCCTCACCGATCTCCTACCTTGGTGTAATTAACCCTTATACCTACTTCTCCTCGTAATTACTCAGATTTAACCATAACACGTGTTTAATTCAGTTTTAGCTACGGGTGCAATCTCCTAGAGTAATCTTCGTTAATATGACAGCAAACACCAATGTGACATTAACCTCCTTCGTTGGTTGTTGTTCGGTAAGTTTTAAATTTATTATTTTACCGGAACACCCCAAGTGCAAGGCACGTTGTAGTGGGTATTACCGGGTCGTCCAAGGAATCGAATGATGCCGGAAACAAAAATACAGTTAACGTACCGGTGAATTGTCACGATAAATCTAATTAAAATAATAAAGTTCCTACAAATTCTATGGTACTAAATAATTTCTATTAAACTAATAAAACAAAAGAGATCAAATTAACACTAAAGGAAATAAAAATTGAAAAACAACAAATTAAACCGAAATAAGCTATTGAATCTAAAATCCAAATTGTTATGAAAAATTACTGACTTTCTTCTTAATGTAACGAGACAGTAGGGCAACAAGGATTCTACCAAACAACCACCACCCAACCAGTTTGTGAGATGAATCAAATTTCTTGGTGTGATCTAACTTAAATCCAATCAAATTTCTTTAATCAAATTTATTTGGTTTCTGTTCCCTTTCTCAAGTGAAACAAAATTAACAATAAAAGAACATGATCATGAGTTCGTTTCCGAATCTCCTACCCAATTAGCAATAAACTAATCTCTCGGAATATCATTAACTATATCGAATGAAGGGTTCTATGTAAATTTAATTCTCATCAAATTCAAAACAACAATCGTTTCATTGATTTTTCAATCTAACAAAACATACATTCAAACAATTCAAAACATTCGATAAAGAAAAATAAATTCAAACTCACTAATAATGTTTACTGAAAATCTCCTGGTTGTGGTGATGTTGTAATGGCTTCATCCGGTTGTCCTACTGCGAATTGCTTAGCCTTCAATCATCTTCGATCTCCAAAAGAAAATTGAAAGAAAGAAACTCATGTTTTTGTGTGATGTGGTGCGGCTGCTAGGGTGTGCCGTATGCGGCTGTTGTGTAATGACGTGTTGGTCTGATATTAGGGTTTAGACAACACGATATTTATAGAATTTCGAGAAGTCTTTGTCAAGACGGCGGCCGGGCGCCCGTTCGTGCGGTGGACGCCCGTTCAGTGCGGTGGACGCCCGTCCAGGGTGTTAGAAATCTTCGAGTCGGGCCGAGCTGGAGCAGACGCACGTCCTATACAAATTTGGACGCTAGTTCAGCAAAATCCTCAAAATCCTGAATCCATCTTCTCCTCCTGGACGCCAGTCCATTCCCTTAGACGCCCGTCCAGTGGACGGGGCATGCAAACGCTCGTTCAGTATGCTGGAACTTCCACCTTCAATTTGCATCTTTTTCCTCCCATTTAAACTCTTCCAATTGAACATCTCTTGAACTCATAAATGCAATGCAAATGTACCTACAAGATAGTAGAAGCGTGCAAAATGTAGAACCATATATATAGATGGAAAATCATCGATAAAAACACGTAATAAGCTCGAGTTTGCTAGTAAATTGTTTCCATACCCATTCTTTCAATATTTCACTTAAACTCATACTTTTCTATAAAAAGTAATAAAATACGAAGAATATTGTTACGGAATAAAGCGATAAAAAACCATAAAAATCACCATTAACAGTTGTATTAACTCACATGCAATAAGATCTAGAAAGTGCCGGGGAACCGAGAACCTCCTATGCAGCTATCGTTAATATGACTAGCACGTTCCTAGGAATGATCCAGACCATGTCCTAATTAACACTTCACTTATCGCCCTTCATGTTAATTTACGAATGCGAATACTAGATTGGTCAGATCTAAATAATTGTTAATTAAACCTGTCGATCAACGTAGCTGACGCTGAATCTCCAGATTTAGGGTTACCTAAGTTGCACCGCAATTGCTGTAAAGACCGCCGCAATTGCGTGAGCAGTGGTTCCTAATTCTTGAATTTCATCGTTCTGTCCTGACTAATTCTAGTTAATTACGAGTTGTTCAAGCATGAAGGTTAATTACATCGCGTTAATCGAAGTAAATCTACCATAATGAAGAATATGAATGAACGTTCAAAGATTCATACCTCCGTGACGGTTGATCTAACTTGATCGACTCAAGTTAGTTGATGGCTTGGATAATATAACCAAAGTAAAGTGAAAACAAACTTTAAAGAAACTTTATTTCATATAAAATAAATATAAACTGTATACATATGTTTTCGCACATTATAATGGTTCTGAAACCGCCTTTATATAGCCATATGACTGACTTAGGCTGCCTAAACCCTAACCGACTTAATACAATTAATGGCGGCTTCGATTTCGTGTTGCCCAAGTCACGCAACTGCGGCTAGGGTTGCTGTAGTTGCCGGAATTCTTTTCTTCAATTCTTGGCCCAGCAGATTTCTTCCAGACTTTATGACTTCGGCCCAATCATCCTTTTTAGCCCAGATTTGTTTCCACTTCGCTCCATGACTTGGCACATCTGAAAAGTACAGAAAATAACACGAAACAGTACCAAATCTCGGGGTAAAATGTATAGATGTAGAATTACTAACCAAGGAACCGACTATAGACAATTGACAATTGACAAGTATTTCATACAATAATCCATCTATCATTTCGTAATTGAGCACAATTCGGGGTAAAAAAACATATACTTTATAGTACTAATTTCACGGTGATCAACTACCCCCCACTTAACTTTTGATCGTCCCGAGTAAAAAGATGAAAGAAAATGAATCTTCAAACCAATATACAAGTTAGTTAAAAACAACCAGCGTCATGAACTCAAGATAAGAATCATAACTTCCGATGTCCATAAGTAACGCATTAAACTATATCTAATTCATGAACCAGTGTGTGTGTGCAATAACTCTCAAACAACAGTGATGCAGACATAATTACATTATATCAATAAGGATTTTAGGCAAAACATGCATCATGCACATATTCATAAGTTCCCCATTAATCATCACCTACCAATGCATCAATGTGTCGTGTGATAAACCTTTTGTGATAGTGCATCCAAGAAAAGAATGAAGTTAGCGACCCCACAACCTTTACTTATCAATGTGCACACTCGCTCCTTTTGCCTTCAGACTCAGGCAAACAACATGAAACCTTACTTGGGCCGGGCGGACTTGGGGACTGAGTATTACTCTTAGGTCCTCGTTTGTTTTATTTTTATGCGAGGGTCGTGCCATTTTTGCTATGAGTTCGTTTTCCTCATTGTCTTTATTATTATTATTATTATTATTATTATTATTATATATATATATATATATATATATATATATATATATATATATATATATATATATATATATATATATTATGCAATAGCCGTAGCGTTTTACACTCCATCGGCTTCGCTTGGCAGATTTTTCACTCCTTTTTTTTCTCTCTCAATCGCAAGCCCGTTTTGTCCCGTTTTACCTTTTGTGGCATCTTGATTGCTACCATCATCCTACAACAATTAGTTAAAGTATATCCACCGATAAATATCGATTCCCGGTCTAAGATAACTCTTCATCTAGACTCAAATACTTCTCAGTCAGATTATGTGCTCAAAAATTGAATGCAACGGTAAAAAAATAATTAATAACTCACTACTTCATGCAACATAACACATGCTCATTCTTCCATACTAAGTTGAATAATGCGTCATCTATACTACATACTGAAGAAATGAGTTAACCATCTCTTGCTTTTGACCGTGTTTCATGGCCTTTCCTTGAACGTCTCTTACAATCTTTCGGGTTTCACCATCGGTTCATTGCTCTAATCTTTAACAACTTACGTGGCTGCTGGTCTTCTATGCTGATTAATGGGACCCCTATGGGTTTCTTTCAATCCTCCTGGGGTATTAAGCAAGGGGATCCGCTCTCACCATACTTGTTCATATTACTTACCGAAGCCTTCACTCAAGTTCTTTTTGAGGACCCAACTATGTTGCATTACTCTCTTCCTCGGCATTTTCCTCAACTTACTCATTGTTTGTATGCAGATGATCTTCTTGTGTTTTGCAGAGGACTTAAAAGGAATGTGCGAAAAATTATGGATTTCATTCATAGATATGAATTAGCTACGGGTCAAGGTGTTAATCTCAACAAGAGTTTTTACGTTATATCTAAGCATTGCCCAACTCATTCCATTCGACGCCTCGCTACTCTCACAGGTATTCAAAAATCTGATTTACCATTCACTTATCTGGGATGTCCGGTCTTTGCAGGTACCATAGTTATTAAAACCGAACCGGACCGGCGGTCGGACCGGTAAAACCGGTGACCCGGACACGGAACCGGTCCGGTTCAGTCATTGGACCGGTTAAGGAGCCCGACCGCTCAAAACCGGTAAAACCGCCGGTTGAACCGCTAAACCGTGACCCGGTCGGTTATCGGTCGAACCGGTTTTTATTTATTTATTTTTGAATTTTTATTAATAATTTGGTGAGATTTAACTTAAAAAACAAAACAAATATTTTACCTTTGTATAATCAAAGCAAAACACAAAAGATTTAATTTCACTCATCAATTATTAACATTTTTATTCTTTCAAGCTTCGTCCATTTTGGAATAAATACTGTAAAAAATTCATTATTTCTCATTAAAATCTTTTATTTTATATGTTCTTATTTCTTCTCTTTTGTTGGATTAATTATGAAAACTGATAAGTTTCAGTATTTCAAATTTTTTGATCATGAATTTGGTACTATTTTGAAAATTAAGGACTAGTATGGTTGTTATTTTACAATGTGCAAAATTTACAAACCATATATATTATTCAAACTTTTGTTGGTTTTACTAAGATTGTAGTGTATTTATAATTTACATATTTCATTTGTATCTTGCTTGTGATCGATTTAGATGTCGGAATATTTTGGAATTAATTTTGGATGTCATATTATAATCTTTTCTTATGTATTGAATATATTGTGTTATATATATATATATATATATATATATATATATATATATATATATATATATATATATATATATATATATATATTAAATTATAAGAAATGACCCACCGTTGAACCAATGACCACCGGTTGAACCGGTGACCCGGTGCCTTTTCCGGTTCAATGTCCGGTCCGGTTCGATAACTATGGCGAGGTAGGACAAAACGGGATATTTCGATTACCTTATTAGCAAAATTCGTAAAAGCTGTAAGGTTGGCAAGCCGATTTCCTTTCGATTGGGGGTCGTCTAGTGCTTATCAAGCATGTCCTCTCTTCTATTCCCATACACACTCTAGCTGCCATACAAGTCCCAACCTCGGTCATTCAGCAACTACATCGGATTTTTGGGATTTTTTTATGGGGACGCACTTCGGATAATAAAAAACGCATTTGGCGTTCTTGGGAAAATTTATGCGGCCCTACAATTGAAAATGGGTTAGGTGTTCGCAATATTCATGATATTCAAAAAGCCTTTTCTTGCAAATTATGGTGGAAGATTCGCAATAAGAAAGGTGTTTGGGGTAAACTTTTTTCTTCAGTCCCATCTTGGAAAAATCTGCAAGCTTGGAAAATGATGCGTAAAGTCGAATCGTTGGTTGAAAACTATCTCCATAAACGCCAATCTAATAATACTTGGATTTGGACCCCTACCTCTTCCGGTATTTTTACTGTTGCATCGGCCTACCACCTTATTCGGCAACATAAGGAAAGGCTTTATGAGCTAGGTGAAATATGGAAATATTCGATACCAATCAAAATCTCTGTCTTTATGTGGCGCTTCCTTAACAATATGCTCCCCCTCCCAGAAACCCTTCGCAAAATTGGTATCCATGGCCCTTATAAATGCCTTTTTTGCAATGAGGAAGACTCCCGAGCTCATGCTTTTTACCATTGTGCCTTTTCTCGCAGCATATGGGACCATGTTCAGTCTCAGCTTTCTTACCATCCTCTAGCTAATAGTTTCATAGCTTATTTAACAGCTTGGTGGAACCCTATTAGGACTGGTGCTACGAAAATTGTCTGCAAACTTATCCCCACTTTTGTCCTATGGGAGCTATGGAAATGTCGGAACAAAGTTATTTTTGAAAACACTCAGCCTCTTAAGTCACAAGTGCTATACAACATCCATCGCAACATTCAGATGTGCTTACGTCAGATGAAGATCTATAAAATTGATGAAGATGATGGCTGCCTCATCTCTAATAGCTTTATTCCTCGCTTTGCTATCAGAACTTACAAGCCTCCTCACCCGATCATTTGGCACAAACCCCCGCACAACCATTACAAACTTAATTCTGATGGATCTTCTTTGGGTAATCCGGGACCTTCCGGAAGCGGTTACTTCATTCGTGATGAAGATGGTAGTCTCATTTGGGTTGCGAACGATTTCTATGGCACAGCTACCAACATTACTGCTGAGACAAAGGCCCTTCTTTCTAGCATCTCTTACTGTGTTACTCAAGGAATGCTACCTCTTGTCATTGAATGCGACTTGCTGATTTTGGTAAACATCCTTAACCGACGTTGTAGCATACCGTGGTGTATTGAAAATGATATTGCAGCCTATCGACACGCTTCTTCAAAGAACATGGATTTTTCGTTATTCACATTTTTCGTGGAGCCAACTCAAGAAATTTGACTTCCTTGCCCGGTATGGCTCCCAAAGATTCGCAGATGGAAATCGTTTTGACCAAACTATTCGATTACCTTTACAACTCCGTCTTATTCTTTATTCTGATCAACATGAGATACCGAACATACGATTGGCGAGATATCACTCTCTCACAGATGGACGCACCCTACACTTTATTGTGGAAGGGTGCAAACCAGGTTGTGACTTTTATTTTTTTCCTTGTCTTTGGTCCCTTTCTCATAAAGGATTATACACACACTACTCTTTCCACAGGAACTCATGGCTCAATTACGATCGTGTGGATGGCTCTTCTCATCATGCGTTTGATATGGCTCATATCCCTGGATACACCCTTCATTACGTTGATGGGTGCAAAACAGTGTCACCGATGGATGGTCTAATCACCTCACAAAACTTTTGTGGCTCAAATCTTGACGCAATTTACTGGACACACCCTCCAAACGCAACTTGAATGGAGTAAACCATGACGAATGTTTTAGCCACAATTGACGGATCGAAGATCATTTTCTACCATAGAAGGGTGGAACCCACTTGTTTTTCCGTTTGTAATTTTTTTTGGGAGATTTTATTTTCCTGGAAGCGTAGGGTGCTGCACCTTTTCCTATGAGCCAGGATTTTCCCACACTGGGTTTGCCACTCCTAGGTTTTTAGAGGGCAGGGCTACGCTTCGTCTACGTTTTTGGTATAAGGAGAGGGTCAGGATATGGCTTGTACGAACCTTATTTTTTTTCATAATAATAAAAAAGAAGGTTAATTTAAAATAAAAAAAGAGAGTTATACATGCTTAAAAAGGGTGGTCCACAAACAAAATATATGGTTAATATGCAACTACTTTGAGAAGTGGTCGTGATTTCATCTATTATTTTTGAAATTAAGTCATAATTAATTAACTTGCAATCGTGCTTGAAAAGTCTCAAAAGACTAAGTGGTGAAAAAGTGCTTCGCATAGTCAATTGCTAAGTGACGTTCCTACCCCCCACTTCATCGAAGCATTGTCCCCAATGATGATAAGATGATAATGAAGAAAGGAACTTAGCTTTGGTTAAGCGTGAAGCGAGGAAATTGAATCCGAAACAAATCCGTCGTGGGCAGTCATGTGCTAAAATCTCGGAGAATCTGTGAAAAAATGCTAACAAAACATGCCAAGCAATTCTAATCGAAATTGTCAAAGGATTAGTCCGTACAAAACATAAATGAAAAAGAGACTGCCATTTATTGCAAGGTCGGTTACAAAACAAATTAAAATAAAAGAAAAAAGAAAAAGAAAACAACTAGAATGGAGAAAAATCCTTAAAAACAAAAAAAATTGATCCACTCCTCGAGGTCATCATCGTTAGGAGCATTGGCCGGGCCGGCACCCGAGGTATCTTGTCAGAACAAGCTGCAGGTGTCGATATGGAGGAATGTGGGGTGAGTCATCATATGGTTGAGCATAGCTCGTGATATTAGACAATTCTCTTCGTCACCTCTCATTGAAACTCTTGTTGTGTCCTAACTCCTCCTTGTCTCGGTTGCCTCGGTCGCCTTCTATGCCGCCCGTCTGATTGATGATGATCTATCGCCAAGAATGGGAAGTGGCTCGCCAACTCATCAACAACTAAAACAGTGGCACTCATCCGCCCTAGCCAATGCATCTATGAGGTTGCCATATGGTAAGATATCCCTTGCATTTCGAGCAACCTGCCTAATCCTGTCATGAATAAACAAGCCAAAGTTCACATCCCACTGGTTATCCAGAAAGTACATGAGCTCGGATTACCGGTAAGTGACGGAATCATTATGAGCATTTGGCCATAGGTGAGTGATCACAAATTGGTGCAATTGAGGGGATTGAGGGAGAGGTGGAGTAATGGGAGTAATTGTGAAGAGGAAAAGATGGAGTGGTGAAGTAATGGTGTGGAGGGGACGGTTTGACTGCAACCGTTATTCATGCACCAGTGCGTGTACCTCACGCGCTATGCCTCATGCCCAGAATAACTCAAAAACCTCGGGAACCGTGTCCTACCAGTACCGCAATTATGGGGGTCCTCCTCACAATTGTCGGTGTACTTTTAATCCAGTTCTTTGTAACTCATTCTCTACTCACTTCCTTCCTCAATTCTTTGACAAACATCTGTCAACATTGACTTATCATAAATCAGTCTTCATTTCCCTTTCGTATTTTTCCTCCGACTCTACTAACCTATTTCACCAGACTGATCAACAAGTGAAAAAAACCTTCCTGCCACCAGACTAAACATAGCTTATGCAGTTGGTAAGGTCTGTCGTTTTCTTTCTAATCCTGGTAGAGCATTGGAATGTCAGAAATGGATTATGAGATATCTCAGGGGTACTGCAGATTTATGCCTTACTTTTGGTGGTGAAAAACCCGTGTTGGTTGGTTTCACTGATTCTGATATGGCTGGAGATGTTGATTCTTACAAGTCTGCTTCAGGATATTTGGTTAAATTTGCACGGGGAGCTGTGTCATGGCAATCGATGTTGCAAAAATGTGTTGCACTTCCAACTACTGAAGCTGAGTATATTGCAGCAACTGAAGCATGTAAAGAATTGTTGTGGATGAAGAAGTTTCTCCGAGAGCTTGGTTTGAAGCAAGACCAGTATGTGTTGCTTTGTGATAGCCATAATGCTATTCATCTTGGTAAGAAAGCAGTATTTCATTCTAGGACCAAGCACATTGATGTTCGTTATCATTGGATTCGGGATGTGTTGGAGTTGAAGTTGCTAGCACTTGAAAAAGTGCACACAGATGATAATGGTGCGGATATGTTGACAAAAGCATTGACAAGGGAGAAGATTGAAATATGTCGTTCTATTGTGGAAATGACGAATTCCTCCACAATGTCGTGAGGGGGAGATTTGTTGGGTGGTCACTGGGTTGTGGAGCCCAAGCCCACTAAATAATTGAAAAAATAATAATATGTCAAGTTGTATTTAAGGGAACAAATAAGGTTATTTTTCGCCTAATCTTTTCTAATCTTCACAATAGATAGGAGGCAAAAAAGGAGAGAAAATTCACAGCTTCTTTGGTGTTGCAGCTGAAATTTTCCGGCGACGATCGGGTTACGAAACGGACTCCGATAGGCACGAACTTATGAGGGCATGTTCATCTCTCATTCTTCTTCAATCTGAACGGTGGAATTTGTGTTTCAACAGTTCAATTTTCTGGAAATCGTTCGCGACCGACTGCTGCGTTTTTGGGTGATATTTTTAACAACTCTTGTATTTTGTATTCTTAGTTGATGCTTTGGTGTAGTTGAGTTGGTTGATGTGTTTGAAACACTTTTGTTTCATCTTTTTTTCGATTAAGTGGAGTTTTTATGGGGAAATTGGAAAATCAGGCTTGCTCCCCCTCCCCACTTGGAAATAAAGTTACACTTTTGACAAAATGCATTTTTAGGTAACACGACGATAATAGTGGAGTAAAAACTATCTGAGTAAAACAGATTTTACGACAATAATAATGGAGTTAAACAGATTTTACGTCAATAATAGTGGAGTTAAACTTTTTACGACGATAATAGTGGAGTAAGAAGATTTTTTTACGACAATAATAATGTCGTAAAATCAGTGATTTTACGAAATTATTATTGTCGTGAAAAATCTTTTTACTCCGCTTATTATCGTCGTGTTACCTAAAACTCATTTTGTTGGTTGTTGGTCCCTGGAAAGGCTAACACAAGTTTTAGAGGGGGGTGAATAAACTTGTCACCAAACACTCATTTACACCCCAAGAATCGAAGTTTCTCAAAACTCAAACTAAACTGGCAAACTGATGTTCAATATGACTCAGCTTAGTTCTGTTCCTACCTTTCAACTATGTATTGGAGTTAGCTAATTCAGTTTAGCTGGTGCTAGAACTGAACTAACTTGCAGCAGATAATATCAAGCCTTTTGTGCAATAGAGGTGTCAGTAAAGATCCTAATCTTCTATGTATCAGTTCTGTGCTGACTCAGTGTCTGATGTTTGCTGAGTGTTGTGATAAAATGATAATGCAATAAATAGAACAATCACATCACAAATATAAATGCGTAAA
Organism: Gentiana macrophylla; assembly: GCA_026214975.1. Taxonomy (NCBI): domain Eukaryota; kingdom Viridiplantae; phylum Streptophyta; class Magnoliopsida; order Gentianales; family Gentianaceae; genus Gentiana; species Gentiana macrophylla. The sequence continues at coordinate 105,638,964 of CM047809.1, forward strand.
GTAAATCAACACGTGGTTTGTTTATGGAAGTTCCGGGTGGTGTAATCCCGTACGTCTCCCCTTCTCCTGTGGTGTAGGAGGTATCACTAGAATCTTGAGATAACTTCTACAGAATCCTAGCCTAATGACACAATCCTTCACGACACCCTAGTTTCACCGCCCACACTGAACAAAGAAAGGTGAGATTGCTCCTTCATGTCGCACAAAATCGATCCTTCGGAGGTAGAATTACTCCTTCACCACCACCACACAAACACAAACACACCGCAGATCGCACCAACTTGCAATGTGGGATAAACCAAGTTGCAAACCGTATGAGGAAAGGTGGAGTTGTCTCTCAAACTATACACGACCAACCCTTTGTCACACAAAGGTTAGGTGTAGAATCAATCAAAAGATTAATTCAAATGAGTCGTCTGATCTTTCCGATATGGCGTTGTAGCTCGTAGGTGCTCGCTCTCCCTTAACGGGTTTTGGATCTTTCTCTCAGTAATCTTCAAGCCAACCGTTGGGCTCTCTCTTCTAGATATGGAATCGATTTTACGGATCTCGGATCTCTTCCTCTTGATCTGGATTTTAGATATGTGCTTTGTAAGCTTGTCCAAGATCTGCTCTTTTCAAACATTCCTCCATGTGTATTTATAGGGGTAATGTAACTGTCAAATAGGCCTTATAGCCGTTATATTTGTCGTTTAGCTAACGTTCATATGTACGATTTCTTGATCTGTACTTTTTCAGTTTTCAGTCCTTGATTTATCAACTCAACTTTTCCAGATTCTCAATTCTTTCTTGACAAGGCCTTAACTCAGTTTTCTACTCTTATTCAAAACTGAGTACCTCGTATACTTGTCATCTGACTTCAATTGACTAAGTCAGAGTACACCATTCAGCTTCTTCATTCCCTGGTAACTGATAATCTTGGTCCTTAAGATTATTCAGCTTCACATGATCTATAGTTCAGTTTCAGGTCACCACAGACTTGCCTGATTCCTGACTTATAGTCACGACTTAATCTGCTTCTAACTGAGTCTGTCACCTCAGTTCTCAGATGTGACCTCAGTTTGCTTGCTATGACTCAACTGTTCGCCTAGTTCATATCTATTACAATGCTTGTCTGAAACAACCTATACAAAGCTCAGACTCTAGATAGATCCTATACATTTTTCTCTAGACCATTTCTTGCTTCTTCTTTCATTAAGCATTATAACAGTTAGTTATGACTCCATCATCATGGGTTATAAATGAACTTTTCTAAGTGCGTGATGAATCATCATCAAAACATAAATTTTATTTCCAACACATTTTGTCAAAATTGCAACTTTATTTCCAAGTGGAAAGAGGGAACACACCTGATTTTCCAATTTCTCGTTTTTATGGGCCTCGGCCTCGTGGTTTTTACTCTCTCACATCGAAAGGGGTTTTCACGTTAAAATTGTGGTGTTGATTTTCTTGTGTTTTCGTTTCGCTTTATTTGTGATTTTATTTCGTTGGGGCTGCCTCGTTTAATTCCGTTGCGTGTCATTGGGAAGACTTTGTGGATATTTATGATACGTGTGATATTGCGGTTGTTTGTTTTCTCAACAATATTTGAGGACCGATGTACGTAGCACTACCATTTATCCTGAGGTGGATCCTCTGCTTTGCTGGAAACACAACATGCCTGCTGTGATATGATTAAGGATTTAGGATAGAAGGGTAGTTTCAGATTTTAAAAAAAATAAAATAAAAATTCTCAAAGTGAATTTTTACAAGGAACAACACAGGCTACAGCCCCTTTTTTATAGCAGGGGATCCAAGGTGATTTATCCTCAGTATTCTCCCATTAATTAATAATCATGTGCACCTTCTTCAATTGTTTCTCATTTAATTAATTTACCGGTCCATATCCAACTCAGAGACGAAGACTCGTACGTCCTTAAGGGGCATATGAAATTAAATTCTTTGGTCCAACACATCTTCATCAGTGGAGTAAAACAGTAATGTGGTCGTTTGTCGTTACGGAACTGATACTACTCTTAAAATGGTCTTGCTATTTTATAAAATTCCATGTTAATTATAAATCTTTTTATTGGTTGGAAAAGTATGAGTGACGATGACTGATTGCGTCACCTAGTTTGTCCGGGTCAATATGGATCTAGTGATAAACATCCAAAACCCTAATGCCTAAAAAACGAGTTGGTGAGCTTTATGATTTGCGGCTGAGTCTAAGAGTTTATCTTAGATTGAAGACGATATCTCGTAATTGTCCGCGAATCGGCTCTACGTAGTTCCCGGTGTGGCATTTATAATGACAACACATGCCTTAACCCTAATATTAAGTCGGTTCGAGTTATTGTCATAATTACCCTTAATGGGCCTTGACCCTTGCCCAAGTTATCACATTGTTAATGGGCCTTGACAGCTGGTGTGGACTCTGCCCTCGATGTCGACATAACCGACCGGCGGTACTCAACTCTGAGACCCCCTGTCCTACACTGCTCGATTGTCGATTATCGTGGCCCCCCAGTCCGGAACTCGATATGTATAACTTAGTACTCATTCGCACTCTGGGGACCAACTACAAGACGACACGTGGAGGGGTGAAACCCGGTATCGTCATAAGCCCCCCAGACTCGAGAGAGGCGACCGTTGTCGTCCGAGGTCAATTCTGTTGTTTGAATCGTCTTCGAGTTGGGTCATTACCTGGGCGGGAAAAAGCCCGACACTGCAAACCCTAACCGCCAGTAGCTACGTGGCGTGACGTCATGGCGGCGCACTAACGCCAGATTCCGTCAATCATAACGCCACCGCTTTGATTCTCGCGATTTCTGAGGGGTTATAACTCCCATCACTCACGCTCTTTTCAAATCCATTTCATTATTCTGCAAGCATAAAAGAGGGAAGAAAAGACTTCAGAGGAAACTTCTGGCCAAATCGTGTGCATTAACCTTCAAAGTTCAAGTAAGCGTCTTTTTTGTGTTCTTCCTCTTTTTCGTACCTTCATCCATGTCAAGTAGTGCTACTGAGTCTGATAGGGGTAGTGGTTCACCTTCCCATAGTCAAACCCCAGCATCCATTCCTTCCGGTCATCCTCTCCGACCAGTCTCTGACGAACCTACAGATTCTTCTCCTTCTGCCCCTAACCAACCTAAAAAATTAGTCACTAGGATGGACGGCAAAGGTCCTAAAGGCTGCCTTAGCGCCCTCTCCCTTTTGGATATTGACAGAATCCGCATAGTTCAACATTGCTAGCCCCCAATTTGAAATCCAACTCCCCTCCGGTCTTCATCAGTATGCCGACGAGCCTCCAAAAGGGTTATGTTCCGTGTACGAAGCTCAGCTTTCTAGTGGACTGGTATTCCCTTTATGCCCAGCTATCCTAGAAATCCTGAACCACTATAAGATTGGGGTCTCTCAACTAGGTCCCAATGCTATTAGGACGATTCATGATCGCTTGTCGAGTGACCGGCGTCTGCTTCTCAGTTCCACTTTTCCACTACTACTACAAAATCGCAAGTATGCCAAACAAGATGTGGTATACTTTCCAGCGAAGAACGAATCGACACGAGTTTGTGTCCAAGGGACCTTCGTCTCACAGTGAGTGGAAGCCGAGGTTTTTCTTTCTCCGCCATGGTATGGATAATCCGTACATAGGACAGTGGAGGTCGAGAAACAAGAAGCATGACAAATTGGGTAGTGGCCCCATCCCTCGAGATGCCCGCATAATGGATAAATCCGATCTCGAGGTTGTCACCCGAGACCTGCGTCTTTTGTATGGTCTAGCCAACTTGGCAGAGGCAGGGCCGATGCCTTATGCCCAAATCCATGTTAAGGATCGAGAGAACTGTAGGATTTTCTTCTGTTTACTTTTCCTTTGTCGAGATTCATGACTTGATACTGTAGAATGTCGATACTAACTTTGTCTTTTCTTTTTGCAGTGGGGAAGTTCTCACTCATCACCGATCCAACTCAAATTCCCTCATTGATGGGCGCGCCACTTCTTCACTCGAGGGTCGGGTGACCTCTACCGCTACCGTTGCCGAGAAGGGGACCGCGTCCACTGCTGGAGGGGAGGGTTCCTCCCATGTCGAGTTGACAACTGCACAATGATCTCAGTCTGCTGATCCACCACTCACCGTTCGCTATGGTTCGTTGCGGGATGATGAGGGAGAGGAAGTTTTGGTCGACTTAACTCCACCTGTCGGGGAAAATGTTGATGAACGAGCAGAGCAGACCAAGAAAAGGCCAATCGTTCCCGAGTTGGTGAGGGAGCAACAAAGGCAGGCCAAAAAGGCCAGAGTTGGTGAAGCTTCTTCTGAAACAGAAATCGACATGAACTGGGTTGCGGATGATTGTGCGACCTTGGAAGACAAGGCTTTATCTCACGCACTTCGGAAGTCATATCGCCTCGTAAGTCAACCGTTTTCTTTATCTTTAAACGATGATTTCTCTCAAGGCATATGCCTTGTCTTTATTGTTTGACGCCTCTTTTCTTTCGACAGAGTAACCTTCTTAGCAGAGAGGCTGCCCTCCGATTGGCTAAGCCAGTCGATTCATAAGAGGATCTGCGGAGGGAAATCTGCAAGCTGATAGAGGAAAATGTTACAAAGGGCGCAGCCATTGCCGGTATAGAGTCTCAATTAGAGACGCTTAAACGCGAGGCAAATGTCGAGGTTAAAAAACTGCAGGACCCGCTGACCGCTACTGCTGACGATTTGGCGAAGACCCAGCTCAATCGGCAGGCCCAGGATCAGAGGCTGGTCGAGCTGGCGGCAGACTTCCAGAAGGTGCAGCAAGCACACAAGGCTTCTCTGACCGACACTGCACTGGCTCAACAAGAGAGGGATGCCTTGAAGGTCGAGCTGGAATGAGAGAGAGGCTTTGAGAGTCGAGTGGGAACAAGCCCTTGCAAGGATCGAGGCGGCTAAGGCAGAAGCGATATTAGGATATCGTAAGTCAGATGAACTTGACGCCGACTTGACCGTGTTGATGCGCACAGCTATGATGGGCGGTTTTACTCTGGTAGTGGATCAGGCTACGAAGTCTGATCCAGGATTCAACGCACTGAGGCTCGAGACCCCCAGTTTTACAACTCCAAGTCGGAGAAGATGTATGATCAATACTTCGACGAGTTCCAAAAAGGAGAGTCTCTGGCCTGAAACACGCTGCCCCTGCTGCTGAGCCCACCATCCCAAACCCAGAGTCGACCCTCGATGAAGGCCTTTGACTGCTACTTTTGTAATATTTTGTTGCATTTTTAACTCGACCCTCTGAACTTGAATATTTTTGTATAATTTGCATTGAAATTGAAATTTATATTTTATGATTTCTTTTCTACATCGATGTGTTTCAGCTTTTCGCCTGTCGAGCCTTGGCTCTATCTTGCTTTTGCTTTATTTCCCGTATATCGATAGTGTTGCCCCCTAGTGTATTATGAACCTTTGGTTCATATTGCACTTGTGAGTTTAGCTGAGATCGACCCGTTTTCCTTGGCATTTTTTGTCTTTTGGACTATTTTTGCTACGGGCGGGTCGATGCGCAGGGTATTTTGGCCCGACTTTACGAATCGCGCCTTTGCCTTGGCCTTTTTGCCTCATAAGCTCGTTGGGCCTCTGGCTGAATGTTTTAGTCCGACTATGCGAACTGTCCCTTTGCTTTGGCCTTTTTCGCCCTTTGGGCTCGTTTGGCCCGACTATGCGAACCGTCCTTTGCTTTGGCCTTTTTCGCCTCTTGGGCTTGTTTGGTTTTTGGCTGGGACGTTTGGACTGACTATGCGAACCGTCCTTTGCTTTGGCCTTTTTCGCCTCTTGGGCTTGTTTGGATTTTGGCTGGGACATGTGGCCCGACCATGCGAACCTTGTTTTTGCCTTCGCATTTTTTTCCTACTAGGCTAATTTTGCTTGTGGCTGTATCGAGGGGTCCGACATGCGGATTTTCCCTATTCGTTGTCGACTGCATCGGTTTTGACATTTTGCATCACGTTAGACTTGTAATGTTACGGCTATAAATCCTAACAAACGTAATAGCATCTCGGGGAAAGACATGTTTATTAGAATATTTATGAAATTGTCACATGGACTTATTACAATATTTAAAAACGAAACACAGAGATTGATCGAAATAAGGCTTAACTTAAACATAATACTTCCTCAAGTTGTTGGCATGCCATTGTCGGGGAACCGTGGTTCCACCTGCTCGTCCGAGTTGATATGATCCTTTGGGGTGAACCTTCAGAATCTGGTACGGGCCTTCCCAATTTGGGGTCAATTTTCCAACTGCTTCTTGTCGACTTGCTTCGTTCTTTCTAAGAACCAGATCCCCGATTTTGAAGTATCTGTACTTAACCCTTGAGTTATAATACTGCGAAATCTTCTGTTTGTATCTTGCCATTCTGGCTGAAGCGATCTCTCTTCGCTCCTCAGCGTTGTCTTTTTCATGTCGAAGGTCGGGAGCATTTGTTTCAACATTATAGGCTAGAACTCGAGGAGAAGGAACACCAATCTCGGCGGGTATCACCGCTTCACACCCATATACTAGAGAGAAAGGTGTTTCTCCTGTTGAGGAATTATGAGCTGTCTTGTACGACCATAGGATGCTCGGAAGTTGTACAGCCCAGTCTCGACCTTCTGCCTCTAGCCTCTTTTTCAACCCTAGCTTGATTTGTCGATTTGTCTGCTCGACCTGACCGTTTTCCTGTGGGTGAGCTACCGAGGTGAAGTGCTGACTGATATGATATTCATTGCACCATTCTCTCACTCTTCGGTCTTCGAACTGGGTGCCATTATCTGAGATCAGAGCCTTTGGGATGCCGTACCTGCATAAAATATCGACCTACAAGAATTTTTTGATGGTTGCAGCTCTGATGTCGGGCAAAGCCTTGGCTTCTACCCATTTGGTGAAGTAATCCACAACGACAACCACATATCGATTATTCCCCGGAGCTCGGGGTAGAGGTCCAACTATGTCGACTCCCCACTGATCAAAAGGCCAGCTGACGAGATGACGTTCATTTCTTGGGCTTGTTGATGGGAGATATTGTCATGGATTTGACAAGGTTTACACCTCTGAACAAGGTTATTCGCATCTCGTTGCATCGACGGCCAAAAATATCCAGCTAACTTACACTTTCGGGCCAACATCCTGGCCCCACAATGATTTCCACAAGCTCCCCTGTGGATTTCTTCCAGGAGATACTCACCTTCTGCCTCGGATACACACCTCAACCATGGGCTCACAAAAGACTTTCGATAAAGGACATCGTCAAAGAATGTGTACCGTACTGATTGGAGTCGGACCTTCCTTGATTGCACCTTATCATATGGGAGAATTCCGTCATTAAGGTATAGGGCGATCGAGTCCATCCACGTGGCCTGTTGAGTGATCGGCTGGGCCTCCGATTCTCTATAACTCCTGTCGGTCAATAGTTCGACTAGAACTTTCTTATTCGAGACGAAGTTCGATGCGAGCTTAGACAGTGCATCGGCCCTCTTATTTTGACTTCGGGGGACCTGCTCGATTTGAACTGTCTTGAACTTAGGTATGAGGCCTTGCACCACTGTTAGATAGTTCCTCATGGTTTCTTCCTTAGCTTCATACTCCCCTTTGACATGATTTACCACTAACTGTGAGTCACTGTAAACTAGTAAATTCTCGACACCTAACCTCAAAGCAAGTTTCAAGCCTGTGATCATAGCTTCATATTCAGCCTCGTTGTTCATTGCTTTGAAGTCAAATTGAAGGGCGTAGGGGAATTCTTCGCCTTTTGGACTAACTAGAAGGAGACCTGCCCCTGCCCCCTCCTTACTCGACGCTCCATCTACTTGGAGGGTCAACTGTTCCTCCGGACTTTGCTTCTCTTGATCGAGTTGGATGGAAATCCCTTCAGCTAAGAAATCTGCCAAGGCCTGATCTTTTATCACAGTTCGAGGAACGAACTCGATATCGTATTGCGCCATCTCTACTACCCATTTCGCTAGTCGACCTGAAGTGTCGGGCTACGCTAAGATCTGCTTCAATGGTTGGTCAGTGACTACCATAATAGGATGGGCTTGGAAATAGGGCCTCAGCTTCCTCGACGCATGTACCGGACATAATGCTTGCTTTTCTGCTGGTGAGTAACGGATCTCGGGGCCATGTAATGCTTTACTGACAAAATAAATAGGTACATGGCCATGTACACCTTCTCGAACTAGAACCGCACTCACTGCTTCTTCACATAACGCCAAGTAGACTAACAACCTCTCCCCTTCTCGAGGTGAAGTGAGGGTGGGTAACTCTAATAAGTAAGCTTTCAACTCCTCGAAGGTTGTCTGACATTCTTCATCCCAATGAAAAGGGCTGGCCTTGTGGAGAATCTTGAAAAACGGTAGTGCGCGTTGCGCGGATCTCGATAAGAACCTATTGAGGGCGGCCATTCGACCGGTAAGCCTTTGTACTTCCTTTGTATTTCGAGGGGCAGGCATATTTTTCAAAGTGTCGATTTTGTCCGGGTTCGCTCGAATCCCGTCCTTTGAGATCATATATCCCAAAAATTTGCCCGACCTGACCCCAAAGGTACACTTCTTTGGATTTAACCTCATCTGTGTATCCCTCAACACTTCAAATACCTCTCGAGCATCTACCAAATATTTCTTCATAGACCGACTCTTGATGAGCAAGTCGTCTACGTACACTTCCATGCATCTACCAATCTGTTTGGCGAAGATCTTGTTGACTGCTCTCTGATATGTAGCCCCGGCATTTTTCAATCCGAATGGCATGGTTACATAGCAAAATGTGCCAAATTCCGTGATAAAAGCTGTTTTTTCAGTGTCCCGGGGGTCCATTAAAATTTGGTGGTATCCCTTGCACGCGTCCAAGAAACCAAACACCTCGAAATCGACGGTGGAGTCCACTAACCTGTCTATTTTTGGCAATGGATAGGAGTCCTTTGGACATGCTTTGTTCAGGTCGGTGAAGTCCATGCACATACGCCAGCTGCCATCGGGTTTCTTGACCAACACTGGATTGGCCAGCCACTCTGGGTAGAATACTTTTCTTACTATCTGGGCTGATAGTAGCTTACCGACTTCCATTTCTATGGCTTCTAGTCGATCTGAGGCGAAGCTTCTCTTCTTTTGCCTAACTGGTTTCTTAGCTCGATCTATCTCGAGTTTATAGACCGCGATATCTGTAGATAATCCCGGCATGTCGTCAGCCTTCCAAGCAAAGACATCTCTGAACTCGATCAACAACTCGATTAGCGACTGTTTTTCTTTGGCCGGGAACCAAATCCCGACCTGTACACACTGATCATCTTCTCCTTCCCAGAGACGAACATTCTCGACTGTGTCACTGGAGACCCAGCTCTTCTCCTCTTCTTCCTCCGGAATTAGTTCCTCGACCAAGACTTGTTGTACTGCCATTTTCCCGTTCATGACAATGGAGTTACAACTCCACGCGGCCTCAACATCTCCCTTTACCTCATGAGAACCGTTCATGGTAGGAAACTTCATGCTGTTGTGGAAAGTAGAGATGATAGCGCGCAGGTCGAAGAGCGCTGGTCGTCCCAAAATAACATTATAGGCAGAAGGAACTTTGAATACCACATAGTTTAACTCAAGCGTCCTTCCTTTCTCGCCATCTCCGTCCGTTGTGAGTAACTGTATCGATCCCATAGGATGAACCGCTTGCCCTGTGAACGCAAACAAAGGAGACGCTATAGGAGCTAGGTCTTTCTCTTTTAGCTTCATCGCCTGAAAAGCTGAGTAATACAAGATGTTTACCGCACTACCGTTATCGATGCAGACTCTCGATACACGGGCTCGACTAATTGATGTATAACATTTATATGATAAAAATTACGATGTTTTATATACGTTATCGACTCTTTTTATATAAAATATAAGAAATTATAACGATAATCTTATAAAATATTAATAGTTATGAATAAATCTAAATACTATAAAAATCTAGTAAAAGTAATAAAAAGTTATAAATTTTGTACCGGGATAATAACCGGAGTGTCGTGTCAGATTTACGGGAGTATTTTTGGTATTTTATTTGCAGATCCTAGGTAAACCAAGACCCCGAGTGACGACACTTTTTGAAGTAAAATCGTATCTTTTGAAGGTAGTAAGGAAGTTCCATGAGATTTAAAGTTCAAGTGGATCAATAGTTCGTGACACCATTATCGAATTATATTTTCGATGAACAAATGGCCCATCAAAAAGGCATTTTCTGAAGAAAAGTCCTTCATGGAAGTTATAGATCTTTTCAAGAGCTTTCCAACGCCTCTTGAATTATGTCATTTGGAGATCCAGAGCTCAAGTTATGATTTTATCAAGTTTCAGATCAAGTTAAGGAATAAAAAGCTACCCGGATCAATCCGGATTAACCTCGGATCGATCCGAGGAAACTAATGATTATCCAGCATGTGATCCTGCAGAGAATAATCTAAGGGATACTATTTTTTATTCCCGGATCGATCCGGCCCTGAAAATCTTGCTTATAAATAAGGCAGTTCATACAGCCTGCAGGAGTGTACCAATATAGTTTCCTAACCTCTTTTTCTTAGAAATAGTATGTATGTATATAGGCCTTATGCCATAAATAAAGTAGTATCGTTATAATGCTCGAGAAAATTATCGAAGAAGATCGTTGTTGTTGAAGTCGTTGTAACATCCGGAAGAATACAACTTCCGATTCACTTGCTTGTAATCGGGTAAAATTTCTTAAGTATCTATATTTATTATGTTTGTCTTTTTATAATGTTATTAGGCTAGATCTAATAACTAGCCAAAGTTATGTAATCGTTTTATTTCGATCTTTTTCGTAAAGGAATGTCGCTTCTAAAGTAAAATTGATTAAAATTGAGTTAATTGAATCTTTTTCTATTCTCATAACGTATTGATAATATTCGGATTGACGTAATTAACCAAGATGAATCGCACCATATAACCTAACGATGAACCGACTGAGAGAAGTTAGGATATGAGATAAAAGATAGAAAAACCGGAGGTAAAATTGGCCGTGCGTAAAGCGTGACTACGGAATCCTATTTCCTACCCGGGGCGATTTGTCTTGGGAAAGATAGATCTTATTAAAATTGTGCTCGAGATCATAATAATGTTAAAATCAACAGTTTAATTGAAACTAAAACCGAAAGTTAAATCGATCCGCGACAACCGGAGCCTTTTGAATAACATCGCCGTCGACAAATGGAATAACCTCTTTTATCCGGGGTAGATTTGTACTGCACTGCTTTGAGACTAACCGAGATTAGCATGGGGGGCGATTGTGGAGATTGACGATGACAATGACATATGACAATTTCATACGCTCGTGTGAGGAGGAATTGTTAACCTCGTGAGTGCACCGTTTCATTTACTCAATTGGACCTAAAATAAAAGGAAAGATCGAGCACATTCCGCTTCTTTGGAAAGATCGTATAAATCAATTATATAAACTTTGGCTAGTTCTATAAAATATATTGGTATCTATATATTTATATATATATATATATTTTACAATCTATGTACATCTATATATATTTATATATCTATATATATTATATTAGAATAACTTTTATATTACGCATTTATTTTATGTTAAGTAGAATAGTAGTAATCTGTGTTATAAAATTGTGGTTTAGATCGAGTTAATAATGACTTCTTTGGTGTTTAACCACACTTAAAAGAATTACCACGTTTCTCGAGGATTCGACACTGACTCACCATACTAGCACTACTGGTTTGACCCGATACAATCGTCGGTTAAGGACTCGGTATTAGCACTAGAAAAGGCCACGTCGCTTTTCGGCGCCGTTGCCGGGAACGTCGCTAATTTTTTTTGTGTCTATGGTTACTACTTGTATTAGCTCAAAATTCTCGAGAATAAGTCAACACTTTTCTTATCTCATTTCTATTTTAATTTTTGTCTCAGACTTACCTTATAGGTAAGTTACCAATATCCACTACTATCAATTTCGTGTTATTTTCTATTTTCGTTAGTTGATGACCGTATGGTAAGGCCCCACTCGCTCCTTATAAGCCTGACATAAACACTTACGAATGGGCGTTAAAGTAGAGAGTAGACGAGGTCATACTAGTCGGGAAATCTCGACTAATCATCTTCAAACAGTAAATACGAGAATGGTGAAATCGTTGATGAAACACACGAACAAGGACTAGAACATGCTCTAGGGCATGGATAGAACCCTCGTTAACCCTAATAATCAAAATAATAATAATAGAAATAATCGTAATCGGATCCGAATAATCGTAATAACCCACCAAACCCGAGACCTATCTCGTGATCAAACCATAAGAAGAAACCGGACTAATAATCCCATTCTTTTACCCAATGAAGGAGCAAACAATTTGAAATTAAATCTCATCTTTTGGTTTAATTGACGCAAGAGCCCAATTCTTAGGAGAGGATGATGAAGATCCACATCATCATCTCTATCTTTTGAAGAATCGTGCAATACAAACCAAAAGTCAAGGTGCTCATAAGGAATTAACAAGGATGACTATGTTTCCTTTTCTTAAAAAAGGACGAGCCCGAGATTGGTTTATGTCTCTCCCACATCACTCACTTACTAGTTGGGAGGAGATTCAAACTGAATTTCAAACAATATTTCACTCTGGACGAAATTTGGAGTTAAAAGTCGAGGTTGCTAACTTTAGACAAGGATCTCAAGAAACGCTCGGGAATGCAGGAAAGATTTAAAAATTGTTAAGAGCTTGTCCCGACCATGGTTATTCCTTAGATATGCAAATTCAACTTTTTTGTCGTAAATTAAGAAAAGATTCACGTCTTTGATGTAGATCATGCATGTGGTGGTTCTTTAATGATGAGTGAAGCTCAAATAGTTTACGATGCTATAGAAAAGATTTTCAAAAATAACAGAATGTGGGAAACCGGTTCTAGCACCAGAAAAGTAGCTTTTGCAGGAGAATGTACATCTAATATGGAAGTTCTAGCACACTTAGAAAATTTGAGTAGGAAATTTGATGGCCTACAAAACAAAAACCAAAGCTCAGAAAATGGTACTCCAACTGAGTACTCAAATCAGGATAAAATGCCATTAGGGATTGAAGAACCAACAGGATACTCAAGAGAGGAGGTGAGTTTTCTTCAACAAAGATAGAATTTGAACAATGCATACTCAAACTCGTTTAATGCTATTAGAAGAGATCACCCTACTTATCGATGGTCTGAAAACCCTAGTAAGCAAGGACAACCGCCATATCCAGTTCCATATAGGAATATGAATAATAATCAAGTTTATCAAGAAAACACATCTAATCAGAATTTACAATCATTACCTAAATCCTATCCTCAACATACCACTCAAAGTATACCAGTAACTCAAAGTTCAACTCAACCTGCAGAAGGAGTTGAAAAATGGGAAAAATTAATGGAAAATATGATGGGTGTAGTATCTACTCAAGCTAAGAATATGGAAACAATGATGACTTCGATTGGTACAGTCTCTAAGGATCTGAGTACAATGAAAACATCTATGAGTGGACATGATATACGTAATGAGAACGATAGAAGCCTCATTAAGGAATATGGAAGATCATTTGAGTAGGAAGGTGAACGTAATAACAAATAGACCTCCGGAGGATTACCAAGTAATACCGAAAGAAATCCAAGAGAAGTAAATGTTGTCGTTACGAGAAGTAGAAAACTCTGTGGTAGTAATGGAGTAGAAGACTTCGGGAATAATGAAGTAGAAAATGATTTAGATGGTAAGAATGATGAAACTAAAGATGAAATTGAATTCACTGATGAGGAAGAAGAAATTATAGAAAATTTCTTGAAAAGGAATAGAAGTTTGGAACCGGAGAATGAAGGTGAGAAATGGGTAAAAATCCCTAGAATTTTGAAGGATCCCATGGATAAAGAATTGAGGAATTTGTTCAAAGAACATGTTAGAATAGAGGTTAATGAAAAAGGATGAACTGAAGGAATCTGAAGTAGAGATTGATTCAGGGAATGTCTTAAAAGAAAAAACTCAAGATCATGATACTTGGCGAACAAGTAATACTCAAAGGTTTAAGGAGAAAGGAAAAGAGAAAATGACTTTGGGGTCAAAGGTTGTAGATTTGGAATCTTTACCTTACCCACCTAAAGATCAAATTAAAAAATTAAAAACTGATCAGAAGTATGCTCGTTTCCTTGATACATTTCTTTATATTCATGTTAATATCCTCATTATCGAAGCTCTAATTAGTATGCTCGCTTATGGAAAGTTTCAAAGATATTCTCACAAACAAGAAAAATTAGAGGAATATGAGAATATATGCCTAAATGAAGAATGTTCTTCATGTTTTACAACATAAGCTACCGCCTAAACCGAAAGATCCGGGAAGTTTTACCATTCCATGTGAAATTGGAGGATTTGCATTTAAGAAGGTCTTATGTGATCTTGGAGCTAGTATAAACCTCATGTCTTATGAGGATTATAAGAAGCTAGGCATAGGAAATCTTACTTAAAATCGAAATGACTCTGCAGATGGCGAGATAGATCGATTAAATACCCTAAAGGAATTATTGAGGACGTATTGGTTAAAGTAGACAAGTTCTATTTTCCAAGAGACTTTGTAGTTATGGAAATGGAAGAAGGATATTGGCGCCACTTATCTTAGGTCGACCGCTTTTAGCTACGGGAAGAACTTTAATAGATGTCCGAAAGGAGAGTTAATTTCGAGAGTCAATGAAGATGAAGTTGCTTTCAATATTTTCAAAGCTATGAACCATCCATACTGAGATCACCGTAATCATGTTCTTTTATAGAAGATATTTATTCTGGCTATGATAATCGATTAATAACTTTTGAAGACAGATTAGAAGAATGCTTAACTTTGTCTATCTATAAGGAAGATGAGAAAGACACCGAAATGAAAGAGATAATTCTTTCTCTAGATAAAGGAAGTTTTACTTTTAAACCATCATGGCATAAGTATTTGGAATTAGAACTAGAAGGACCAGTTCTTAAACCATCACTGGAAGATCCACCTAAGAATCTGGAATTGAAACCGCTACCCTTAAATCTGAAGTATGCTTTTCTTGAAACTAATAATATATTACCGGTTAGTATTTCTTCATTTTTAACCGAGCAACAAGAAGATCAATTACTTAGAATGTTGAAAAAGCATAAGAAAGCTTTTGGATGGACAAATTGCCGATATTCGAGGTATTAGCCACGAGATTTGCGTTCATAAGATAATTCGAAGGAAGATGCTAAACCTTGTATTCAACGCAACGCCGCCGCCAACCCAAATTTGCAGTTGATTGTTAAGAAAGAGGTCATTAAGCTATTAGAAATGGGGATAATTTTCCCCATATCGAGATAGTGAATGGGTAAGTCCAACTCAAGTGGTACCAAAGAAAGGAGGTTTCACAAGTGAAAGAGAATGCAAAGAATGAATGGATTCCGACTCAGAGAGATTACAAAGTTATCGAATGTGCATTGATTTTAGAAAACTAAATGATCATACTAAGAAAGATCATCATCCACTTCCATTCATAGTTCGGATGTTGGAACGTTTAAGTGGACATAAGTATTCTTGTTTCTTAGATGGTTATTCGGGATATTTACTGAGATATTCATTTGTTAGAGATAGAGAAAAACTACTTTCACTTGTCCTTATGGAACTTTTGCTTATAAAAGAATGCCGTTTGGTTTATGTAATGCTCTCGCCACGCTTCAAAGATGTATGATGGCTATATTTCTTTGATATGGTTGAGAAATTCTTAGAAATTTTTATGGATGACTTTAGTGTTTATGGAGATTCATTTGATGTTTGTGTGTTACACTTAAAACGAGTGTTACAACGTTGTGAAGATACCAATTTATTACTAACCGGGAAAAATATCATTTAATGGTATCGAAGGAATTGTTCTAGTCATAGAATCTCGAAGAAGGTATTGAAGTTGATAAAGCTAAAGTAGAAGTAATTGAAAAATTACCTCCACCAGCTTAATTTAAGAACCCTAAGAGGATTTCTCGGACATGCGTGTTTTTATAGAAGGTTCATTGCCGATTTCTCGAAAATAGCAAAGCCTCTAAGTCATTTACTTGAAAAGGAAGTACCTTTCAACTTTGATAGTAAATGTATGGAAGCCTTTCAGACCCTAAAAGCGAGGTTGACTATCGCACGGTGCTAGTAGCACCATATTGAGTTTGCCGTTTGAGATTATGTGTGATGCGAGTGATTTAGCTGTAGGAGCAGTTTTAGGTCAAAGATATAACAAAATTCTCAAAGCTATCTACTATGCATCTCACACACTAAACGCAGCTCAACTTAATTATGCAACTCTGTAAAAGAATCATATTGTAATTTTTACCTTAGATAAGTTTAGATCGTATATTGTTGGATCTAAGGTAATAATTTATACTGCACCATTCAGCCTCAAGTATTTACTAAGTAAGAAAGATGCTAAACCACGTCTTCTTAGATGGATTCTCTTACTTCAAGAATTTGACATTGAAATTAAAGATAAAAAAGGAAGTGAGAATGTAGTAGCAGATCATCTAAGTAGAATGGAAAATGAGGAAGAAATAGGAATTGAAATTAAAGATTCATTTCCTGATGAACAATTATTTAGAATAGATACTCCTTCAACCATGCAGTTATTAAAGAATAGAATTCCTTCTAAGGAAATATCACCCTGTTTGGAGATATCATTAATTACTTAACTTGTGATTACATTCCGTCTCATTGGACTTGGCAAATGTAAAAGAAATTTTTTATGACTTAAAATTTTATTGGGAGGAACTGGACCTTTTCCGTAAATGTTCGGATGGGATAATCGAGAAAATGTGTGCCTAATAATGAAATTTTAAGTGTTTTATCATTTTGTCATGATCGTGAGGCAGGAGGTCATCATGGAGGTTGGAAAACTGCTTTTAAAGTTTTACAATGTGGTTTTTATTGGCCTACACTATATAAAGATGCTTATAAGTATGTTAAATCTTGTGAATCTTGTCAAAAATGGGGAAATGTATCTAAAAAACATGAAATGCCTATGCAACCTATTTTAGAATGTGAGTTATTTGATGTTTGGGGTATAGATTTCATGGGACCATTCCCTATATCTTTTGGAAAAAGATTTATTTTAGTAATGGTAGATTATGTTTCAAAATGGGTAGAAGCTGAAGCTCTTCCCACTAATGATACCAAAGTTGTCATACGATTCCTTAAAAAGAATATATTCACACGATATGGTATTCCGAGAGCTATCATTAGTGATAGAGGATCACACTTTTGTAATAGACCATTTACCAAAATAGTTGAAAAATATGGTGTAACACATAAGTTAGGAACGCCCTATCATCCGCAAACCAGTGGTCGTATAGGTGTCTAATAGAGAAATCAAAAGAATCGTGGAAAAAAACAGTTGATTCAAATCGTAAAAATCGGGCGATTAAATTAGACGATGCATTATGGGCGTCTGAATGACTTTTAAGACACCAATTGGTTGTTCTCCTATAAACTAGTCTTTGGTAAGTCTTGTCATCTCCTGGGGTTGAGTTAGAACACCGGGCCTTCGGGCTATTAAATTTTCGAATTTCGATCCTAAGGTCAGCCGGTGATCATAGATTGCTTTAATTAACAGAACTAGAAGAATTTCGTCTCGATTCTTATGAAAACGCTCGAATCTACAAGGAACGCACGAAATCTTTTCATGATAAGAGAATCTATAGTCGTGAGTTCCATGTAGGTGATCGAGTGCTCTTGTACAATTCACGTTTAAAGTTATTTCCAGGTAAGCTTAAATCAAGATGGACAGGTCCATTTAAAGTAACAAGGGTTTACAAATCTGGAGCTGTTGAACTAACAGATGGAAATATGACTTTTATAGCCAATGGCCACAGAGTAAAGTTATTTGTGGAGGGAGAAGGAATCATACTGAAGGGAGAAGTAATGCTACTAACTGATCCCCCGACAAAATTGAAAAAGCAGAAAAATCAAACAAATTGAGAAGCAGAGGAACTGAAATCAGCCGAATACCAGGTGCTATCTATCTTTCCTCTACTTTATATGTTTGAACTAGTTTCGTCTTTTACCGGATAGACGTAAAAGAACTGGATGTCTTTTTTAGATAGAATAGGAGTTTTTATTTTGCTTTTGAAATTAGGCATTGATAAAGATGTCGCGTTTGCTATAGAAGCTTTAGTTTTTGAGAAAAACAAGCAATTGTTGAGAGAGATCAGATTGAAAGAAGTATGTAATGGAGAATCGAGAAGTTCGATAAAGAGAAGGGCAAAGTTTCTGATGAGGTGCAGAATCTGTGGAAAAAGTGAGCATGATGGGAAATGCAGGGAAAGCACAACCAAATCCCAGGATGAGTGTTTGAATGTTGTTAAGAAGGAACGATTAGGTGGTTATCCGAAAAAATCGATGGAGATCAAAGATAAAATTCGAACGCCTCATTTCTTAAGGTTAGGTTGATAGAACGTTATGTTAGAACCCTGGAAGATTTAGAAATAATGGAATTAGGACCCTTATGAGTTTTGTAATATTTATAAAATTTTTATATAACTTTTGAAAATTTTATATAAAGGATCTTTATGAAATTATTAAAGGTTTTATAAATTTTTTATAAAAGGTTTTAATTAAAAATTTGCAGAAGTATTATTAAGGTTTTATAAAAAAAATTATTAAGTTTTAAAGAGTTTTAAAAAAATTAAAAAAAAAAAAAAAAAAAAAAAAAACCTTAGGTCGGATCGATCCGACCTAACCCCGGATCGATCCGGAACCTGAAAAACCTAAAAAAAAGGGACGGGGTCCCTCCTTCTTCTTCTTCTTTCATTTTTCTGAAATAGCCGCCCCTCCCCTCTTCCCCCATTCGAATTTTTTCTTCAAAATACAACACAACATTACTATTAAACTACCCCAATTCTTAAACTTTTCTCATTTTCCTCTCCTCTCTTCAAATTTTTGTTTTAATTGAAGAATTTTTTCAAGGGAAAGCTTCAACTTTCCTTCCGGCGAATTTTCATCTTTTCCGGCCAGATTTCAACCTTTTAAGCATTAGAAGGTAACATTGTAGTCAATTATTTTGTTAATTTCGTTTTTTCTAAGCAACTTTTTATTTAATTTTACTATATTTGTTACTCATTTGTGTTGTTTTGGTTGTTTCTTTTGTTGTTTTGTTGTTGTTTTGTTATTGTGTCACTATCGTAGAATGACCGAATCATCAAAAGCTAGTAAAAAACGTAAGCCACATATCCCTACCCAAATCCCGGTTATAGAAACTAGACTTTTAACAGAAGAAGAATTAGCAGTTAGTTTTGAAAGAACCGCGTCTGCTGCAGCTAAGAAAGCATTGAAAAATAAATTTGGAAAGTGTTTAGTTGCAATAGAGAGGGGCTTAGATTTCAAAGATTTGGGAAGGGAGGTAAAAGAGATTTTCGATAGGCGACAGTGGTTGGAGTTAGCTAGTTTAAGGTCGGGTGAAATTAACACAACCTTAGTAGTTGAATTTTATTCTCTGGTAGCAACTCATAATGCTACTGAAGGTGGTGAGTTAATCTGTCAACCTAAGAACTAGGGACGAGCACCGTTTAATCCTCGGGTTATAAATACTATTTATGGTATCCACGATATACAGAGAGTGAGGATTATTATCTTGTATGGAATTTAGATGAGCCTGCAGACTTTGATTATATTGTATCACTAGCCCAAAATGAGTTAGATCCCATTCATTGCCTGGCATGAAAACAGTTTTCCTATGGAAATTGTATACGGGATATGAGAGCTATTAAACGCGTTTTATTAGCCACACTCTTTACCCTACTCGTCATTTTACATCTTTTGGTAAAGAGGATCTGTGTATTGCTTGGGCTATGGTCAATGAGATACTGTGGATGTAGGCGGGATAATGTATAGAAGGGCCAAGGAATTTGTCTCAATCGCCAAACCAGCAATACATGCCTTTTCCTTGTTTTATTTCTTCCTTATGTCGCTTGAGATAGGTGTCCCCGAACTTCCAAATGATAATTTGATGGTGGTTGTTGACACGCTTTATAGGCCCTAGTTTACCACTTAGGCCGGCAGGAAGAATAGATTTTATGAACCCTAAACCGCCAACGACCTCAAACCTACTCCATCCACTCATCGTCCCTCCTTCATCTAGTCAAACTCAAACTCAACTTCCAAATACCATCACATACGACATGTTTCAATCAATGGCCTATGATGTTCATCGTGCAATGCCAATATGGCTGTTTTTATGCGGAAAGAAATTTGCAGTGGTCTGAAGATTTGCGTCAAGGCATGCGAGGAATATATCAAATGAATATACCGCAAAACCCTACCTATGCCGAGATGGATATTCCGCATTGCCAATCCGCACCATATACCTTGCCGGACTTTATTCCACCAATGCCACCTCGCTCGGACTTCCAACAAATGCCACATTCTTTTGGATTTCAAACTAGTGGTGTAGGGATTTTTCGACAGTACTACGGCCGGTGCAACGATCCGATTGGCCAGGATTTGGATCATTTGGCCATACCACGGACGACATGGGAAGCACTTTTTTCGATGTCACGAGAGAGATGAGCTCGATGGGATTGGATAGCTCGGTTCGGATGTCGACATATTTTCAAGATCCATTCCAAGAATCGACTTATGATCCGGCCGTTCTCGTGCCATGCCAAGTTCAAGCCACGTCGAGATGAGTGATGAGGAGGATTGATTTCAAACATTTTATAATTATTGCCATTTAAAGCAGTTTTTATTTTAAATACGATTGTATGTTACTTCATTTTTCGTACACTTTTAGGTTATTTTGGTTTTATTAGGAATTTATTTCATTACGATTTTATGTTATTTTATTTTCACTCGTTTTATGTTAGTACACACTGTGTAGTAAAATTTATCGTTATAACATAATGAACCGAAGATAGGAAGAAAAACATATCACCTAGAAAAATCTAGGCTTTTTTTTCAAGCAAAAACAACTCTGTCCGTGAATAGTAATTTTCCGGATCGATCCGGCCTTTTCCCGGATCGATCCGGTGTTCGTATACCGACCTGACAGGATTGCTAGTTGAGAGGCCGGATCGATCCGGCCCTTTTCCGGATCGATCCGATAAGTACAAAAACGCCAAAAAGGAGATCTTTCCTACTTTTACTTGATAGATACATTTCTATAAAAGGAAGGAGCTGCAAGCCCTCAACTTTGCTCATTCTTTCTTTATTCTATCTGTCTTTGTTTATTTTCTGTATCTGATAAAATAATGTCTCTCCACTCCTCTCCCTCGGTCAATAGTTACGAACCACATACGCCAGATGGTGTGGTTCCCGAAAGCCATGCTTCGTGTTTTCATAATGACGTTCCGAGGCGTCTAAATTTAAATCCATTCTCCTATTCTAATGGAGAAAGGCTTGAATACGTAAAAATTGATCGGTGGGGACGGAATCTAATCCGAGGTTGCGGGTGGAAGAAGCGATTAGACTCCAAGAGGAGAATTAACATTTGTCGAGATTTTTATGCGTCTCTTATTGATATAACGACGAGAGCCTCGTCTCATCTCACATTTGTTAGGGCGCTGTTCTATCATTTTCTCATCATCATAAACCAAATCTTTCAAATCCCACCATCTACTTTTGAGAAAAACCCACACTACGAGTTTCTTTGGGAACTCGGAAATGCTTACAATGTTGTAAATCGTACTGCAGAAGCCTTTCAATATGTGTTTCCACTGTTTGATCATAACTATGATTCTTCGACTCTGGCTTTACCCCCTCATCTAAGGGCGTGGAAACGCTTCATTAATTCCCGGATCTATCCAACTAGAGATTTTTTAGGGGTTACGGATGATGAGATGCTACTGTTGTATGCAATAACCGTGGGGGCATACATTGATTGGGGGATTTTGTTGTTCAAAACAGCAATTAATTTTGCAGTAGAGAGACGTAATAGGGGACGACCGCTACCGTTTGCCTGGGTTATCTCTCAACTTTGTGTCCAACTGAATCACGTGCCTGAGTTTACTACAGACGAGATTTTTCCATCTCGTGATTCTCAGTTGGGATTACTTCCGGTAGATACTCCCGGATGTTCATCTACGGGTTGAGGTGTTGTTGGAAATCAGTTAAAAGTTGTTGTTGTTAAATTAGTACTCGATTAAGTTAGACGTTTAATTGCTTTTTAATTTAGTTTCTTTAAAGTTTGTAATAGTTTTCTTAATGTTTAATATATATGTCATTTTCTTTAATCAGAATAATATATGTTGCGAAAAATAATAAAAATCAAAATCGTATAAAATTTTTAATTTTTTCTTCCAAACCTACTTTTTATTACTCAACGAACATCGGGACGATGTCATTTCGTAAGTGGGGAGTAGAGGTAAGTTAGTAAAATAAAAATTAAAATTTTCTCATATAAATTTATACTTAAATGCTTAATACTTAGTTTAATTTTTCTTGAATCAAAATAACTAGATAATATATAATTAATATGAATAAAAATAATATAAATTTGTAAGAATAGATTTTAATTAAAGTAAATTAGATATATTATAATCATATTATATATGTCAATTTTAGGTTTTTATAAGATTTTAAGTATATGTAACTATACATAAATATTATCAAGTAATTTTCATATGAAATTTAGCGAATATACTTATATTATAATGAAATTTTAGAATAATTTTCTTTTCAAAACGAATTATGAGTTTGGAATTGGACTAGGGATGACGATTTTTTTGGCACAATAAAAATATAAACTATAGCCAAATAGCCTACCTAAATAAATTTCTAATTTTTGTCCCTACCTCAGCCTTGATTAGAGTGATCAAGACCGCACTCGAAATAGCCATTTTTTGATTATAATCGACCCTTAGCTTAATTTGGTCTACATTTCCTAAAAATCCCACGAGTTTGTAATGCATTTTATGAAAAGAGATGATGACACGAAGCTAAGAATGGTGTAGGTGAGATTGAAAAAAATTAGATAAGTATTAGTATATTCGATCTTACCTCATGATTTGGCAAGATAGTCGATTTTGGTAATACGTTCGGATATGTTAATATTCTATAAAGGAATTAAGAACGAAGCATCATATTTACACAGAATTAATCAAATACCAGGTATCTTCCTTATCTTTGATCAACAACTAAAAATATCGGTAGTAGCTACCAATGATTTGAGTGTATTAGGGTATTATCTCGAAATGTCCTATATCACTATGAGGTTTAAAAGCTCCCGATAAAAATTCGAATCATAAGATCTCAAGAATGATTACAAGTTTAAGGAAACCGGACTTGTAATTTTCGATCGAAAGAGTATTACTCCGATCAATCTTGACGAAGCAATGCTTGTAAGTTTGATTTTCTACACACACGCACGCTTTTAGTTCTTAATATCTTGAAAAAAAAGGGGAAATAATATCAGAATGTTATTAATCGAGGTATTTTTTTATCAAAATTATGAAGATGTAAGTACGTACGACTTGCTTCTTTCTCTTTTGATTTTCTTTTCTATCCTTCTGATTAACCAACACCCTGAACCTAAAACGTATAAGCCATTTTTGTCAACTATTTGACTTAGTCTTTGATTCCAAATATTTCATATAAGTTGAGATAGGAGAATGATTCTAGAATTTTAATTATATTTATTGAGTAGATTATGTGAAATTTCATTTGAATAATAGTTGATAAATAATTTATCTAAGTTATCTACACTTTTTATCTTGTTAATTTCTAAGAAAGATATAATTAATATGTTTATAATATTGAAATGATATTTTACTAATTTGAAATCTAATCTACCACGTATATCATTTTTATTGTAATTTTTATATATTACCGCTTATTTTGCTCGAGGACGATCAAAGAGCTAAGTGGGGAGTAGTTGATGTATAACATTTATATGATAAAAATTACGATGTTTTATATACGTTATCGACTCTTTTTATATAAAATATAAGAAATTATAACGATAATCTTATAAAATATTAATAGTTATGAATAAATCTAAATACTATAAAAATCTAGTAAAAGTAATAAAAAGTTATAAATTTTGTACCGGGATAATAACCGGAGTGTCGTGTCAGATTTACGGGGGTATTTTTGGTATTTTATTTGCAGATCCTAGGTAAACCAAGACCCGAGTGACGATTACACTTTTGAAGTAAAATCGTATCTTTTGAAGGTAGTAAGGAAGTGCCATGAGATTTAAAATTCAAGTGGATCAATAGTTCGTGACACCATTATCGAATTATATTTTCGACGAACAAATGGCCCATCAAAAAGGCATTTTCTGAAGAAGAGTCCTTCATGGAAGTTATAGATATTTTCAAGAGCTTTCCAACGCCTCTTGAATTATGTCATTTGGAGATCCAGAGCTCAAGTTATGATTTTATCAAGTTTCAGATCAAGTTAAGGAATAAAAAGCTACCCGGATCAATCCGGATTAACCTCGGATCGATCCGAGGAAACTAATGATTATCCAAAGCATGTGATCCCGCAGAGAGAATAATCTAAGGGATACTATTTTTTATTCCCGGATCGATCCGGCATCACCTCGGATCGATCCGGCCCTGAAAATCTTGCTTATAAATAAGGCAGTTCATACAGCCTGCAGGAGTGTACCAATATAGTTTCCTAACCTCTTTTTCTTAGAAATAGTATGTATGTATATAGGCCTTATGCCATAAATAAAGTAGTATCGTTATAATGCTCGAGAAAATTATCAGAAGATCAGTGTTGTTGAAGTCGTTGTAACATCCGGAAGAATACAGCTTCTGATTCAACAGTTGTAATCGGGTAAAATTTCTTAAGTATCTATGTTTATTATGTTTGTCTTTTTATAATGTTATTAGGCTAGATCTAATAACTAGCCAAAGTTATGTAATCGTTTTATTTCGATCTTTTCGGTAAAGGAATGCTGTCTAAAGTAAAATTGATTAAAATTGAGTTAATTGAATCTTTTTCTATTCTGTAACGTATTGATAATATTCGGATTGACGTAATTAACCAAGATGAATCGCACCATATAACCTAACGATGAACTGACCAGAGAAGTTAGGATATGAGATAAAAGATAGAAAAACCGAGGGTAAAATTGGCCGCATAAAGCGTGACTACGGAATCCTATTTCTACCCGAAGCGATTTGTCTTGGGAAAGATAGATCTTATTAAAATTGTGCTCGAGATCATAATAATGTTAAAATCAACAGTTTAATTGAAACTAAAACCGGAAAGTTAAATCGATCCGCCTGACAACCGGAGCCTTTTGAATAACATCGGCCGCCTCGACAAATGGAATAACCTCTTTATCCGGGGTAGATTTGTACTGCACTGTTCGAGACTAACCGAGATTAGCATGGGGCGATTGTGGAGATTGAATCGATGACAATGACATATGAAAATTTCATACGCCGTGTGAGGAGGAATTGTTAACCTCTCGGAGTGCACCGTTTCATTTACTCAATTGGACCTAAAATAAAAGGAAAGATGGAGCACATTCCGTCTCTTGGAAAGATCGTATAAATCAATTATATAAACTTTGGCTAGTTCTATAAAATATATTGGTATCTATATATATATATTTTACAATCTATGTACATCTATATATATTTATATATCTATATATATTATATTAGAATAACTTTTATATTACGCATTTATTTTATGTTAAGTAGAATAATAGTAATCTGTGTTATAAAATTGTGGTTTAGATCGAGGGTTAATAATGACTCTTTGGTGTTTAACCACACTTAAAAGAATTACCACGTTTCCCTGAGGATTCGACACTCTGATTCACCATACTAGCACTACAGTTTGACCCGATACACTGTCGGTTAAGGACTGGTATTAGCACTAGAAAAGGCCACGTCACTAATCACCGCTTCAATAACCAACCCTTCACTATGACTCCGAGACTTAGGGATATCATCTTGGGGTCTGTACCCGACTTCCATTGTAAATCTCAGTTGCTTACGTTCTCTCGAGCTGTCAGCTGGCTCTCGACGGGCTCGGTCTTTATCATTCTCTCCTGGCCCAAAGATCGTACTAACATAACTGTTTGGTCGATTATCGTCGTATTTATCTCGACCATAGTTATCTCTATTATTTCTGTCACGATCTGGAGATCGATCCCGTCGAGGTGATGATGGAGGTCAAGTTAAATTATTAACTCGATGCCTACTAACACACTAGCAAGAGAACTAGGTTCAATTGTAGTATAGCCAGATAGAGTCGAGGTCGATCCCACAGAGACTCGGCACATACAAAACACAACTTTACCCTATTAGAACCAAATTAAAAAGGCGGTCTACGACCAACTAAATGCAGTAAATAAAATAGTGACAACCACAAGACACAAAAGACCACAAAGACAAACTAAAGACTACTAAAGTACGGATAATACGGTTGATATTATCTAAACAAATAGTATTGATTACGCTAGTAGATTATAACTCCCCCATGTGAATTAGGATGATAACGAGACAAAACAAACGTTAAAGATTAATTATTATGACTACGGGAGTCATCCCCTAAGGTAGATTTAGTTCCGGTTAGGCCCTCTAAATCATCGTGCCTCCATTACGTGACTTCGCTTTTTAATGCCTCCATCTCATATAATTTCTGACACAATTACGAAACTAGGGATGCCGGTATAAACCGTAACCTCATCTAAGCAACATTCCTAGGGTAAGGCGTACTTCTTAGATGCCGATTCAATCTATATCCTAAGTAACAATCACTGTTTGGGTTTCATGTTAAATTATGATGACAAATAATTAAGTTGATCAGAGTTTAATTACTCGCTTTAATTCCAAATCGAGAATCGACGTAGTCGGCCGATCATAATATTGCCCTACACATCGCCACGCTCGGTCGATCGAACGACAAGACTCGGGCGACCGAACGACATGTCTCGGTCGACCGAACACGAATTTTGTGTCGGAACAAATCATGATTACTTTAACGTGTATAACCTAAACACATGGGTTCGTAAATAAATCTACATCACGCAATCAATACAAGAAAAACTACTCCATAATAAAATATATCGATCTATGAATAAAGATTGCATAATTGAATAGTCATACCTCAAGACGAGAGTGACTCCCACTCTTTAATGCGCTCCTAATCGGAGAATCCAGCGAATCCACAATGAACGAACATAAAGAAAATAAAACTAAAACTTTAAAAGCTAAAATTGTAGGAATTGTTTTGTGTTTTAGTGGTGTGTCTTTCTCAGATCGTGGATCTTTGCTTTTATATAGGAGTTGTAGCCGACATAGGAGAATCCGTAAGATTGACATGCATTTATCAATTTAGGCTCGGGTGACCGAACAGTTACGCTCGGTCGACCGAATGGCATGGCTCGGTCGACCAAGCCTCCCTCTTTACGCGTTTTCAAATTTGCTTCGTCTGACTTGTTCCCCACTCCATGCTTTTGAATTGATCTCGATTAATCTTTTCTTCAATGCTCCGATTTTCTTCTCTTTTGAGATTTCTCGATTGCGTGATAATTATCTTCCCGATTCTTTATGATCTGCAAAATCAGTATTTATCACACAATTAATTGCTCTTTTATAATAAAAACAGCTAAATACCAATTATCACATTAATAATCACTTATCATTAAATAATAAATATAAACACGTGATTTAATACGAGATATATATAATTAACTCCGATTTAAGGTTATAATTGATGACATAAATAGGTATATTTTAACCGTCATCAAAATGCCCCCCACTTAAACTTTGCTTCGTCCCGAACAAAGCATTAATAAATCATTTCCCAAGACACATTTTCTGTGGTCAACTCATACTTACACAAGAAACCCGAGTCAACTCATACCAGTCATGCTCATAAGATAAGCATTATTCACTACTCGCTATGAATCGAAGTGATTGTGTGCATGTGCATTGGGTTTATATAAATGTAGCAAGATTAGAGCTTATGCAGACTTCATATCAAAATTCACCAACATCAGCATTCATACTTCTCATGCCTCGCAATGGTCAAAGCACTAGAATAATAAGCAAGAGCGTATCTATAGGGTTTTTGGACTTGGAGACCGAGTACTACTCAAAGCCTCTAAAAATTCGATTTTTTTTTTCAATTTTGCATTGTTAAGGGTGAAATTTATTATTTATATGACGTTATTCCCGTAACAATATCCTTGGTATTTTAGTACTTTTTATAGAAAAGTGTTGGTTTTATCGAATTATTGAGTAAACGAGTTTTAAATGTGTTTAAATGCAAAATCGAGATATTTACGTGATTTTATCGGTGTTTTATGTTTATCCGTATGATGTTACATTTTGCATGTTTCTATCATGTTGTTAGGTACGTTTTCATGATGAGTAAGGAGCTTAAACGATGATCACATGAAGATGGAAGAGTTGAAAGATGTTTAAGTGAAGAATCATTGAAGAAACCGGAACCAGGCACTTCATGGGAATTTTGTCCACACTTGTAGGCACTTTCAGGAAAGTTTTCTTGATGAAAGTTGTGGGGATTGAAATATCTTTCCAACGCATGTTGAATCACCTCATTCGAGCCCTAGAAGTGAAGTTATGAGCAAAATACTGGAGCTGGGTCCTGGACGGGCGTCCGGATTAATTACGAGTTGAAATAATATTCATGGACGGGCGCCCATGATTATGAAACAGCGTCCGGAGCGATTCATGTAGCAACCGACTTGATTTTTCCTATAAAAACAGCGTGTGATCTTTACCCTAATGACACATTATTTGAACCCTAAAAACCTGGGGCAAAGGCGCTTTGCTGCTGTTTTACTTAGTTTTTACTCATATTTTATGCTTTTAAATCTCTAGATTAGATCTTTCAATTTATGTATTTTATTCAAGAAATTCAAGCCTTCAAGAAGATGCTAAGAGGCTAAACCTCTTTGAACAAGCGCCAGAAGCCGTCCAATTCAACAGCTTGATTTCTAGTTCATGATTATTTTGTGAGTTCTATTTCAAGTTCGTTTCTTTTATCATGTTTTGTATGTTTTATTGCATGTTTAATCGAAAGATGCTTGCTTTGATGATTGTTTATATGATGAGAGTCATGTCAACCTTAGATCACCATGATAAAAGATGGATCTTTGATCTAAATAAAACGAAAGTTATTAGATTGATTTTCTAGATTAGAAATCAAAGATTTCACGCTAGGTTAGAAAGACGTAATCTTTAACATCGAAAGATAAAAGATTAGAAAACGAACTTGTCTATGAGAGTAGGAGTTTATGCCTTCGATTAGGTGAATCACGACTTGAATAGAGATCACGAAATAATCCGAATTAGAATTGAATGTTGATAGGATAGGTGGATCAATTGCTTGTTCATTCGTTATAACTTGATTTAATCCCTTGAAACTTGAATTGTTTAGCTTTAGTTTACTTTTTCTGCACTTTAGTTTAGTTTAGTTTATCGCTTTCAATCTTTCCTAGCATTGGATTAATCTCCTCTGTCTAGTTACTTTTATGCAATATTTGTTTAGGTTAGCTCTTCGTTCAGGTTAGTTTTCGTGACAATAATTAGTTAAAAACAAAAGCTAGTGGTTCACTGCAGTCTAGTTCCTCGTAAGAAGATCGACCCGGTATTAGCCTCCATATACTACGATCCTTGCACTTGAGGTTAACCGGTTTATTACTTGTTGTTTTGTATTGATAAAATCCGGGACATGCATATATTTCGAATACTACTAATCTCAAGGAAGAAAACTTTTCATGAGTATCCCCTATCTTAGATTAAACATAGCATCGAATATTACCACAAGCGGGGCTACTTTGGTAATGTTACTACAAGCCCAAGTGTTTTAATGCATTGTCAAAACACAGTACGCCCCAAGCTTATTACTCGCTTTTGTTGGCTAGAAGATCAAAATACATCATCGACAAATATCGACACTCAGTCCTCATAACCAATTATCTACGCAATGTACACATACTTCTTTCAATTATTATAACTCATGCGGTACTAAACGATTCACATGTTGAGTAATTTAACAATACCTAACTACTTGCAATTGTTGGCATGAATATCCTTAAGTTTACTAACAATTTATCGCAAAAGTATAATATGACCACGTACTCACGCAACTTGGTTCATTTCCTATTAATTCTAAGTATAAGAACTTCACAAGTTTAAGGGTACGAGTTAAACAACTTGGCATTTATCCATAAAAAAATTTAAATTTGGCTCAATATTGTCTCAGTATTCCGTTCCCCTTGACTTTTTCAACATATAGCATAATATATAGCTAAGTCCCCTGCCCCCCACTTAAACATGGCATTGTCCTCAATGACAAAAATAAATGAGAGTTCAAGATGAAAGACTTAGCTCTGGAAACGGATCCCAAGTAAAGGAACAATATCGGAGTAATCATCGGCACAGCATGGAGAGACAGACACATCCTGTATAAACAAACAAGCTCCACGAAATCGTCAAATACCATGTCTATGGAAGTTATAAAATAATGTGGCAGTAATTAGATATAAATATCTAAAAACAGTTTAAGCCACTTTACTTTATACTGCCATGGACAAGACCAAAAGGGATTTAAACCTAAATAAAAACTCACATGACGGCTATCAAGGAAAAAACCTCGTTTATTCCGAACTTAGACTCGGAACATGGCGAGATGAAAAAAAACCGTGATAGGCGCATGCTACTTTATTAAAAAGAAAAACAAAAAAGATAGGTATACGTAGTAGTTCTAAGTTTATAGTCGCTAGCTCGACTCAGTTCAAGATGGTTTATTCATAAACAGGGTCATCGAGGTACAAAACCTCCTCCTCAGCAGCAGGCGGAAGCCCGTGATAATGCTTAATACGATGTCCATTGACCACAAATCTGGACTCGTCTTTGAAATTGAATAGCTCCACCGCCTCCGAAGGAAAGACTTGTTGTACTTGAAATGGGCCACACCATCTTGATTTCAACTTACCCGGAAGAGTCTTAAGCGCGAATTGTACAAGAGAACCAGATCACCCTCTTGAAAGGTCCTATCCGTAATCTTCTTGTCATGGAACTTCTTCGTGCGCTCCTTGAAAATCTTGGCATTCTCGTATGCCTCTAAACGAAACTCCTCCAGGCGAGTTAATTCTAACATCCTTTTCTCACCGGCCAACGCCTCATCAAAATTTAGCATCCTTGTTGCCCACATGGCCCGGTGCTCCAGCCCATTGTGTAGATGACATGCCTTTCCAAAAACAATCCTATACGGTGACATTCCAATCGAGGTTTTATATGCGATCCTATAAGCCCATAAAGCGTCGTCTAAACGTAACGACCAATCCTTCCTAGTCGTATTGACGCTTTTCTCCAGATACGCTTTATCTCTCGATTGGTGACTTCTACCGCCCACTAGTCTGGGGTGATATGCGGTTGCTAGCTTATGTCGAACCCCATACTTAATCATCACCTTTCAAAAGGTTTATTGCAAAAATGACTACCATTGTCGCTATAATCGCCCTAGGCGCCCCAAACCTTGTAAAATGTTCTTCTTCAAGAATCTAACCACAACCCTAGCATCGTTAGTAGGGAAGCAATGGCCTCAACCCATTTGGATACATAATCTACAAAGAACTAAGATATATCGGTTAGATAATGATGAAGTGAAGGGTCCAACAAAATCTATTCCCAAACGTCAAAAGCTCCACTTCTAAGATGCTCTTGAGTGGCATCTCATTCCTCCTTGAAATATTACTCGTCATTTGACAAGCATGACATGCCTTTGCATATTGGTGTGCATCCTTAAACAATGTCGGCCAATAAAAACCACATTGGAGGACCTTAGCCGCGTTTTTTCTCCCCGTAGTGTCCTCCAACTTTCATAGAATGACAATGCTTCAGATATCATTATACTCTTCTTCGGGCACACACCTTCGAAAAATATTATCGATCCTAGCCTAAACAAATAAGGCTCATCCCAATAATAGTGTCTAAGATCTTTAAAGAATTTTTTTCTTTCTTGCACAAAGTGAGATTCGGTGGTAGGTATTTTGCGGATAGATAATTGACAAACAAACTAAACCATGGTTGCTTCTTCTCCTTCACAACCTCTATTCGCGAAGAAAGCTGCAAAGACAATCATTATGTCCCCGATGGTGGTGATGGAGAAAAGTTGTTCATCAGAAAAGATTCTCCTATCTCGTAATTCCTCGCCATCCTCTAATTGTAAGCGCGATAGATGATCGGCCACCCGTTCTCACTTCCTTTCTTATCTCGGATTTCTATGTCAAATTCTTGCAAAGAAGAGAATCCATCTCAACGATCTCGGCTTTGAATCTTGCTTTGCTAGGAGATACTTAAGAGCCGCATGGTCAATCCACACCGTGACTTTAGATCCCACTAAGTAAGATCTAAATTTGTCAAAAGCAAAGATAACGGCCAAAAGTTCCTTCTCCGTTGTGGCGTAATTTCTTTGGCGAAGATTCAAAGTCCGACTTGCATAATAGATAGGTGCGAAGATCTTATCTTTCTTTGACCCAAAGCGGCGCCAACAAAGCAGTATCACTTGCATCACACATCGTTCAAACGGAAGATCCCAATCCGTGCGCGACGAACGGGTGCGATGAATCGCCTACTTTTATTTCGTTGAAAGCTTTTGTGCACTCGTTAGAAAACACGAATGGCACATCCTTGGCCAATAATTCGGTAAGAGGTCTAGAGATTAGGGAAAAGTCCTTGATAAACCTACGATAAAATCCGGCGTGGCCTGAAAAACCTCACAAAGTTTTAAGATTAGTAGGTGGAGGTAGTTTCTCGATCACCTCAACTTTGGCTCTATCCACCTCTATACCGTTCTTTGATATGCGGTGGCCTAGTACTATACCTTCCGTAACCATCAAATGAAACTTCTCCCAGTTAAGCACAAGATTAGTCTCTTCACATCTCTTCAATACTCGTGCTAGATGTGCGAGACATGAATCGAAATCGTCTCCAAATACGGAGAAATCATCCATTAAGATTTCCAAGAAATCTTCTACCATATCCGCAAATAATGACATCATACATCGTTGAAATGTCGCGGGGGCGTTGCACAATCCAAATGGCATTCGATTATACGCAAATGTCCCATATAGGCATGTAAATGTTGTTTTCTCACGATCTTCGGCGAGATGTGGATTTGATAAGATCCCGAATACCCATCAAGAAAACAATAGAAAGCATGCCCGCCGCCTCTCGAGCATTTGATTGATGAAGGAAGAGGAAAATGGTCCTTACGAGTCGCATCATTTAGTTTCCTAAAGTCTATGCATACTCGATGACCGGTGATTAGCCTCACAGAATTAACTCATTCAACTCATTGGCTTGCACCGTCAATCATCCTTTTGGGAACTACGTGGATAGGGCTTACCCATTCGCTATCGGCAATTGGAAATATAATTCCTATTTCTAGCATTTTATAACTTCATCCCTAACCACGCCCTTTAATTGTGGGGTTAAACGGCTCGAGGTTGTGCAACCGCTTTTTTTCAGTGGTCCACGGAGATCTTGTGCATACATACGCTAGGACTAATGCCCTTAACGTCAGCTATGGTCCATCCAAATGCTCCGCGGTACTCTCTCAAGACTCTCATTAGTTTTTCCTCTTGTAAGTCCGTCAAGGATGAAGATATAATTAGTGGCAAGGTCTCATCTTGAAGAAATACATACTTCAAATTTGCAGGAAGAGGTTTTAAAGTCAAATTTGTGGGAGGTTCTTCCAAAGAGGTCTTCAACTTCTGACCAGTGAGTTTGAGTTCGAAGTACTTATGCCACTTTGGTCTATGATAGAATTTTTCAATCTCCGCAGCACTTACTTCCTCTACAAGCCTTGGGGTCCCTCTACTACATCCTGGCCATATCATCTTCTCCTCATCACTACTCACGTACTTGACTTCATCTTCTTCTTTTAAGACAGCATCCAAGAAATCCTTGATACTTTCATGTTGTTGAAATTCTTGAACTATCCTATCAATGGAATCTAACATGAAACATGCATCCTCTCCATCATCAGGTTGCTTCATAGTGTCGAAGACATTGAGTGCAACTCTCTCTTCGTTCACTCTTAACACCAACTCGCCTTTGTAAACATAAATTAGCGTTCTACTAGTGGCCATGAAAGGTCTCCCTAATATCAAGGGCACTTTGTAGTTAGCTTCCATATCTAATACCACAAAGTCGACAGGAAATACAAACTTTTCAACCCTTACTAGCACATCCTCAACCACTCCACATGGTTCCTTGATAGAGCGGTCAGCTAATTGCAATGTGATTGAGGTCTTCTTAAGATCTTTCATGCCTAGCTTCCAAAAAATAGATAGTGGCATCAGGTTCACGCTTGCTCCTAGATCACACAAAGCTTTGTTTAGACATACGTTACCTATAGTGCAGGGAATGAGAAAACTTCCCGGATATTTGCATTTTGGGGGTAACTTATGTTGAAGAATGGCTGAGCACTCCTCATTAAGGCATATGGTCTCTAAATCTAGAAGTTTCCTTTTAGTTGAGACGGCGTCTTTTAAAAACTTGGTGTACTCGGGCATTTCAACCTAGTGCTTCAACTAGGGGTATATTGATTTGTAACTTACTAAACATATCCACGAACTTCTTATACCTCTTATTATCAAACTTAAGCTTCGGTTTTGGTGGAGGATAAGGTAGAGTTGAAGGATCGACATCAGTGAAAATTGGATACTTATTATCGTAAAGTTCAACTCTAGGGCCAGCAGGTTCTTTATACGTTCTTTGCTTAGGCAAAGACTCGGAAGTATTAGTCTCATTGCTTGGCTCATCATCCTTATTCTTTGTGATATTCTCTTTCTCTTGCAGGGATGGTGGAGTTACTTCTTTTCCACTCCTTGTCATGATCGCATTCAAATCCTTGGGTTCTTCTCGGTGTTGCTTGGCAACCTCCGGAGGCCTAGTTGAGACTTGCTTAGCTACTTGTCCTATCTCGGTGTGTGAGGTTTTGGACTAGAGCTTCTTGATTGGTCACCTTAGCATCGGTCTTCGACAATATTGGCTAAAGTTAGTGGCTAAATCAGCCATAGATTTTGAAAGTTGTCCCATATTGTCGGTGACGACATTACTCGCTTTTTCTATCGCAGCCTTCCCAACCAAAAGTTTTAGTTTGTTTGTGGTACATAAGT
This sequence comes from Gentiana macrophylla, assembly GCA_026214975.1. Taxonomy (NCBI): domain Eukaryota; kingdom Viridiplantae; phylum Streptophyta; class Magnoliopsida; order Gentianales; family Gentianaceae; genus Gentiana; species Gentiana macrophylla. Next base: position 105,674,067 of record CM047809.1, read on the forward strand.
GGTAGGCGGTTTAGGCCTTTCTCCCGCATTAATGTCACTATATCGGAATCCAGGTGGTTATGATTAGGCATGTACCCTCCCCGATATAATTGGCTTCTTCAAGATCAAAGATTCTCACTTTGAGGTGCTACCTCGATTCCAGCCCCTTTTCTACTCTTGTCATCCTTTCTTGCATCCCATCTACCTTATTGTTGATAATGTAAAGTTGTTCTAAGATTTTGGTAGATGCACTATCATCAAATATATCGCCATCTTTACAAAGAGCTATGTCATTGCCTCCCATTGGCTATTCATCGCTATTTGCTCCATCTTCCCTTGTGCCTCCTCGGGAGATAAAGAACAAACGCTCCATTCTTTGGAGGCGCCTACTCTAATTTTCTCGGTCTCTCTCAACCCATGGTAAAAAGTTTGCATTAAAAGCCAAAGAGAGATGTCATGATGAGGACACTTCCTCATAGCTTCCTTGAAACGCTCCCAAGCTTGATCAAAACTCTCCTCAAAGTTGTTGCTTAAATCCTAGGATGTCTTGGCGTAACTTAAAGGTTTTCCCAAGGAAAATACTTATTCATGAATTTTTGCAACAATTGTTCCTGTGTAGTGATAGATCCAATTTCTAAAGAGAGAAGCCATTGCTTAGCTTTATCTTTCAAGGTGAAAAGGAAAAGCTTAAGGCGAATGTTGCCTCCGGGATTAATTCGGTTTCTTTGTAATAACAATTTCCAAGAAATTCATCACGTGAACACCAGGATCCTCGCTCAATTCCATGAAAAGTAGAATAGTTGGTCACCATTTGAATTACATTAGGCCTAGGGTGATAGACTTCCGCAAAGATCTTGCGGTGCTACGATAAGCGGGAATGAATTGTTCAATAGTTGGCGTTGCATAACTTTGTAAAGCGCGCCGCTCCTTGAACTAGGGCTTGGTTCTCATTATTAGCATTTGCATTCACATTATTGGCATTATTGATAATGGGATTAATAAATGGATTAGGTACCTGGTTTGGATTGACCGGATTGCCTTCCATTTCTGTTTGATTCGAATGTTGAATGATCGGTTGTATGTCCTTCTTCCACTCCTTGCTCGCTTCCTCAAGATTTGGATCCTCTTCTCCTTGCTTAGCGGTTCCTAGCTAACTTCCTATTCCTTCTTGCAAATTTCTCTATCTCAGGATTATAAGGCTCAAGCGGTTCCTTCCATTTCCGAGTAGCATACTATAAAATAGTAAACAACAATAAAACAATTAATCACTAGTAAAGGCTAGGCCTTTAACTAACTAAATAAAATTAAAACAGACTCGAAATAAGTTTGAGAAAAGAAAACGTAAATAAAAAGAAGCAGAATATTATAAAACTGATACAGAACAGAAATAGAAAAGAAAACAAATTCTCGGTCGACCGAGAGCTGTTGTTCGGTCGACCGAACGCTTTTTTTTTTTTTTTTTTTTTTTTTTTTACGATAATCGTTTTAATATCTGAGACTCTTATTCACGAATATTCACGAATTCGATTCTAACAAAATAAGCTATATCTTAATTTAATGACTCGAGTCCCCGGCAACGGCGCCAAAAACTTGATGGAAGTCAAGTTAAATTATTAACTCGATGCCTACTAACACACTAGCAAGAGAACTAGGTTCAATTGTAGTATAGCCAGATAGAGTCGAGGTCGATCCCACAGAGACTCGGCACAGACAAAACACAACTTTACCCTATTAGAACCAAATTAAAAAGGCGGTCTACGACCAACTAAATGCAGTAAATAAAATAGTGACAACCACAAGACACAAAAGACCACAAAGACAAACTAAAGACTACTAAAGTACGGATAATACGGTTGATATTATCTAAACAAATAGTATTGATTACGCTAGTAGATTATAACTCCCCCATGTGAATTAGGATGATAACGAGACAAAACAAACGTTAAAGATTAATTATTATGACTACGAGTCATCCCAAGGTAGATTTAGTTCGGTTAGGCCTCTAAATCATCGTGCCTCCATTACGTGACTTTGCTTTTTAATGCCTCCATCTCATATAATTTTCGACACAATTACTTAAACTATGGATGCCGGTATAAACCGTAACCTCATCTAAGCAACATTCCTAGGGTAAGGCGACTTCTTAGATGCCGATTCAATCTATATCCTAAGTAACAATCACTTTTTGGGTTTCATGTTAAATTATGATGACAAATAATTAAGTTGATCAGTTTAATTACTCGCTTTAATTCCAAATCGAGAGAATCGACGAGTCGGGCCGATCATAATATTGCCCTACACATCGCCACGCTCGGTCGACCGAACGACAGCACTCGGGCGACCGAATGACATGTCTCGGTCGACCGAACACAGTTTTGTGTCGGAACAAATCATGATTACTTCTTAACGTGTCTAACCTAAACACATGGGTTCGTAAATAAATCTACATCACGCAATCAATACAAGAAAAACTACTCCATAATAAAATATATCAGATCTACGAATAAAGATTGCATAATTGAATAGTCATACCCTCGAAGACGAGAGTGACTCCCACTCTTTAATGCGCTCCCTAATCGGAGAATCCGACGAATCCACAATGAACGAACATAAAGAAAATAAAACTAAAACTTTAAAAGCTAAAATTGTAGGAATTGTTTTGTGTTTTAGTGGTGTGTCTTTCTCAGCATCGTGGCTGCTGTTTATATAGGAGTTGTAGCCGACATAGGGAGAATCCAGAAGATTGACATGCATTTATCAATTTAGGCTCGGGTGACCGAACAGTTACGCTCGGTCGACCGAATGGCATGGCTCGGTCGACCGAATGGCATGGCTCGGTCGACCGAGCCTCCCTCTTTACGCGTTTTCAAATTTGCTTCGTCTGAATTGTTCCCCACTCCATGCTTTTGAATTGATCTGATTAATCTTTTCTTCAATGCTCCGATTTTCTTCTCTTTTGAGATTTCTCGATTGCGTGATAATTATCTTCCCGATTCTTTATGATCTGCAAAATCAATATTTATCACACAATTAATTGCTCTTTTATAATAAAAACAGCTAAATACCAATTATCACATTAATAATCACTTATCATTAAATAATAAATATAAACACGTGATTTAATACGAGATATATATAATTAACTCCGATTTAAGGTTATAATTGATGACATAAATAGGTATATTTTAACCGTCATCAGGTGATCTATCTCTCCGTCTTTGAGCATCTCAGCCTCGACCCCTATCTTGATCAGGGGCCTTCCTTTTGTACTCTCTACGCCCATTGGGCTCATCGCACCGAGATCTATCGACCACTTCATCTAGCTTCCCTTCTTGAATGCAGATGTCGATGTCTCTTTTCAGGTCGTTACAATCCTCCGTCGTGTGACCTATATCCTCATGAAATTCACAATATTTGCTTGAATTCCTTTTTACTCGAGGTTTCTTCAATGGTGGAGGTCTTTTCGCTATGTTTTTCAAGAGCATGATGGACAGCACCTCGGCTCGTGACCGATTAAGTGGGATGAAATCCTTGTCGCGTGTGGCTCCCTTCTTTCCCACGCGCTCTGTGACGGGCGTCGTTATACGGTCCCAGACTGTGGGTTTACTCTCGATATCTTGTCTCTTGGATTGATTCTTGTTCGGACCCCGATTGTCCTTCTTCGAATCCATCCAGTCGGATTGGGTGCGCCTACGCACTGCCTCTTCCCCTTGACAGAATTTGTGCACCATGTTGACGCACTCGTCCATGGTACGAGGAACATCTCTGCTCAACTTCATATACAACTTCGTATTACGCAATCCCCCGACAAACGATGTGATCAGGAGTCGATCATCTGCATCCTTGACTTGCATGGCCTCGAGATTAAATCTCTTCAGGTAATCTAGTACTGTTTCGTTCCTCTGCTGTTTCATGTTCATGAGGTGCGTGGCGCTCAAATGAAACTTTTTGTTGACGATGAACGCATCTCGAAACTTACGGGCTAGCATGGCGAAACTGGAGATCGACCCGGGTCGTAGCTTGGTAAACCATTCCCTGGCTCGACCTACGAGCAGCGTCTCAAATGCCCGACATCACATCGCATCAGGCGCGCCATCCAACCTCATCTGAGACAGATACCTATGTAGATGGTCTTCCGGGTCGGTGGTATCATTGTAAGGCTCTATCTTTGGTATCTTAAACCCCTTAGGTTTAGGGAAACTCTCGATCTCCTTCGTGAAGGGTGACTCCAACCACAGCGAGACTTGACTTTTCCCCAGAATAACACCCAACTCCTCCCTAACGCTGTCCTCATCCATCTTCTGATGTTTCGGTTGGATCTCACGTCTCTTTCTCTCCATAGAGCTGGAGGACGTACTGACTTCATCCCCGGGAGTTCTCTTGGGATTTTCCACAGCATATTTCGGACCGCCGTCTGCTTGCTTTTGCACCATAACCGCCTCTGCTATAATCCTGGACATTAACTCAAGATCCGCCCCTGCCAATTGATCCACAATCGCTTGGTGTTTGTTTGGAGGATTTTTGCATCACTAAACAAAAACAATTTATAAACCCTAACCTATATGCAAAACTAACTCCTAACCGACCGAATATCGGGTAATTGCCAGTAAAGCGGGATAAGTAAGGGGTCGATCCACAGGGAATTGGGTTGTTGAATCTAGTTTTATTAATTCCTTTCACTTGTTACTTAAGAAAACAAATAAACAAAAGAACAAACATATAAACACGTAGAACAGATAAAATAAATCTAAGCTATAAAAACAAAGAAAAACATGGAATCAAACAATATACAAACCGAGTGATTTCAATCCAAGTTTATCTCATGATTTTAATTCAATATTGTGGTTTCACCTTTACACGAGATACAAACTCCTAATTCCTTAGTGAATCCGTTTCTCAATCTATGAACTCCTAATCTCTTAGTGAATTCAATTATCGATCTCTCCTCTCTCGAATGTTGAGACCAATTTCCATACAAAACAAAGGTGTAGATTCAAGTTAACTCCCGTATTTTAGAATCTAGCAACCTAGATAATTAACCAATTAATTTGTCACGAATTAACGATTAAAGATCCTATCTTCCTATGGTGATCTAGCGTTTACGCAACTCTCGAATTGTAAAACATCAATAGCAAACTAATCGCTTGATCTAATTCACATGGCATCATAAAGCGCATAGAAAAATACAAAACGAATTAAAGCTCATGAAACAAGGATTGAATAAATTAAAAAGGATTAAACTCACATAGTTTGGTACAATGGATGATCTCCATGAATCAACAACGAAAAGAAAAGCATCCTAATCTAACCCGGATCACCCGAGCACAAGGCTCGGGTGATCGGCCTTGGAACCCTCAGAGTGCGGCTGCTCTATGTATTTTGTGTATAAAAATCTGATGTTTTAAGGGTTGGGGCGATGCGGCTATATATAGAATACTAAGTCGGCTGTGGTTAAGTCGGCCGTGGACGCCCGTCCAAAGTACTGGACGCCCATCCAAATGCGTTGAACTTTCGAGTCGGGCCGAGTCTTCGCCGACGCCCGCCCACTACTCGACGGGCCTTGCACCATCAAAATCTGAACATCCCGAATGTAAAGCTCCTCCCGGACGCTGTCAAAGATGTCAAACGCCCGCCCCATGCGGACGCCAGTTTGATGAATCTCGGACCTTGACCAATTTGGTTCAACACTTGATTTCTTTCCTCATATCCTCTATTCTTCCATAAATCTGATTGATTCCTTTCCACTCGAATTTATCTCTTTAAAAATCATCTTTTCCATCAACAATGTGAATCTACAATGTAGGAAAAACATACCAAAGCGTAACGATATTCCAAAATAATATAAAATCACAATTTAAGCTCATAATTCGTTACGTTTTGCAATTTAACTATTGAAAACACCACTTGCTCAATATTTCAATTATAAAGCTCGATTTCTATGAAAAACATCCACATACGGGGGAAATTGACATAAAATATATCCTTATAAAACGTATAAAATCACCCTTAACAGTGTTCCGGAGCAAGACCCTACTTTTCTTTCCGGGGATCTTCCTGGACAGGGTCCTAGACTTTCTCCTTGCGCATCTAGATCTACCTGCTCGTTAATCTGGGAGCCCTGTTGATCTGTGGCTTTGGAGGCGGTTTTCCTGGTGTTTTTATCCTTGGGAGGCATCATGATCTTGGTGTATTCAACAGTAGAAGGCCCTCCTTCTAACGCCAATGACGATGACTGATTGCGTCACCTAGTTTGTCCGGGTCAATATCTATCTAGTGATGAACACCCAAATCCCTAATGCCTAAAGAACGAGATGGTGAGCTTTATGATTTGCGGCTGAGTCTAAGAGTTTATCTTAGATTGCATACGTATCCTGTAATTGTCCAGGAATCAAGCATTACGTAGTTCCTGGAGTGTGGTATTTATAATGACAACACATGCCTTAACCCTAATATTAAGTCGGTTTGAGTTATTGTCATAATTACCCTTAATGGGCCTTGACCCTTGCCCAAGTTATCACATTGTTAATGGGCCTTGACAGCTGGTGTGGACTCTGCCCTCGATGTCGACATAACCGATCGGCGGTACTCGACTCTGGGACCCCCTGTCCTACACTGCTCGATTGTCGATTATCGTGGCCCTCCAGTCCGGAACTCGATATGTATAACTTAGTACTCATTCGCACTCTGGGGACCAACTGCAAGACGACACGTGAAGGGGTGAAACCCGGTATCGTCAATGAGCTAATTAGGGTTCAATATTGACAACCCAAAAGACAAATCAAAGTGTATTTCTATATAATACTATTAACCCTTTTCTTAAAATGCAACTTAAGACATCTAGCTAGAAATCAATAGCTTATTTATCTATGAAAATTTTCAAAAGATTCATGATAATTAATTAAAAATAATGTACGTGGTTTTGGTTGTAGCATATGCTCCCGGCGTTTTATGAGAGCCGCCATGAGATGGTAAGCTTGTGGGAAAAGAGGGTTCCAAACGGAGGTTCAGCTGAGGTGGATGTGTGGAATGACATCAAATTCTTGACAGGTGACGTCATTTCAAGAACATTATTTGGTAGCAATTATGAAGGTGGCAGCAGGATTTTCGAGCTCATTGAGGAACTTCATCCTTTGACTTTTGAGCTTATTCGATCCGTTTACATTCCTGGACAGTGGTTAGTTTCCTACGTTATTCTTATTGTTATTACTTCCGTCATATATATATATATATTAGTAGATTTATATATATTCGGTTTGGTCCGGTTTTTAAAGGTTTTTATTTTTGGAAACCAAGACCGTTTAATTTCACGGTTGGGTTTTATTTGATATAAAAACCGAAAATAACCATGCATGAATAACTTTATTCCGGTTAGATCCGATTTAATTTGACCGGTTGATTTGGTTTTGTGTACACCTCTATAAATAAATATAAATAGGTGGTTCAAGTGTAAAAGAATATAAGCATGTGAGGCTCGTTGTCTGGGACGAGATCACCTGTCTAAGTTGTGTGACTAATTTCGGTGTCTAAGTAAAAACTACGTCGTTTCATGTGTATTTGATTTTTCAAAGAAATAAGAAAAAACACAACATAAAAATCAAATACACATAAAACGACGTAGTTTTTTACTTGTATAATCGTAAAATTGTATATACAATTTGTATATATGATCTCATCCCTCGTTGTCTTTAACATTTGAACATGTTACGTGAAAATTTGTATACAGTTTCGTGTATTATATTTTTTTAAAGAAATATTTGTGTATCATTAATGATGCATTTATCACTTTTTTTCTTAACATGATGATTTTTATCACAATACATACATTCAAAAGTCACATGAAAAAATTGAATAGATTATAGAAATTGGAAAAATTGGTAATATATCTACTACACATAGTATGTAGTGGATATATACTACACACATCTTATGTGTGTGTATGTGGGGTGTTAATATGACACATTACATAATCAAGAATCAGTATTTGTAGTATGACATAGTAATCGGTATGTGATCAACTATTTTTTTGGTTTTATTATTAAAAAGGATAAATTAAAATTTAGAAATATCCTTTAAAAAAAATTAGAAATATATTTATAGGACTTTGGATTTTTTTATAGGGTAAAAAAGACAAGTATTTATTTCACTATAATTTAAATTATTTCTTATTTAATTACAAAAATGAGTATATCTTTTGATCTGAACGTCAGAAAATCATAATTCTTTCATCATATTTTTACTTTTTTTCATTATCTTTATTTAGACATCTCATTTGATATTTTTTCAATGTCATTTCGAGGTCAATTTCATTTAAAACAATGAAATAATGGATTTGAAGTCAATTCCATTCTACCGAACTCTGGATTTGGAGTAGAATTGTCCTTATCACCCAATTTGTATTTCTACTGTCTTGATTCATGTTTCCCTCTTATTTGTCCTTTAAAACTACTCCCCTTTTAATTATTACAAATGAAAGGAATAACACGGTAACTATTTACAACCACACAAAACACTATAACTATTCAAATACTTTATATCAAATTCTGATATGTTATGTAAAAAATCTAATATTGTATGTTAGGATAAAAGAATAAGTTGTTGGCATTACTCGGCCCCAAAGGGAAGCAATTGTTTGATGATATTAATTGAAATAAGATCGAAATTGATATAACAAAGTGGAGATTTATCTTATGCCCAAAGGTACAGATGGTCTATTTTTATTTTAATTGATTCTCCAGTCTTATTACTTTCGAATGTAAATTCTATGTAGTGTCTACGGCCACTGGCCAAAGGAAGGTTTTGAATTTACTATGAGAGAATTAACATTTGTTGATTCTCTCTGAGTTGTCCTCAATGATACAAAACTAAAGGCATTCCGTACATAACACATAATGAAGTTAGGTTATAATTGTTGGTTTATAGATCAATTTGGATTACTATTAAAATGATTTCCTTAATGTCTCTGGCGATTTCAATTTATGATAGTGTAATTAAATACACTCTTCATGTTTGAAAGTGTTCACAATTGTTTTATATATGGACACATAAAGACAAGTGGTCTATATAGTATTTGATCAATTGTATCTAAACGCGAGAAGTTGAATTTTGAGACATATAAAGAATATCATTTGTCTCATTTTTTTACACGTGAAGGTAATTATGTCCTAGTAACTAAATGAAATAATAATTGGCGTTTACTTTTGTTAAGGACCTTAAAGTTAGCTACCTCATTAGTATGTAAATTACTATATTGTTGATCTCATATTGATATTGGTTTCATTCGATTGTGATACAATGTGAAGTGCTTTCGACCTCTACTTCACATAATCTCTTAAAATAGATTGGATATAACTATAAAGCTAGCATTAGGATGTTGGACACTTAGTAAAAGTCCTATGCCCGGTTTAAGATTTTAAAATCTATCTTTTGTTGAGCTTGATGGCATGCTAAATTATATCTAACTTACATAAAATAAGTGACATCAAGGTAAATTTCACAGTTTCGACATATGAAGTTACAATATATTTCTTTAAATAAAACTTGAATTGTGGTGAGACTTGGAGCTTAACGTATTTATCAACACTATCTGAGTTTTTGGGGTTTGTATAATGATACAACAAACCATTAAGTCCACACACATTGTTGAATTATCGTTTGAGGTCATATTAACATAATTGTCTTAGTTCTTATTTTCGATGGATTGGGAATTTGTCTCAAATTTTGATATCATCCATTTTGATGCCTTCTTATCCTTATTGAAACTTATATTGTCCACAAAGCTTCTATAATCAAGGATAAAGAAAGCTCAATTTGAAAGTGTAGAGCAAAGGACACGTTATAATGGGAAAATACGTCATTTTCTCCTTAGATGTTCCAATCACAATGTATGCAACACCGTGTGATTGAGTGGGAGAAACTTATCGAAAATGACATTTATTAGTATTCAATAAAGTTAAAATCTATTTAATTAGACACAGTGTAAGATTGTTTAGTTTTCCTCTAGGTTGTCATATTTACAATATTATGCTACGGAAAGAATTATTTTGAAATATTACACATCCAAATTTGTCCTTATTTTGATAGGAGTTCGTAACTCTTGATATAGTTTTTGGGCAAATAAGGTGTTCATATGTTGTAAGTTATCCCCTCATCGGTATATCAACTTTCATCTTATTTCAATTAATCTCATCAAACAATTGCTTCCCTTTGGGGCCGAGCATTGGCAATAAATCTAATAAGTTATCCCACTAGATGTTTTAGGCCAGCTTAGTTCTCTTCACATGTTAGTGTATCAGTCAAATATTGGTCTAGTAGTTAATATATAATTTATAAATATTTGTACTGTTTTGGGGCCAAGTATAAAAGGGCTTCCACCTTGTAATTGTAAAGCATCAGAAAACAAAAAAATATCAATAAAATGCTACCCCTTTTTATTTACTGTTGATTGTCGAAGAACCCTAGCTTCTTTTCCTTTTGATCAAATTGCATCTAGATCCAATTTCCACAAGGCATCAGAGCGGAATTGAGACATCGATCCGGTTCCTTACCTTCGCTGATTGTTTTTATCACAGTTGTTGTCCGTTACCTTCTTCGATTGAGATCGACGATGGCGGAAGAGAGACGGTTCAGAGGCATCGGCAATTTAGAGGCGTCGAGTCCATATTACCTTCACCCAAACGAGAGTCCAGTACTGATTCTCGCAGATCCACCACTAGACGGGAAAAACTATCACTCATGGAGCAGAGCCATGAGGATGGGACTCATTATGAAGAACAAACAGGGTTTGTGGATGGATCCAAGGACGGAGCTAGGATTTTAACTTGGGGTGGACTAATGGACTATATCGAGTTCGTCGGGTGGGCTGGATTAAGAATATTTTATAGATCCGACTAGAGTACACATATTTTCGTAATATTTTTTCTTCCGGGTGGACACCAGCTCCATCCTTGGATGGATCCATTCCTGAACCTACAAATGACCAGAGAATGTTAGCGAGATGGGAGCAATGCGACATCACAGTGATGTCGTTTGAAGTTTATTTTATTATTCTTTTAAAACAAAAATTCGTGGGTTAATATAAAATAAAATAAAATAAACCTGGTGTGAATTTGTATAAAAGTGGACCGTTGGACCAAGGGTTAAACAATTGAAAATAGTTGTGCTTTAGATGTATATGTTTCAGATTAAAATCGCTCTGAACATGTGCTTCACGACTCCAAGAAAAGGAACTGAAATGCAACCACTCCCTCATGCTCATTAGTACATTACTGTCGACGTAGCTGTCTATATACGTACGGGCACAACCGTTGTATCGTCGATCACAACAAGTGACACAACGGTTATCTCTACACCGGTTTACATTATTATCAATCTAGATTCTAGACCTGTCGTTATATATATATATGACCGTTGTTTTACTTTGTCGTGATCGACACAACGGTTGTGCCCGTAATTATAACCAGTGACGTCACAACGTACGTGTCAGTGCCCTATGTCATTACTCCTATATATACTAGCCTACAAGCTGCTTCACTCGTTGCAAAACTCCCTTTCTTTCTTACTTTCTTTCTTTAGCAAAACTCCAGGCCTCTTCTATACTAATTAATTATATATTAATAACGATCTGAAAATAACGAAAATGAATATCTTCATGTCATTTGTTTTCTATAGCTTCATTGCTTTCTTCATATATAACGTATATAGAGTCTTGGATTGGGTATGGTTTAGGCCAAAGAAGCTGGAAAGACGTTTAAGGGAGCAAGGTTTCAAGGGTAACCCCTATAGAATGATCCGTGGAGATCAATACGAAAGTGCAAATATGATTAAGGAAGCTATGTCCAAACCTATTTCTATTGGAGATGATGTCCGTAGACGTACCATACCCCACGTCCTCAAAACTATTGACATTTATGGTATAATACTTGATTTGAGCCTATATTTTCGTCGTGATTTTATCATTCATTTATAAAATAAACAATGAGTATATAATTACTATTATTTATGTATGAGGTTTCATTGAATTGGCTATAAAGCCTATAATCATATTACATACATAAAATGAACAATTAGTATATAATAGAAGATCATATATTAATTATGTATATATATGTTGTGTCGTCACCTCTTAAAAAGTGTATGTTTGGTTAAAGTTGTTATTTGTCCCACGTTGAGAATTTTTTATCGTTTCATTATTATATTAAGAGGTTTATCGACTTTCATTTTTGTGGTTTATGTCCCTCTTCCTTTATGTTGCGGGCTTTCGTCCCTGTTCTCAGCTTCTATTACCACATGGTAAGTGCGTTAAGGTTTGAGATCTTTATTTTATATATTGTTGAACCTATATTTTTTTTTATCACTTCCGAACCACTCAGTTCTATTGGTTATTTCATTAAGATACTCTATGAAATCCTATCACCGCATACGTTAAGGTTATGTAGAGAAGGAAATAAGCATTTAGTCCAATTTAATCTCTTTTTCGGGGTAACAAGGACATTTTCTATTCCATCCAAATTTACATTCTCTCACCTGCTCAATCACAAATAGGAACATTTCTTCCGATCTAAGCGTCAAAAGATAATAACTCTTTCAGCATATTCTTACTTTTTTTTTCATATCCTTTATATTTTGACATTCTATTTGATATTTTTCCGATATCTTTTTCGAGATCATTTTCGTAAAAAACAATGGATTTGAGATTTATTCCAATGTAAAACATTGAAGCGAACAGTGAATTTGAGATAACGAACAGTGAATTTATCCTTATCACCCATTTTTTCCGATGTCCTTAATTCTATTTTCCTCATTTTTGTCATTTATTCTCACCCTCCATATTTTATATATTATTAAACCGATATATTTTCATCAATTCCATTAGGACTTAATTCAATTGGATCTATTGTTATTTCACTGAGATACCCAAGGGAATCCATCCTTATTTTATATGTTTTTTTTTAAGTGTTTATTTTATATGTTGTTGAATATACTTTTAGAGCAATGATACAGGCAGACACAACGAGTGACATAACGGTGATCTGCATTGTTGATAATAATGCTGTCTAAATTGAATAGATGTAAATCTAACATGATCAACGATGCAGATTATCGTTGCGTCACTCGTTCTGGTACAATCGTTATACCGTTATCATTACTCTTGTACGTAAGCTTTTCACGTGCCATAACTTCCGATTCGACTCAGTTCTATTGGTTATTGTTTCTTTTATAAAGATAAAATCTAATGCAGCATGAAATTGTGGGCACAAATCTTAGAATTGGTCCGGTAATATAAATGGAAAAATATTGTTTCATTGTTTTACAACTTCAATATGCCTCTGACAATAATTTTACGAGCACCATCTAATGATTTATGGACTTCAATATGCAGATCAGGCTGACTATCAAATAATTTTACGAGCACCACATAGCTTAAAGTTGGTTTTTGCTTTTGTTTTGATGTTTGCTGTTATTAGGAAAAATATTTGTGTGGAGAGAAAATTTTGAGGTGAAGTGACGGGTGAAGCGATCAAAACCACACAGTTTAAATACATGATGAAACTGTGTGGTTCATAGTAAACCATACGGTTTCTCCACACGTGTGAAAACACCACACAAGTATTTCTCGTTAACTAGAATAGCTTTTGGGTGGAATTGTGTCGGCAACCGTCCCATACTCTTACCTGAGGGAAGTTATTGTGTGGTGAGAGAATTTGTGGTGAAGTGACGGGTGAAACGATCAGAATCACACAGTTTTAATACATAATGAAGGTGTGTGGTGTGTGTGTGTCACACGGTGTCTGTGTGTGTCACACGGTGTCTCCACACCGTGTGGAAACACCACACAATAATCCTCCCTTATCTGATTCATTGTTTCGATAAATTCAAGAAATTGTTTTTTTCTTTTCCCTATCTTGTACCCGAAAAGTGTCTGGCCAGACAATTGGGATTTTGGGATCCCTCGGATAGAGAGAACATTATCAAAAATACCCTTTTAGTTTTTTAATACAATTTATTAAAAAAATTACATAAACATTACATCAATTATAAATTAAAATGTATGTCGAAAGGGGCTGAAAACCTAGTTTTTTTTCTTCAAGTTAGACACCTATTCTGAAGATGACTTGATTTGTGGCCGTGTGAAAATCAAATTGAATAATATCAATTCATAAAAATACATATAGACAACGATCACTTATAAAACTTTTGATTAAGTAAAGTAAAATTAACAGTAAGTTGAGAAATAAACATGACTTATTTGAAATAAGTAGTTTTTCAAGGTCTGTGTTTTAAGTTTTAAAAAAGAGAGGAATTACTCGTTTGGCTCGTCAATATTGCTTTAAGAAATTTTGAAAGAAAAAAACTATAGCGAATTCGAAGTTGAGAAAAGATATTGTACATGTGAAAAATGGTGTTGGTGAAGTTGTTGAATTGTATAAGACAATAATAAATGGGCAATTTAGAAGATAATGACACTATTTATAAAAAAAAGATTATAAAATTTATTATTATTTTAATTCGGAACTCGCGAGTCGGGATTTCCGTCGTATGTATGACTTGTGCCCGAATGTTGCCCAACTACAGTCGGTAAGGAATAATTCCGGGAAGTTCGGGACGGGATTTGGTTGGAAGTCGGCTCGGGATTTCGGGAATTTTTGCTAGCCCTAGTCTTTGATAATGAGTGACGTGTCTTTGATACATATATACAAAAAGATATATGTATGCAAATAAATTTTCTTTTACCCATGTATAATTTTAAGCAAGTTACAAACAAGAAACCGAATATAAAGGAAAGGAGTTTCTACTACTCTAGTTGAACATCATTTTATCATATTTGATACAATGAAGATTATGAGTTTTATATTCAAGTCTTTACTTATAAATCGTATATTTTAAACTTAAATTTGGCAATTTTTTCTTCTGCTATAGATGTATAGATATCGATTATTCGACGAATGAAAATATTAAATATGCAGGGAAGGATTCATTCATGTGGGTTGGAAGAATACCAAGAGTGAACATAACCGACCCGGAACTGATAAGAGAAGTGTTGACAAAGAACTCAAGGTTTCATACAAATCATGCTGATATGAACCCCCTCACTAAGTTCCTCTTCTCTGGTATTGGAAGCATGAATGGCGAACCCTGGGCTAAACGCAGAAAGATCGTCAAATCTGCCTTCCACTTTGATACGCTTAAGGTGTTTTTAACGAACTCTCTATTTTATCATTTTAAATACATGTTATTCTCTTTTTACATATATAATGCGAGAGGTATAAAATAAATTTTACGGAATCTAGATATATATATATATATAATGCAGTAGATGTAAAAAAAAATTCACAATACCTGTATTTTACTAATAAAAAAAATAAAGTATCTATTGTAGTGTTATTTTTTAATAAATCTGAATGTTTAAATCTTTAAAATTAATGTTTTTAAAATATCTACTACAAAGGCTCTTAGGTAGAACAAATTATTTTTTTCCTCCTAAATAATGGAAATGAAACAATTTGTCAATATTCAATGGAAATATCCATAATTGGTAGTAAGAAAAATCATGTGCATCCCCTGGATATGGCCTAGTGGTGAGCGGGTGAGGTGGTGTAGTACCTTGCTATATCTAAAGCCGGAGGAGGGGGGGTTCGAGTCGAGAAAGGCGGCCCATTTCGGTAAGAGAGATATCTAACGCAAAGCCTCATCCCTGAAATCCAAGCAGGCCCCATGATTAACCTCTCATCGCATTCCTGTGAGATCGGGGGCGAGGGATCCGCCACAAAATATTTTTTCAAATATATTTTTCAAATATTATTATTTTGAAGCATATCACATCAATACAACAGTTTTTTTTTTTTTTTTTTTTTTTTTTTTTTTGTTGAGGAAAATCAATACAACAGTTTGAAGCATATTTTTTCATCGTTTCCTTAAAATAGATAAACCAATAAAGAGGTCATTTGTTTCTTACTACCATCTATTGTGGAACTGTTAGGTCATTCACAGCAGGTGCATCATTTTTTATCTCTAAAATAATATAAATAATACATATCCATATTTTACAACATCTCAATTCAAAAACCTCTACAACAACATCACTATCCTTATCCCTATAACATTTCAAATATTATTAAATAATACATATATTACCTCACAACCTTATTCATACACATTAAATATATATTATTTCACTCCAGCAGCATCCCTATCCCTATAATTTTTAATAATTAAATATGTTTAGGGACGTGAATAATCAGATCCCCACAAGAGGATGATGACTGCTCATATCCCTAAAAATAAGTAGGGATATGGACTCTATTAATGAATTATTTGATGAGAACCTCTATTTTTTATCTTTATTTTAGAGATAGACACCATATAGGGCTTCTGTTACGAATGCCCTTATTACTCTTAGAATGGTCTTGCTATTTTCAAAATTCCTTGTTATAAATCTTTTTATTGGTTGGAAAAGTATGAGCTAGTTTATGTTCAATGACAACCCTAAAGACAAATCAAAGTGTCTTTTCATATACCATTAACCCTTTTTAAGACAAATAGAAATCAATACTTTCTCCGTTTTTATTTAACCGGGCCGGCCCACCTATTCGGCAGGTCAAGCAGCGTCGAAGGCCCAACCGTCAGGACGGGCCCGCAGTTACATATATCGTAAAAAAATCATTTAGATTCAATTACAACCAACCTAATATAATGTTTTAAAAAATTAAATTAATTGATAAAGGCTTAAATTATAGACCCATTAATATAATGTGTTGAAAAACTCAAATGCATCAATTCGAATTTCATAGTTGCATATGTTCAACTAGGAGTGTTTAGCTTTAGGGTTTAGGGTTTACAGTTCAGATTTTACATTATTGAATTTGAATTCGCATCTACAGATTTTAGAAAAGCGATGTTGAAGTAATATTTTGTAAGTATTTAAAAAAAAAAAAAAAAAAAAAAAAAAAAAAAAAAAAAAACTTCGAACTAAAAGGCCCATTTCGGCAAAGTCGTCGAATGCGCAAAATATTCCAGGACCGGCTCTGTATTTAACTGTCACATTAGTCAAAATGACACAAATTAAAGAGATGAGTTAATAATTTGATTTTAGCAACAAAATGACAATAACTCACATTGAATATAATTAATTCAATATTGTTTTCGATGTCGCATCCATAAATAAATAAAGATAGATTTAAAAAAGAATAATAAATGATGTTTTGGAAATTTAATTACGGCGTATAACAAGAAATATATTTTTGGACAACTAAAATAGTTGAATAGAAACAGTGAGTATTTTTTTTAATGAAAATTTTCAAAAGATTCATGATAATTAATTAAAATAATAATGTACGTGGTTTTGGTTGTAGCATATGCTCCCGGCGTTTTATGAGAGCTGCCATGAGATGGTAAGCTTGTGGGAAAAGAGGGTTCCAAAAGGAGGTTCAGCTGAGGTGGATGTATGGCATGACATCAAATTCTTGACAGGTGACGTCATTTCAAGAACACTATTTGGTAGCAATTATGAAGGTGGCAGCAGGATTTTCGAGCTCATTGAGGAACTTCATCCTTCGACTTTTGAGCTTATTCGATCCGTTTACATTCCTGGACAATGGTTAGTTTCCTACATTATTCTTATTGTTATTATTTCCGTTATGATAAAATGATCATAACAAATTTTCATTATATATATATTTGTTATTTTATTGATCAGGATGTATTTCTATTTATTATTGTTTGGAATTTTCATCATAATCAATGATATAAAATTGTATATGATATCTGTAAGTGATGCACAGACGGAATTTCAACAATGTGGTAATTGTGGCCTTAAAATAAATAGCACAAAAATATAATTAAAAGAATGGTGAAAAGAGTTGTCATTTTCTTGAATATAGATTGTAGTATAAGTGTTTAAAAAAAATGTAGATGTGACCAACAAGATATTGATCTCGTGGTAATTAATGTAGTCTTTAACATGAAAGTTTCGTGTTCGTCTTTAGTAAAGACAAAAAGGTGTGTGGGCGTATATTTCATATCCGTTTTAGAAAAAGTAGATGTTAGCGAAACTTTATTTCTTTCTCGAGTCCCAAAATATTAATCTTTATATATATATATTTTTGTCATTCTCATTAAATCCCTTAAAAAAAATATAACCTACGAAGAAAAAAAAAGAGGATCCTATTAAATATTTTTGCCGCAGTCGGTGAATCACATAATTTAACATGATTTTTTTTTTTTTAATTTTTTTTCAGGAGTAGCATGAGATATTAATTGCCAAAAGATAGTGAGATATTATCAAATGACGTCACCTAACCCTCCAATTTGAGAAGTTATTATATGGTTACTCTCTAATGTGGAATATACGTGATGTATTCTGGATCACACATATGCAAGTAGGCAAATTCAATAAAGTACCTTTAAATGTCAATTCCTTAAATAAATAGACTAAAATAGTACTCCGTCGGTGGAACATTTATTTATCTTTTATTTAAATGGTGGAGTATTTGGTGTCATACATTTCATACTTGGTCGGAATAGTGGCACAAATTTCATAGTAGGTGTAGCATTATTTGTACGAGGTACGTTATCTTAGTGGCTTTCGCTAGGGGTTAACATGTCTATCCAGTGGAATGATCAGGTTTCGAATCCTGTTTGGGGTCTATAAATATTTTTGTGTTTATATTTGATTAAGTTTAATTTCCAAAATATTTATCGGATATTATTTACTCTTACGTGTCATTCATGGAATAACGTAAATTTTGAAAATTTATTAAAGTGAATGAGGAATGAGAAATGATAGAGGCACAACGAAATTACACAACGAATTGCACAACGGTGATCTACACCATTGGTTTTTATGGTAACTATATTGATTGATTTAGGTCCCACAATAATCAATGATGTTGATCACTGTTGTGGCGATTCGTTGTGTAATTTTGTTGTGTCTATATCATTATTCATGATAAATTACGGTATTAGGAATACAAAATTAGGATACCGACTTCTCCCAAAAAAAAAAAAAAAAAAAAAAAAGAAAAAGAAAGAGGATATGACTTCTTGGTACAGTACTATCAAAGATACACATAATTTTGACAAACAATTACTCAATCCGCACCGTAAGTCATTTTTCACAGCAATTAAGAAAATGGTAGAATGATATAATTTTAGGATGAAATGTCTAAAATTTAACTATTATTAATGAAATGATTATAAGGCTTTGAAAAGTAGCTAAATTGTTTATGACACTTGGTATGGCGAAACAAATTGTTTCACTCTCCGGATATTGTCTATCCACCCACACACGTGTTTATTTCTAATGCTGTTAAACGCTCCAGAAATCTAAGACTAGTCTGAGCGATAGAAATAGAATAGTATTTCTTTATAACACTGTGGATTTACCCTCAATTTTTAATAAAAAGTTCTCTTTTCAAAAAAAAAATAGTTGACTTGTTCATAAATTAATTAGTGGTAAGATAGATAAAAAAAAAAGTAAAAATATCCCATTGGTAATATAGAATGATTTATATTCTGGAACAAAAAAAATATGACCTATATTTTGGGACGAAGAAGCATTATATATTTAGGCATATCCTTTCAAACTTACGAGGCAAGCTTAATCCTAACAAATGTGTCTATTTAATTTGATCATCGGATACACATGGTAAATACTACATCCGTCCCATAATATAAGGCGGTTTGGTTTGTCTTTTTAGATTTATTCTATACTATAATACCATCTTACATATATCCCGATACAATATTTAATTTTATTTTTTCATATATACCCACATATATCCCAATACAATATTTAATGTTATTTTTTATATATACCCTTATTTACTCATCTTCATTAATTCCTTCAAAAGATGCTACTCCCTCCGTTCCTATTTTACTGTCGTAGTTGTTAAAAATAAAAATTATTTTTTATCTGGCGTAGTTATTTTTTAAAACATTATTTATTTTATTTTTCTACTTCTATATACCATTATTTATTGATGGGTGAGAGACTGAAAACAAAATTGTATTAATTATATTTAACGGATGTTATTATCATTTTGATGTTAAATCAAAACATTAACTTTGTTTAATCTCTTTACTATATATTTATTGCTTTTAACAATTCAAAGCGAAAATATCGTTATAACAAAAGCAAATAAAATAAAACTTAAATAAAAACAAGCAAATCAACATAGAACAAACATGGAAATCGAATCATGATCTCAATATTTCAATATAAAGCTCGATTTCTATGAGAAACATAATGAATATGGGAAATTGACATAAAATATATCCTTATAAAACGCATAAAATCACCCTTAACAACTCCCCACACTTAAACCTTGCCATCCCGAGCAAGACAAAACATAATCAAGACTCGAGACATATAAATATTTATGCAAATATAAAGCATATTCAATAGTTTAGAGGTTCACCCAAGTGTGTGTGCATAGCCATAATAAATTTCCACTAAATCCGCACTTGAAATTGATTCAAGCAAAACTAGCCAACATCCCATTTAGATCAGAAATATAAAAACGATTATAACATGCACCTCACAAAACATACATATTCCGAAAAGAATGATAGAGGGTATTTAAGACCTTTCTGACATACTCAGAGGATAATCCCAACAACATATACCTTGGCCTCTACTGGGGATAGTCAGAAGATAACTACGGTTTTCAACCATCTTTTCACATTGCCATTCACTAAATTTTTCTTTAAGATTAACTTAATTCCACATATATAGCATATGCCCTCATTCCCAGCAATAGGATGTTTTGTGATAACACCTACATTGGACTACTATCATCAAAGACCGGGAGCTATTAACCTCATAGTGGTATAGGACATTTCGTGATAATGCCCTACCGCACTCAAATCATTGGCAGCTACTTCCGACATACATATATATTATTCATACAATTCATCTTAGAGTGGTATTGAAACCTTAAATTATATCCTTCCTATCACATTCAAACCTTCAGATATTCACAGTATGTCATACTTTAATATTAAACACAAACTATTAAAGTTTTCAAAATTCGTATGTACGCAAAGAATCATGCGATAATCATCAAAAATCTCTAATCAAATGGGCACAGCTTTAAATTATAGCTCATCATTTACTATGGCACGTGAAAAATAGTGTTGGGTGAAACATCTAAATTTACTAAATATGCAAAATAATGCACCAATGATATAAGAACTCAAATAAAGATATGCCTTTGCTCACTTGGGACAAAACAAACAAAATTTTAAAATTTAGCACCTTTTCATAGAAATATAATAAATCAAGCAAATGATATGTAGATACATAAAACCTCCCCCACACTTAAATTACAACATGTCCTCATGTTGTGCAGAATAAGAAAAACTTAGCTGATTGTAGTTCGAAGGCGGCAATTCTGGAAGTGGTCATGAGTCAGATCCAGAAATGCTTGAAGAAATCAGTAAACTGTGGACCATCCACCGAAAAACTGGCTTCATCTAAAAGCGCACCATCGCTATCGCAAATACCCTGCACACATGAAAAACAAAACAAACCGGACCTCGGGGTAGGGGCACAAAAGATGACAGACAAGGCATTATCATGGAACAAAGCATAAGCAATGCAAAATTGACAAAACCGAATCTATGTGAAAAGTAGTGCACAAATGTAACATCGGCAGAAGGAAGGAATCACATGGATTTTTCAAATTACTTAAAATGCAAGTTACTTAACCACGTAAACCGACACCAAAACCCTAGGCGACACACATTCAAGATCAAAGCCACTAAGCCACTACCCGTCTTATTCAACAAAAACATTCTTAAAAATAAACCTTAAATCCTTCCAAAATACGGCCCGTAAATCGACCAATAAAACAAATTGGCGCAAAAAAACTATTGACTTAGTACCACACCCGAGGATGTGGAAGTGAACAATCAAAGGCTTCTCTTTGTTGACCGATATAATGCTTACACTGCGACCATTCACCTCGAACGGCCGGGTTTCTAAAACTTCCAGAATGATTTGGAGAATTTCAAAGGACCGACCACTTACGATGTAACCTGGAATTGTATAATAAAACTTGTTCCCCTACTTGGAATTCTCGCTTCTTGATTTTGGCATCGTGGAAGGAGTTTTGTCTTTCCTTACTTATCCTGGCACTTTCGTGAGGCCTGGAGTCTAAATTGCCTAACTTCATGCAAATAAGTAATCGATATTTTCCACAAGATTGGGAATCAAGTTTAAGAACTTAATGGCCCAATACACTCTATGCTCTAATTGATTGGCAAGTGGCATGATTTTCCATACACCACGATAGGTGATGTGTCATTGGGGTCTTATAGGCGATTCGATCATAGACATCATCCAGGCTTTGAGACTCCAAATTCTTTCTATGGATCATAATGCTTTTCTCCAGGATTTCTTAAAACTCTAGTTGTTTTTCAACCTCGACCACTAGTCATAGGATGGTATGGTGTGCCAATTTTGTGCCGACACCATACTTTTCAAGAACTTTCTCAGGGGGTTGCGTAAATGCGCCTTCATCACTAATCAAGGTGCGGGACATCCAAATCTCACGTAAGATGTTTTTCTTTAAAAACTTCATGACCGCTCTTATGATCATTGTGAGTCGGGCTTGAGCCTCCACCCATTTCGATACATAATCCACGCAGACTAAGATGTATTTATTTCCACAAGATGATGGAATGGTCCCATAAAATCGATACCCCATACATCAAAGACTTCGTGATTCTAGGATGGGTTTCAATGGCATGTCGTAAACGCCTTGTTAAAGTTCGGTTCTTGGCATCTATCACAAGCTTTTACAAAGCTTCAGATCTTTAAAGATCGCCAATAGAAACGGATTAAAAAGATCCACGGTTTTAAATTCATTTTATTTCTCACGGATCAAGAGGTAAGGTTCACAAACGAATGTTTTCACAGTACTCTTCTCCCGATAAGACATCTCGATCGAGCAGTTGACGAAACCACTAGAGTTGGGTGTCGGATCCTAAGTTCATGGCATTGTCCTCTTCTGAGTATCATAAGGAAGTCGGTGTTCATGGCAGCATAAGGAAGTGTGGGAGTCAATGCCTTGGTCTTGAGCCATTTGCCTCGAGCCGTCTTTCAAGATTCTTGAGTGTCCTGTTTGCTCCTCCAATCTCGCTTCAAGATCATCCGATTGAGAGGGCCTTGATAGTTCCGAAAGTTCGTGGGGAAAGATTGGCTAGATCGACTTTGAAACATAGGATCGGACTGCTGCTCGATTGAACCATTGATTTTGATTGGAAAAATTGATATGTTGGTCCTGATCGAAGTTCGGTTTTGATTGAAATTCCAATTACGATTGAAACCTGATTTGGAAAATTGTTGTGGCGAGAGGCGATTATTAAATCTCTCGATCATCGCCGCCACGCGAAGCATTTACTTGGCCGCTCGTCCACTCATAGGGTAAACGAGCGAAGCGATGTCCCACATTGTCACAATTTTGACATGTGACTAGATTGAAATTTCCCGATTTTGGAAAGAATTGACTCGTCACGTGAGGAGGAAAGAAATTGACATCGCCAACAAAGATGGCCGGTCGACAACATCTTCCACAGAATAGAACTTGTGAGTTCTGTGGAAAAGACGGGGTCTGATTCATAGGATTAAGCGACATTTAAAGAGCTTCCATCTCTTTGTTCGAAGATGGCGTTGATCTTGCATAATCCCAGTTGATGACATTTTTTTTTTGTTTTTTTTATTTCTTATTTATTTATTTATTTATTTATTTCTATAGAAAAGATAAAGAAACAGAAAAAGAACGGAAACAGAAACAGAAACAGAAACCTACCTACGAAAAATTTAAAACAGAAAACAAGAAACCGATAAAAGGGAGAAAAACGTGTTGAAATCTTCTGAGCCCAAAATGGAAGGGAAAACAGTGGATTTTGACCTCGAAAACAGTGTCGAACGGCCGTAGGTTGTTCGCCACGTCGTCGGCGTCGGAACGAGCTTTCCGAATTGGGGTCCGGCGCGCCAAACGGACACTCGAGCCGAAAGTTACGGCCAAAATACTAACGAGTGCTAAAACGATCCCTTTTATCTAAAAGTTCGATCGTTAAAAACGTGGAGTCAGATAATTCAACCACAGATGTCCCCGAATCAATGTAGAAACTAGAAATGATAGAAACAAAAAACATATCTACGAAAAAATTCGTGATAAAAACAGAAAAATCAATAAAAACTAGTCAAGACGGGCGCCCAGGATCGATTTGGACGAACGTCTGCCTGAAGGTTGAAGTGGACGGGCGTTTGGAAATCCAGACGCTCGTCGAAGAGGATAAAACAAAGCGTAGTATCGATTTCCGCACAGACGGGCGTCTACTAGTCAAGACGCCCGTTTGAGTGCGAAAAAACGGGAAGCAGACAGGCGGATGAAAAGAGAGAAAACTAAAAGAGAAACGCTAAACCTAGGAAATTGAAAAGTATAAAAGTTAACTACGAACAGCCCTAATAACCTAAACTATAATCTACCTAAGTGTGGGGGAATTGGGGTCCCCGGCAACGGCGCCAAAAACTTGTCACGGATTTTATCTAACGAAACAAACAAGTAATAAAATTTATAAATCCGGTATTCCCAAAGTGTAGGGATCGTAGTATAGCGATTAACCGGAGTCGATCTCGAGGAATCGAGGTTGTTTAATCTAGTTCTTATTAATTCTTCTAAAATTGTCACTACTATTTATTACTAAACCTAAACTAAAGCGGAAAATAAACCTGGACAGAGGATTGTCGGTCAAAGCCGAGGAAAATATAGAATTGCGAACAAAAGCAAATAAAATAAAACTACAACTAAGAAAACAATAAAACTAACTATCATGATAATGTCAAGCAAATCAACATAGAACAAACATGATCCACCATCCCGCAACCCTTAATTCTTCCCTAGATTATCTTATGATGATTCAATCAAAGTTGTGGTTCACCTAATCAAAGGTATGAATTCTACTTCCGTAAGTAATCCGGCCTATCAATCTCATCATCTTCCGATCTATAGAGATTAACGCTCTCAAAACAAGGTGCAAGATTTATTAGATCTAACAACCTAGAAATCTAACCTATCAACTTCCGTTATGTCAAGGTTAAAAGTCTAATCTTTCCTATGGTGATCTAAGGTTTACACCGATTTTCATCATACGGTAAACATCAAATAGCAATACATCTTCCGATATCGATTGCATAAACAAATAAACAAAGGAAAGAAACAAGCTTTAATTAAAACACTCACAAAATCATCCAAAGAAAGAGTAAAAACGCTGCTGGAAAATCTCCCATGGCTGCTCCAAGTTCACAGCTTCAAGCCATCATCAAGATCGAACAAGAAAAGAAAACGAAAATAAAAACCTAATTAATCATGAACCCCAAAGCCTCCTAAAGGGGTTTGGCCGCCAGGTTTCCTTCTTATGAGTATGTATCAATAAGAGTCAATAATGTGTGTTTTAGGGTTGAAATCGCGCTGCTATTTATAGGAAAAATAGGTCGGCTTTCGCTTATGTCGGTGTTGGACGCCCGTCTGAGACCTTCAGACGCTTGATTGGCTACTTTGATCGCTCAGACGCTTTCGTCCACTCGGCGCCCAAACTCTCTCGAACCAAAAATCTCATCCTGGACGCCAGTCCACTTATTTGGACGCCAGTCCACTGGACGGGACTTGGACGCCCGTTCAGACCCTTTTTCTTCCAAATTCATCTTGATCTTCATTCCAACTTCATCTCTATCTCTTTCCTTCCATGCAAATCATCACTTGAACATCTTTTAAGCTCCTTTCATCCCTCTCCATGACATGTAAATGTACCTTCAAAACCATAAGAACACGCAAAGTGTAAACCATAGATAACTACCAATAAAATCACTTAAATTAGCTCAAGTTTACACTTAAAGACTTTTAAAACCCATTTGCTTTCAATATTTCAATATAAAGTTTCGATTTCTATTAGAAACATACGAATATGGGGAAATTGACATAAAATATATCCTTATAAAACGTACAAAATCACCCTTAACAGGGTGTTATTGTCATTTTGATGTTAAATCAAAACAATAACTTTCATCTTTACTATGTATGTTTTTGACAATTGCGACAGTTAAAAAAAAAAGAGAAATTGAATAATTTACTATATTTCTTAATTTGTGTGCATGAGGCCAAAAAAGCCATTACGTTTTTAAGGAACCTTTCATATCATATTATATTCTCGGCAGAGAAGCCCTATTTATTATCCAATTATTGGCTGAATTTATTACAAGAATTCTGGTAGAGGTATATTGTTCTTTTAACATTAATTGGATAGGTAAGTACAGAGTTTTAAAAAAAATTGTGATTTTATGGAAGTAAAACTGGACTCACATGCATTAATCTAGCTAGAGTAACATATGTTTCTTAAGAATCTAAACAAAGATTAAATGTGATGATGTAGGTTACTCCCAACAAAGATAAACAGAAGGATGAAGGCAATTGACAAAGAAATAAAAGAGTTGGCCATGGAAATTATAAATAAAAAACTCAAGGCAAAACAAATGGGAGAAACACAGCAGGATGATGACCTTCTGAGCATATTATTACAAAGCAATGAGGATGAAATAAAACTACAGGGTAAAGATTATGGGTTGACTCTACATGACATTATTGGTGAAATCAGACTGTTCTATTTCGCAGGTCAAGATACTACTTCTACTTTGATCCTTTGGACTATGGTACTTTTAAGCAGATTTCCCGAGTGGCAAAATCGAGCTCGAGATGAAGTTTTGCAAGTTTTTGGTGATTCAAAACCAACCTATGATGGTATCAGCCAGCTCAAAGTTGTAAGTTTTATACTCCGATCCCGGCACAACACGCTTTTACACTCTAGCTAGGATGCACGGATACGGATACGTGTATACGGGATACACAAATACGTGATTTTACGAAAATATAGGATACGGATACGGGAGTGTATTTGTAAATAATAAAAATATAAGGACTCAAATGTAAATAATTAAAATAAAATTTGGCCCAAATATGTATATCCGGTAAAGTATCTAACTTTTGAAAATTACAATTTGGCCCAAATATGTATCCAACGGAGTATCCGTGGAGTATCCGTGGAGTATCGGATACGGGATATATATGCTTGTAGGATGGGGTATCCGTGCATGATAGGTGGTAACGTATCGACTACATGTCCTGACGGACTTATATATACCGGAGATCCAGCGTCCGCCACCGCCTGAATGTTTACATACAGTATTGAATGCTTACCAAGATTTTATCATCTCATGACATGGTTTTTTATTTTTGGGACAGGTGACAATGATCTTATATGAAGTTCTGAGGATATATAATCCAATTCCAGATATAACTCGAGTGGCCATTGACGACACAGAAATAGGCAAGTTCAACATTCCAGCCGGGGTACAAATCATGCTGCCACAACCAGTCCTACACCTTGACCCAGAGATATGGGGTGATGACGCAGCAGAGTTTAAACCAGAAAGGTTTTCTGAAGGAATCTTGAAAGCAGCCAAGACACAAGGTGCATTTTTCCCTTTTGGGTTTGGACCAAAGATGTGCCTTGGTCAGAACTTTGCCTACTTAGAAGCTAAGATGGCCTTTGCAGTCATTTTACCTCGCTTCTCCTTTGAGCTTTCACCATCTTACATCCATGCTCCATATAGTCTTATCACCATGCAACCACAACACGGTGCTCATTTGATCCTGCACAAACTTTAAGTGCCAACAAGAAAAACACTAGATTGATACCTTCACAAAAACTTATGGCTCTAAAGTTGGGGAGGTATCGATTCAGTGAAAAACGTCGATACTGAGGGTCGACAATTGTCCACTATATATTGCGTGTTCATATGTTATCAAATTCAATAAAGTACGATTTACACTGTCGCATAGCTACTCGACGCAAGTTCACTTGCATCGAGGGTTGCAGTGTGACATTATATATTGAAAATCTCCCCCTTTATTTATGTTTAATTATGATGTCTTCATGATTGCGTGTCTGTAAAATAAAAAACATGTCTCTTGTGTGGCATGTCACTCCATCATTTATTTATTTGATATTGTTTATGTAATGTAATTTTCCTTGTTGTCGAGGTGGTGATATTTTCTTATCTATGAATTTATTTATTTGGCATATTGTCGTTACTAAATTTATCAAGGGAAACTTGAAAAAATATGCTTAAAAAGATAAATATTTGTATGATATACCTCAAAATAATAACATTTGAAAAATATGCCTGAAAAGCATTTCGTTGCGTATTTGCTACGTAATTGCTACGTAATCGCTACGAATTACTTTACATGCATATTTTTCAAATGTTATCTTTTGAGGCATACCACACAGATATTTATCTTTTTAAGCATATTTTTTCAAGTTTCCCATTTATCAAATACCCCTACCGGAATGGTTGTGTTTAATTACAAGGAGGCCGTTGAAATCAAAATGATGAGAGTAATAACGGACAGGATACAGGCAAAGATTCAAACAAAGACTCAAACAATTCAGACAGCCTCCACACCAAATAATTCAAACGATTCATGTCCGGAAATTGAAGAAAAATCAGAATTCAAATAAATCAAAGTCAAGGATAATTGCAAGAATCAAAGGGGTTTCAAATATAAAATCAAATACAAGATAAATGGGAGATACGGAAGAAGCCTTACTACCATAGATTCATTCAAAGGACGCAGTAGAGTCCCTTTGCAACTAAAGACTATGGTCATTTGTGACTTGAAATAGTGATAATCCGATTTGATGTATTTATCTCATAGCGGAAGATTTATCTCTGAAATTCAAACAAATCAGTTAGGGTTCGGAGTAGAGTTTTTGTACTATAAAAAAGGGGTTATGTTGTACTCAGAAAATCAAGCAAAACAGAAAAGCTTCAATGAAAATTCATACTTTATTTTCCAGAAAATCGTCTTCTTTACTTTACTTTTACAGAAAGTGTGCGTGTGTTTGTGTTTTTTTCTACATGGTATCAAAGCATGTTCCAGCGTCACAGCAGCTGGCAGATATATTTACTAAGGCTTTACCCAAGGTTCCATTTGAATTCCTTCGGCACAAACTCGGCCTTAAGCCCCAGCCTCGTTTGAGGGAGGGGGGGGGGAATAACAGACAGGAATCAGACAAAGATTCAAATAAAGACTCAAACAATTCAGATAGCCTCCACACCAAATAATTCAAACGATTCATGTCCGGATAATTGAAGAAAAATCAGAATTCAAATAAATCAAAGTCAAGGATAATTGCAGGAATCAAAGGGGTTTCAAATATAATTTCAAATACAAGATAAAGGGGAGATAAGGAAGAAGACTTACTACCACAGATTCATTCAAAGACGCGGTAGAGTCCCTTTGCAACTGGAGACTATGGTCATTTGTGACTTGAAATAGTGATAATCCGACTTGATGTATTTATCTCATAGCTGGAAGATTTATCTCTGAAATTCAAACAAATCAGTTAGGGATCGGAGTAGAGTTTTTGTACTATAAAAAAGGGGTTATGTTGTACTCAGAAAATCAAGCAAAACAGAAAAGCTTCAATAAAAATTCATACTTTATTTTCCAGAAAACCGACTTCTTTACTTTACTTTTACAGAAAGTGTGCATGTGTTTGTGTTTTTTCTACAAGCATGTTCCAGCGTCACAGCAGCTGGCAGATATATTTACTAAGGCTTTACCCAAGGTTCCATTTGAATTCCTTCGGCACAAACTCGGCCTTAAGCCCCAGCCTCGTTTGAGGGGGGGAGGGGGGTAATAACGGACATGAATCAGATAAATACTCAATCAATTCAGACAGCCTCCACACCAAATAATTCAAACGATTCATGTCCGGATAATTGAAGAAAAATCAGAATTCAAATAAATCAAAGTCAAGGATAATTGCACGAATCAAAGGGGTTTCAAATATAATTTCAAATACAAGGTAAATGGGAGATAAGGAAGAAGCCTTACTACCACGGATTCATTCAAAGGACGCAGTAGAGTCCCTTTGCAACTGGAGACTATGGCCATTTGTGACTTGAAATAATGATGATCCGATTTGACGTATTTATCTCATAGCTGGAAGATTTATCTCTGAAATTCAAACAAATCAGTTAAGGTTCGGAGTAGAGTTTTTGTACTATAAAAAAAGGGGTTATGTTGTACTCAGAAAATCAAGCAAAACAGAAAAGCTTCAATAAAAATTCATACTTTATTTTCCATAAAATCGTCTTCTTTACTTTACTTTACTTTTACAGAAAGTGTGCGTGTGTTTGTGTTTTTTCTACATGGTATCAAAGCATGTTCCAGCGTCACAGGAGCTGGCAGATATATTTACTAAGGCTTTTCCATTTGAATTCCTTCGGCACAAACTCGGCCTTAAGCCCCAACCTCGTTTAGGGGGGGGGGGGGTAATAACGGACAGGAATCAGACAAAGATTCAGATATAGACTCAAACAATTCGGACAGCCTCCACATCAAATAATTCAAACGATTCATGTCCGGATAATTGAAGAAAAATCAGAATTCAAATAAATCAAAGTCAAGGATAATTCAGGAATCAAAGGGGTTTCAAATATAATTTCAAATACAAGATAAATGGGAGATAAGGAAGAAGCCTTACTACCACAGATTCATTCAAAGGACGCAGTAGAGTCCCTTTGCAACTGGAGACTATGGCCATTTGTGACTTGAAATAATGATAATCCGATTTGATGTATTTATCTCATAGCTGGAAGATTTATCTCTGAAATTCAAACAAATCAATTAGGGTTCGGAGTAGAGTTTTTGTACTATAAAAAAGGGGTTATGTTATACTCAGAAAATCAAGCAAAACAGAAAAGCTTCAATAAAAATTCATACTTTATTTTCCAGAAAATCGCCTTCTTTACTTTACTTTTACAGAAAGTGTGCGCGTGTTTGTGTTTTTGTGCAGAGAGAACTTTCAAATTGTGTAATTATCGTAACAAGTAACGCAGTACACGTTAACATCAATAATCCTAGTGTGATTTATATCAATAAAAAAGTGTATTATATAACGATCAATCACATAAATCTTTTTAAAAAAAAAAGAAGACATAAATGTATGTTTGTTGATGGTTATATACAAATATTATAGCCGTAGCATATATTTCCGAATCGAGAAATGATAGAGTTACAACGAAAATACACAACAATATGTCACAACAATGATCTACACCATTGATTATTGTTAGATCTATATTGATTAATCTTGGTCCCATAATAATCAATGGTGTAGATCATTGTTGTGGAATATTGTTGTGTATTTTCGTTGTGACTCTATCACTCCTCTTACGAATATTAATTACTGAATAGAGAAATGATACAACCACAACGAAAATACACAACCAATTGACACAACAATAATCTACTGTCAGTAAGGTGACTTAAACTCTACATTTTGGTGGAACCAATCTGAAGACTCAGCTGGGTGATGGTCAACTGAGAAGTGTATTCAATTCTGTGCATCAGTAGGGTGGAGTCTCATCGAGCTTCAAAGAGGTAGCCAGCAGGTAACTATCGGCAGGTGATAGTCACGAGTACTTGAATACAAACAGGTCCCACATCCATTAATTCTGTTATGTGATGCCTATACAAAGTGTCATTAAAAGGAGGACACGTGTAGGGGTATTTATGGTGCATCGACAAAGATTCTGGCGGCTAGGGTTTAGGGATTTGTGCCTATAAATACTGCTTGTTGTCTCATTATCCGTGTGTGTTGAAATCAGTAAAATTCGGTGCATAATAAAATATCTCTTTTTCGCCCGTGGTTTTTACCTCTCCCATCGAGAGGTTTTCCACGTTAAAACTGTGTTCTTATTGTTTCGTTATCTCCTTTGATTGTTTATGTTTGATTGCTTCGCTTCGCTTTCTTGCATCCAAGTCATCTCCATCCGCTTTATAACAAGTGGTATCGAGCAAGGTTCCGAGAAAAGCGATCTGCACGATCAACTTCATCTTCACCAAGGCCTTGAAAGAAGGTGCTAGGATCGTGATAAAGTTGTAATCTTTAGCAAGGAAAGATGTCGCCGATGAAACGTAAAAATCGATATATTTCTGAGGAAGAGCAGTTTTGGTCCGTGGCAAATCAAGATGTGTGCAATTGTTGAAACAAAGAGGTTTGTGGAATCCTTTATCGACAAACCAAATACAAGTGCAGCAGATTATGCGACCTGGAAGAGAAAGCACATTCAACCATCATGTTGTGCTTATCGATGATGTTATCACCGAGGTTCTTTGAGGAAGACACACCGCGACCAAGTTGTGGAAGAAGCTTGAAAGCTCAGTATATGACCAAGTCACCGACCAACAAGTTGTTGTTGAAACAGAGGTTGTTCGGCTTTGAAGATGCATGAAGGAAGTCCACCGAGGAACATCTGGACCGGTGAACACAATATTGCTTGATTTAAGGAATATTGATGTTAAAATTGAAGATGAAGATGCAGCCCCTAATCCCGTTGGTGTCATTACCGCATCATATGAAAACTTTGTGCAGTCTTTCATAGTTGGAAAGGATCTGAGAGCTTTGGAGGATGTGAGGTCCGCGCTTACATGCCAGGGAGCTTAGACACAAGGTCGCTGGAACAGATAAATCAAAGTTCTTTGGGCTAGTATTTTAGCGACAATAGTGGAAAAGGATATGGACGGAAGAAGAAAAAGAAGTCGGTCCAAAGGTCCTAAGTCTACTGATGTCTGTAATATCAGAAGGAGTGGGACATTGGAAGTCCAATTGTCCAAGGAAGAAGAAGCAGCAGGGAAGGCAGTCAGCACAGCAGCCTTTGGCTCTTGAGCAATCGATGAGGATCTGGTTCTAGTTGCGTAGGGATTCTACACACCATAATGATGTGTGGATACTTGATTCTGGAGCATCCTACCATATTTGTCCAAACAGGAGTGGTTTTCTACTTATGAAAGCGAGATAGATGGTGGTCAAATCTATATGGCCAACAGCAAGGTTTGCAAAGTTGTGGGAATTGGCTCAGTGAAGTTAAGGACAGAGGATGGTAAATTTTGTACACTGAAAGATGTAAGACATGTTCCACAGATGACCAAGAATTTGGTATCTCTTAGTCTACCTGGGACAAAGAATGGGTTCAATTTCAAGGGTGAAGGTGGGCAGTTGAATGTCTTCAAAGATTCAGTTGTGGTCCTCAAAGGCATCAAGAGGGGAACCTTGTATATATTACAAGGATCTCATCAGATCTGCACCTTCTTCTTTGTTGCATCCTCGCTAGATTCACCGATCTCAGCAGAGACTCGGTGTGGGCACATGAGACTTGGTCACATGGGTGAAAGGGGTATGCAGATTCTTTCTTCAGCAGGTTTTCTTGGGGGATATAAGGTCAAGAATCTGGACTTTTGTGAACATTGTGTGTTTGGGAAGTTGCATAGAAGTAAATTCTCAGTGAGGTTGCACAATACAAAGGCAACACTTGATTATATCCATTCAGATCTTTGGGGTCCATCAAAAGTTGAGTCATTGGGTGGTCACAGATATTTTGTGTCATTCATAGATGACTATTCAAGGATGACTTGGGTGGTGATGATGAAGAACAAAAGTGATGCATTCAATAACTTCAAGCAAAGTGGAAGGCCCTAGTGGAAAATCAGTTAGGCAAGAAAATCAAGAAGCTTCGTGCATGATAATGGTCGGAATTTACTGGACGGATTTTGATTCATTTTGTGCGGTGAGGTATTGCCGGACATCATATCGTAAGGAATACACCTCAGCGAGAATGATGTAGGTGAAAGGATGAATCAAACTCTCTTTGGAGAGGGCAAGATGTATGCTTTCTCAAGTTGGTTTATCAAGGAGATTTTGGGGAGAGGTTGTAAAAGCGACTTGCTACTTAATCAACGAGAGTCCTCACACAGGATCAATCTCAAGACACCATTTGAGATGTGGTCAGCAAGCTCGCCGACTACTCGAGTTCTAAGGGTTTTTGGGAGTACAAACTTACTATCATGTTAGTGAAGGAAGTTAGAACCAAGAGCCAAGAAGGGAGTGTTTGTGGGGTATGGTGATGGAGTGAAAGGATATAGAATTTGGTCATCACAGAGTCCGAGTAATCCTCAAGCAGGACGTTGTGTTTGATGAAAACTCTATGTTAAACTCATCGGTGGGGAGTCCACTGAGTCCGAAACCGATCTTTGAATCGATAGTGTTGAGAAACAGGTGGAGCTTCGGTGGAGTCATCTTGATATGCAACAATCGGTGGATCCAAATCAACACTATATCTTGATCTGGATAATGAACCGAATCCGATCCAAGCGGTCTGCTGAGACCTCGTAGAGGCGTCATACAAACATTGATCGCCAGAGTTCACCGCCAAAGTGAGCCTAGAAGATCTAATGTTGGGATACCTCCAAGGAGATATGGTTATGATGATTTGGTGTATATGCACTCCAAGTTCTGTGAAGAAGTAGAGGTTCTTGAACCTACTACTTACAGTGGAAGCGATGACATGTACTGAAGAAGTTTCCGATTGCATCTTTGCCATGGGGATGAAATGGAGTCATTATTGAAGAATCAGACTTGGGAATTGGTCAAGCGACCCTAACGACAAGGGAGTTGTGACTTGTAAATGGATTTTCAAGAAAAGGAAGGAATAACAAAGCGCGAATGGTCGTATAAGGCACGTTTGGTTGCAAGAGGATTGATCAAAAGGAAGGGTTGACTTTGATGAAATATTTTCACCGGTGGTCGACACACTTCAATCGTGGTGTTACTAGCAATGGTGGCACAAGCAGATCTGGAACTTGAGCAATTGGATGTGAAAAGCGCTTTCTACATGGTGAGGTGGATAAGGAGATATACATGACACAACCGAGGGTTTTCTAGTTCTGGAAAGGAAAATTATGTTTGCAAGTTGAAGAAATCACTTGTATGGTTTGAAGCAAGCTCCAAGGCAAGTGGTATAAAAGGTTTTGACAGTTTCATGCTTTGAGAGTTACAATGAAGTCCTTATGATGTTGTGTTTACTTGATCTCATTTGAAAGATGGATCATATATCTATCTTGTCTCAGTATGTGGATGACATCTTTGATAATTTGCAGACAAGGAAGTCGATGTTCAAAATCAAGAACCTTCTTAGTCTTTGAATTTGAAATGAAGGATTTGGGTGCGACCAAGAAAATCTTGGGGATGGAGATCCGGAGAGATAGGAGTCGAAGAAGTTGTTTTTGTCTCAGCAGGTTATGTGCGAAGATATTGGCCAAGTTTGGGATGTCGATGCAAAACCAATAGATACTCTATGGCATCAAATGTTCATTTGTCTGCATTTATGCTTCACTGATCACCAAGAGAAGGAGTATATGTCAAGAGTTCCCTATGCTAGTGCGGTTAGCGATCGATGTATGCCATGGTTTGCACTCAGCTCGATCTGGCTCAGCAAATCGGTGTTGTCGCGAGTTTATGGCTCAACACGGAAAGGAACACTGGAAAGTCGTTAAAGGATATTCGGTACACGAGAGGTACAACCGATGTTGGTCTCATTTATGGAGGTGATATCTTGAGTGCAGTCACAAAGAGTTCTTGTGATGCGATTATCGCAGTGATGTTGTGATAGAAAATCAATGACCGGGTATGTGTTTACATTGGGAAATGCAAAGTGGTCACCGAAAGCTACTCTTCAAAGCTACTGATAGCCTTATCAACTCATCAAGCGTAATATATGGCTCTTCTTGAAGCGTAAGGAGAGGTATCCGGTTGAAGGGCTAGTCGGTGATTTGGGGTTGCATCGAGGATCGGTGATATATATTGTGATGATCTTAGTGCAATATGTTTAGCCAAGGATCAGTTCATCATGAGAGAACCAAGCATATTGATGTCGTATCATTTCTTGAGGAATGAGAAGAGGGTTGTGGTGAAGAAGATTGGCACAAAGGAGAATCCTGGCGATATGTTCACTAAACCGACCAAAGAGAGTAAGTTCCGGCTTTATCTGTATTTCACCGAATATTCAAAGCTTATAACTGTTTCGGAAACTCTACCGAGGCGGATCAGTGGAGTGGATCTTTGTGGAGATAGTCCGTACAAGTACATCCTGGCATTGACGAATGCATCCGTACAAGTACATCTGGTTATGCAACTGTTTGACTCAGTGAGAGTTGAAGTCAAGGTGGAGATTTGTCAATAAGGTGACTTAAACTCTACATTTTGGTGGAACCAATCAAGACTCACGGTGGGTGATGGTCGGTGAAGTGTATTCAATTCGTGCATCGGTAGGGTGGAGCCCATCGAGCTTCAAAGAGGTAACAAGCAAAGAGGTAACTATCGCAGGTGATAGTCTGTGAGTACTTGAATACTGCAGATGTCCCACATCTCGCATTAATTGTTATGTGATGACTATACAAATGTCATTAAAAGGAGGACACGTGTAGGGGTATTTATGGTGCATCGACAAAGATTCTGGCGGCTAGGGTTTAGGGATTTGTGCCTATAAATACTGATTGTTGTCTCATTATCCGTGTGTGTTGAAATCAGTAAAATTCAATTGCATAATAAAATATCTCTTTTACGCCCGTGGTTTTTTACCTCTCCCACTGAGAGGTTTTCCACGTTAAATCTGTGTTCTTCTTGTTTCATTATCTCCTTTGATTGTTTATGTTTGATTGCTTCTGTTTCTGTTTCTTGCATCTGAAGTCATCTCCATCCGTTTTATAACATCTACACCATTCATTTTTATGACATCCATATTGATTGATCTAGGACCCACAATAATCAATAGTGTAGATCATTGTTATGTTAATTGGTTGTGTATTTTCGTTGTGTCTGTATCATTGCTCTACCGAATAAATCTTGTTAAATGTAATCGCTAATGTATAGTAAGAATCCAAGCATCTTGTGCAATAGAATTGATTTTGTTAGCAAAAAATACACCGTGGAGACTCTTTAGTAAAGAGTTTCACTTGCATCAAATAAAAGCATGTCATGTGATATTAATTAAATACATTATAAATAAAATAAGAAACAAAGTAAGCAATAATAAACACATCAAGTACATGCATGACAGTATCGCGGTAGAATTTTTCGTTTGTTAGCACTGTCGGAAATATTATCAATAAAATGGTCACAAGATCGAATTTGATGCCCAAAAGGAAAAGAAAGAGAAAAAAACCCTAATGTTAGGAAAAAGTAAAAAATTCATTCTGCGGTAGAATTTTCGTTTGTTAGCACTGTCGGAAATATTATTATTACAATAAAATGGTCACAAGATCGAATTTGATGAAACACGTTACTTTTTAAATTAAAACATGTCCCGTAAAGAATTGACCCAAATAAAAGAAGAAGCGGATCGATTATCCATATTATTCCAGCCCAACTACTGACCCATTTAATTGAGCTAAAATACTCGTGTCATTTTACGGCCCATGTCCCGTAAAGCTCCTGAACGCTCTTCAAAGGATTGCAAGCAGATGAAGGTCTGAGATAATGCTTGTTCTGCTGGAAGCAACGAATTTTAGTAGCATGCTTGATTTTCGAGGATTTGGGATAGCGAAATCACCAGAAATAGCATTGAATTCGACTTCCGCTTTTGTTCAATGGAGGCTGCCTATGAGCTGCAAAAGTATTAGCTGTTTGGCTTCAGCAACAACTGGTGTGAACACCGAACAACTTAGAGAACAACTTGATCGTCTTCATAAGGAAGCAGAAAGTACTGCATCCAAAGGTGAAAATTTTCGTTCTCATTGACTTGTAGGATTTCTTGAATTATGATTTAGCTGCAGAACTTCAATTGTCTTGTCTTTCTTCTGTATATGATGCGACATTGTTTATTGGAATTTTGTGGTTTATTGGAGGCATCTCTAGTTGGATTTCTTGAAATTGAAAGCTTTGTATTGCATTATTGTGGATTTGGATACTCTGAAGATCTTGTATTACAAAAGACTGTATAATTTGCTCAGACTACGTAAGCACTTGTTAAGTTGCTTAAATAAAGGCATTACTTTTATCTTTGAGATTTCACATCGTTCAAGTACTCAAGTTTACAGTAAGAACTTCTCTTTCCAGCAAACCGGTCCCGATAGGCCAGGGCGGAGGCAGGGGTGGGCTAATGGACTATATCGTGTTCGTCAGGTGTGCTGGATTAAGAATAATTTATGGATCAAACCGGACTACATAGATTTTATAGTGTAATATTGTTTTTTTCGGGTGGACTTAGCCCCCTTTGCCCATATGGTATGTCTGCCCTTGCCGATAGGGGCATCGGGTGGAG
The DNA here is from genome assembly GCA_026214975.1 of Gentiana macrophylla. Classification (NCBI taxonomy): domain Eukaryota; kingdom Viridiplantae; phylum Streptophyta; class Magnoliopsida; order Gentianales; family Gentianaceae; genus Gentiana; species Gentiana macrophylla. The sequence goes on from CM047809.1 coordinate 105,712,276, forward strand.
GATTTCTGGGTTTGTTACCGGAAATTTGCTACTGGTTCATCCAGCCTATAAAGATTGGACTTCTCTCTACTCGTAGCCACATATCTCTAAGTTTTGGTCCCCTCTTATATATTGTTTGACTCGTATTTTCGTATTTTCATCGTGGTATCACTTATCAGGGTCAAATCCACGCATTACCCATTTCATTCGGGCCAGCATGAGGAGGTATGTGAAAATTTATTTCCATCACCTAAAGCCTAGGTTTATGTTTTGAAGTTGAAGCCGTCTCTCTTTTTATACGTTGATGGGCCCATATTTTTAATGAGAAGTAGTGTTTTGTGGTGTTTAGCTGCCCGGTTGAATTGGGAGAAACCTATATCCTTTATTGCAGATCAATCAATTGAGCAACTCTGTTGGCATTTAGAACCTTTCATGCTGATGTAGTATTTTCAGGGGGTGTTACAGATAGTGTGAGTGCTCTCAAAGGAGAAGATTTTCCTCTTTAATAAACATGTAAGCATATGCAGATGTCGAATTTTGATCTTGCAAAGGCCATACCATGATACAATTATACAAATGTGTCCCTTTAGTCGTCAGTCTTTGTTAAGCTAGCCAACTGTTTAGTGAGACTGCTACATTCTTCTAAGCTACTTGCACGGTATAAAATAGGCAAGCCCAGTTCATGATATATCACATTCTGGCCTTAGATTGGGATATTTGGTGGACTTGTGCAGCAGTATTCTGAAGGTTTATGGATTAATAGAAAAATGCTTTATGCGAATGTTTAAATTAGCTCATATGTTTTGAATGATTTTATGTGATGGATGCCTAGTAACGTGACTTAATCTTGGAACTTTGAGTTGATGGTGTTGATCTGCTACTGCCTGCATGCAAAAAGCTTATCAGAGGGTCTGTTATTTTTTCTGCACTCATGTGTCCTAGTGATTGTGTTTAGTCTCTAGGTTGCATGGGTACGTATACGTAGGTACAAATCCGTGGATACGGGATATGTGGAGGACTTTTGGAATATATAGGATACATGTACAGAGGGCATATGTGTAAGTATTAAATAAATAACTTGAGATCTTGGGGATTTTCTTCTTTGAGAACCATCCGCAAAGGGCATAATACTCATAGTGCTTGGTGACATTTTCTTCTTTGAGAGATTTTCACACATAATACTCATAAAGAATTTTAATTGTTTCAGCAAACAGTGCAAGACTGAGGCTGATTCGGTTGTCCGAAGCTGCAGACAGTCTTCGTAGACAAGCAGTTCTTAGAGTTCAAACTGGGAAAGAAAATGATGCGCGGGAGCTTCTCTATCAGAAAAAGAAGATTATGCAAGCAATGGAAAACACCAAGAATCGCATTGAATTGCTTGATGAACTCTCAACAAAACTGCATCAGGTTTCACTTTCTTCATTTTCATAGTTATCTCATTTCTCATTTCAAATATATCATATCACTCTTGTTTCTATACACTTCGAGTTTTTAGGGTTGTGTGTGAGCTTAAGGTATCTGTCATTTTGTTAGGTGATATCTGCTAAAGAGACTCAACTCATTGGAAATGTTTCTTTAGACTTTGAAGTTAAAAGGGACGAAACTACGACAAATATCAGAATAGTGCCACCAAAGGAAGAATATACTAAAACATCTGTGGGAGATAATGACTCCTTGTCATATACTCCACCATTTCACCTGGATGAGAAATCGCAGGCAGATCTTCAAAGTCTAGAAGACGGGAATATTTATGGTGGGATTAACAATAATGACGGATTGTTGAAAGAAAACAACAGTGTTAAGGTTGATGCATCGTTTTCATTGAAGATAAACAACTCGTATCCAGACTTCTTGAAGAATATAGATCATCAGCTCAACGATATTGAAGATGAACTTACAACATTTTTAAGGTATGCTGCATTAATATTCGGAAGTGAGAACAAGCTGAAAGACTCCAAAGTGCAGCTCGTGATGGAAATACTTGAGAATGTTTGTCACCTAAGAGAGAGGTAATCTGTCATCATCTGAGTTTTGGTATCTTTTTTAATTTGTGAAAGTAATGTTTTTGCATCTTTGATTATGTATGTATAATAATCTGCTTCACAAGTTTGACGATGCGTGTTTTGTAAATTTGCAGAATTGCCAAGATCATAGTACAGACTGAAGTAGAAACAAGATTGTGATTCATGATATCCCTTTTACAAGTTTACTAAGGTTGGTTTTTCGCCTTTTTGGTGGGTCAACTTGTTAAATTCTTATTGTAAGTGTAAATATTGTAGTTATCTTTGGACCATGATATAACATATTTGCCTATACATTCTGCAACTGCAAGATATACTCTGAGAATGTTTTCCATTAGTAAAATATTGGGTGCTATTATTTCCCAGGTCGATTCTCATAATGCACCTATTGTACGGTTTTTGCTTTAATGATTTTGACAATGTCAATTCTCGTGCGTTTCACAAGTGTGGTGCACCGGAAGAAAGTCAAGTGTGGTGTAAATAAAGGCCTCCAAAATAAATATTCCTTGAAGATGTGTTGTCTCTCTCTCGAGTGCTTTCATGGCGAAGTTATCAGATAACCGAACTTTAACTGATTATAATATAGGGACGACGTTCTTGTAAGTAACGTCAAGCCTCTGGGAAAGTAGAACGCTCCTACCATTCATTCCTCATGTAGATACAAGGTTCATCTATATTTTGTTTTTAGATTGAAGGTTAATCAAGCTGGACCTTGGTAAGCGGTTTGGTGTAGTAGCGGTTTATAATGCCGGAGGGTGGGGTTCAAGTCCCGAAGCATCTTCCTTTCGTAAGCGGTTTATAACAGCAAGCCTCTTCTTCGAGCTGTTAGGTCTTTGATTAACATCTCATCACACTCCTGTGGGATCGGGGGCGAGGGAACCCTTCCGGTTAGAGTTTTAAAGAAAAGATAAAATAAAATCATTTCATTAGCTCACAGGGTTCTAAAAATTGATCTAGGTGGCCGCCTAGGCCCTAGGCGGCTGCCAAACGTCCCGATGATACCCTAGGCAGGTAGGGTACTGGACGGCGTCTAGGCGGATCTAGGCAGGTCTAGATGGACTTTTTGCTTAATGCTTATTACTAGTTATTAAAAAAAATAAAATGAAAAAATAACCTAGGCAGCCATTTAGGCGTTAGGCGCTCCCTCACCGACCTACCGGCGTCTTTTAAAACGGGAAATACTTGTGTGGAGAGGAAATTTGAGGTAAAATGACGGGTGAAACAGTTAGAACCACACGGTTTAAATACAGAATGAAACTTTATGGTTGTGCTGTGTGGAGACACCACACAAGTATTTCTATTTCCCTTTTAAAACATAGTTATCTCATCAAATTAAAGTTGCAGCTACAAACTAGTTAATTTCAAATGGACCTAAGGATTGCTTTATCTACCTCGGAAACTGAGTAATTAGAATCAATAGGTCAAAAGTAAACCAAGTACACTTGATTAGGGTAAGATTTGAATAGATACAAATCCAATTTAAAATACAAATTTTCTCACTTTTTTAAAGACCCTTTAGCACAACTTATTCAACGCTGGAGTTTAGTTATAGGCGCAGCTCATGTCAAAGTAGAAAGCTGCAAGTCAGTTGATTTTTTTTTTTCTTTTTCTTTTTTGCTATTTTATTTATTTATTTAAGGTTTACTCAGTTTGTAATTAGTACAGAGGGTCTTTAAATTAATCTGCATTCGGTCTAAAACTGAGTCAACAATTACCGAAAAAATTACATGTAATAGTACGTTAATTAATACTTCTTACTCCTTATCGAGCAAATCTAGATGTCCACCCCTTTTAGTTTGGAATAAAAAGGTTTACAAGTGGATGATTGATCGAGCTTGTGAGGATCAAGAGTAGCTTTGGGGGGCTAAAGATGATTACTACACGGTCGGGGTGATACTTATACTTAGATTAGATGTCTTTGGTTAGGGAGTGATGGCCACGTGCCAAGTGTGTGGAGATTAGGGTTAATTTCATGTACTTAGAAAATTGAAGATAGACGTTTTTATTGACACCACGTTTTTACTTTTATTGTCACCCTTATTTCAGACACTCAAAAAATTATTGTTGGCACCACTTATTTCGCTTGACGTTCGACAAAATTATTGTTGGCACCACCATAAATTTTTTTTTTTTTGCTTATAAAACATAACGTCATTGTCGACGTTCGACATTTTTTTCTCGTATATGCACGCTAAAAAAAATCCAGAAAAAATAAAAAATGTTGACGTTGGATGGTTTGTGGTATATAATACTAATGTAAAAAAATCCGGGAAAAAATAAAAAATTTTAATGAGATTATAGCTTATAAATGTATTATTACGAGTGAAAAAGCGTTTATTCTTAAACTACTATGATATAAGATCTTTTGTCAAAAAGACACATAACATACTAATATTAACACTACTACTAATACAATATAAAATTTGGGGCTTGACACCATGTGGGGGGCTTGACACCATTTGGCTTGAGACCACCCCAGCTAGGTAGGTGCTCGCTAAATGCCGTGGTTCAAAAGCAATTTGGTGGCGGTGGTGAAGTAGATGAAAAATAATAAATTAAAAGACGTCAATAGAAAATATGTTGTGCCGATAGAAGCCGTTTTTAGATATTGCAGCAATATAATAAAAATTAAGAGTAAATATTGCGAACTTTAATTAATTGATGTTTGAGTGACGTGGTCCTTAAATAAGGTTGAGGGGCATGTGTCGAACGACATGTTTCTGGCTAAAGCTTCGGTCTCTGGAATGAATCGTTACAAAATGACTAAAATGTCATTGAATGTAATTAATCTAACTTTTTTTTTAAATCTTTTATATTGTACCCCTCCATTTCAATTTAACCGATAGATTTGTCACCAAAAAAAAAAAAAAAAAAAAACATTTCATTTGGTTAATTTCATTTACAAAATAACATTTATTGTGTTTTTTTTTCCATACATTTACCCTTATTTACTAACTGTGAGAGAATAAAAAGAACACTGCATTAATGATATTCAAAAGTTTGTCTTTAGTCACTTTAATCAGATAAAGTTAAAGCATTAAATCACTTCATTAATTTATGTGATTTTGACAACTTTATCCGTTAATTTAAAACGGATAGAGTAATAAATTAGGGTAAAATAAGTAAAATGATGAGAAAAGATACATCGGACATGTAACTACCTCAGTTAAAAATAAACAAATAATTTTGAAAACTAAATCAGATAAATTATCATAAATAAACATTAAAAAAGAAAAAGAAAAAAGACCATCATCATGAAGTGACAAAGTTATAAAATAAGAAATAGACCACAAAGGAATCTTGGTTTCCTTTACTTCAACCTAAAGTTGGGGGCTATTGGACACTAGTAGATAGATATATGATCCTATGGAGTGACAAAGTTATGAATACATTAAAAACATCAAAGTGAAATTTCTTCAAATCATCATCATTATTACCATAATCACTCCCACTACTCCAAACTCCACCCCACATTTAATCATTTTCTTTTTTTGTTTATTAAAAAAAAAAAAAAAAAAATCCCTCTCTTACTTTCTTTTTCTCCCTCTAGCTTCCTTTTTTTTAAGCCTGTTTTCAAACTTGTTCCCTCTATACCCTCCCATTTAATCTTTTCTGGCTACTCAAATTCCCTTCAAGAAAACAAACTTTACTTATTTTGAACAAACTCATCTTTGTCATTGTTTCTTCTTCCTTTTTTTTGGTTTTTTGGTACAGATAAAATTAAGGTAGAAAAGAAAAAGGCAACCTCGAAGACCAAGAACAGAGTATATATATGGGTAGAAGGATTGGGATTAGGCTTGTATTCATCCTATTTACTCCTCTGTTATTATGTCCAGGTAATTAATTAATTAATTAATTAATTATAGCCTTCAAAGATTCTCTTTGTTCACTTTTTATTGCACTGGTTGTTTTTGGAACAAGGGTATTTGATTCCATGCTTGTCAATTAAGTAAATGTTTGCTTCTTAATCATTTTTTTTTCTTCTATTTTTATCTTGGATGCTTTGAATATGCATGAAATATGATGCTTTTTTATTACTACTTACTAGTTAATTTCTTCATAGTCATATATACCTCATATATTTTTATCTTGATGCTTTGATTTGCTCATATATTTGCTCATTCATGCAAATGCAGATGCTTTATTCTCCCATTCTTTAATATAGTATTTACTTGATGGTGCCACTCTAAAATTAACGTGCACGGTACCTGGTCCAGTTTTTCGGTTTTTTTACCATTTCTGAAACCAAACTATTTCTTACGGTTTCAAATTTTACAAATCGAAACTGGTAAAATCATTTTCCCCGGTTTGGTTTGTTTTGGTTTTGGTGTTTGTTTTTCTTTTTTTCCCGGGTTTTTCATCTTCTCCATTTTTTCAATAATCTTATCAATATATATATAGAGAGAGAAAGAAGGAAAGAAGGAAAGAAGGAAAGAAAGAAAGAGAGACACATATACGGTGGAAGAACTACATGTAGCATATGGGGGTCTGCGGACCCGTTAAAAAGAAAAAAGCTATACATTTTACCTATAGAATATTCCCGATTTTGTGAAAAAATTACGAACCCCTGAAGGAAATTTCTAGTCCCGCCCATATATATATGTATAGAGAGAGAGAGACATATATACATATAGATATAATGTATTTACGTATTATTTGATGTTTATAAATGATATAATATGATCTTGTCAGCACATTGTATCAGTTGGCAGACGCACATATACAGTCCGTCCCGTCCTGCTCCATCTCATCAGTCATCACCCTCCCATCATCCTCCAACCAGCATTATAGGCGATTGTTGCTGCAGCAACGATGTGAGATGGGCGCGCCACTAACTTTAGACAGAGAGATCTTAGGAAAAAAGTACGTAGAATAAGAGAACTCTCTGTCTGAAGTTAGTGGCCCTTCTGAGTTCTCAAATCATTGTTGCAACAATTGCCCATAATGCTGGTCGGAGGATACTGATGAGTTAGAGCAGGACGGGACAGACTATATATACAATAATAGATCCCATACTAATATTTTTAATATGATTTGTTCTACCATTTGCAAAATCTGTGGACAAAGAATCCAACCAAAAAGTGCAAGCTTACAGAACAATTTCCACAAGAATGAAGGATATCACAACACCAATAACAACAGTTCCAACAACTACAGTACTAAATCCAACAAATACAAATCCTGATTCATCAGCAACAAATCCTATGAATCCCTTAATCATTACACCAGCCACAACAGCAAGTAGCAATAATCCCGTATCATCGGCAGCAGTAGGCGAAAGTTGGTGTGTAGCAATCCAATCTTCAACAAAATATGCATTACAGCTTGCTTTAGACTATGCTTGTGGCTATGGCGGAGCTGATTGCTCTGCTATTCAACCTGGCGGAAACTGTTACAAACCGGTCACTCTTCGTGATCATGCTTCTTATGCTTTTAATAGTTATTATCAGAAGAATCCGGTTCCTACTAGTTGCAATTTCGGTGGTACTGCTGTTACAACTAGCACTAATCCCAGTAAGTTTTAATGTTATCGCGTTTTAATTTGGACCCGACATATCTCGCCTTTATTTTTTAAATATGACGTTTTCTTGGAAGAATTGAACCCGAGACCTCCCGCTAATAATGTTAGTCTAATGTGCAGGTAATGGGGCATGCCAATATCCATCTACCAGGTAAAGTTCCCTTAATTTCTCGTTTCATATAATTTATTTTCAGAAAAGCGTATTGGAAATCAAATAAACTGAAGTTTATATATGAAATCTGATAAAATTGATGTGATTTGCAGCACCAGTTCCTCTATATTGAACACGACGAATTCAATCGGGTCAAGAATTTATGGTGCTGGGCCGATCACACCGTCTGCTTCGGTAGCAACCAAATCTTTCAGAAGCCTTCATTTCAATGTCTTTGTACTTTTGATATTAGGAACAATACCAATATATCAATCAAAATATGTATGATTTTACAGGAGGCAAAGTACCGGTAAGTCCGGGTTAAAATCGTGCTACAAAGTGATAGAGGAAGGATTAATTAATCAATAGATTTAGCAGAACAATAACATATATACAGGAGCACATGTTTAATTCATGACTAGTAGTATTATATTTTGTTCAAAATGTTTTTCTCATTTTGCTTCTAGGAACAAGAGAAAAGAAGGGGCAGTAGTTAGTGTTTACTGAAACAATAATGGTATTTACTAATTTTTTTTTCCACAACAAAATTATATCGTTTTAAGACATCAAACAATTAATCCCGAATCTCGGGGGTATGAATAGATACGCCACTAGTTGAACCCCAATTGGAAGGTCCATTACCACCCGATCTCTGGAATCGGTATAGGATATAAATCAATAGATGTAACATGGTTCAGTGTCGTAATACTCTCTTTAGACATTTCTTTATGAAAGGGGTCACACCGTATATGATTCAAACCCCCACACTCATTCTTAGTATTAGACTGCTATTACAATACTCAAACTCTTTAGCTACTTATGTATGCCCCGAGGGCATGCACTCTAATAACTTTTGTTGTGATTGTTATTGATGATAGAATTGAATCAATAATCTTTATCGCTCTCTACTGAAACTTGAGATACACAGATATATATATATATATACACACACTCCAAGCTAGGGGCAATAAAAGTTATTATAACTTTTAAAAAAAATGCCAAAGTAGCATGAAAATCTTTGCAATGGACTACGTACATTTGGCTTCCAAACGATGTCCTAGAAAAACCGTAAAACAGCTCATGGATTCAGTACCCAGATTCAAATCCAAGAAGAGGAGAATACAAACAACCTTACGGATGTCACTATGAAATAAGAAATTCAAAGATTTAACAGTAGAATTGCAAATCGTGCAAAGGTCGAAAAAAGGTTGTCGCTTAATGGAAGGCAGTCTTGCGCTAATTTCCAAATGATCAATGTGAATCCTTGAAAGAATTTAAAGTGTCCAACCAGGCAGGCTTCCAAAAAAAAAAAAAAATTCACAAAATTATATTCATACCTCGACAAGTAAAACTACCCAAAGGCCAAAAGTAGCTAGGTAAGGGAAGTGTGTTTACTAATAAGAAGGAATTATGGAGAATGACAAAAACAAAAACAAACACAAAAATCTGTTTTTGAGAAACCATGAAATATATTAAACAATGTCTGCTAAACAAGCACAAGTAACATCTTTTTAAGGGGTGTGTACCCCAATAAACAACATCCAAAAAAAAAGAAATACCATGTCTAGCAAACAAACGGATTGAGACATTTCCTGTTTTTCTCACAAAGGAAAAATAACCACATGTAAAAAAAGAAGACTCCTGCAAACAATCTTACACCAAGCATCCATACGGAGTAAGCTCCTCCTCGAGCCGGGTTAGCCATTGCACACACGCTTAGAAATCACTTTCCACCACCAAGTCCAAAAAGTCCGCCCTAATGCCCGGGTCTAACGCAAGGTGAAAGACGCCATAATGGTACCTTGACTATCCCGAAATATAACACCAATTGCCGATGCAGATTCAATAACTGAAACATCCACATTACACTTTAACTTCCAAAAGACGGGGTCTCCCAACGATCAGCAACCACCATGGGTCGTTGACACATGTCTAAGGGCCATGCAAGCTGCTATATATCCATTAGCGATCACAAGAAGGTGCAGACCCTCAACGCATAAATTAGATGCCCCTAAAAATTCGCTTTACAGCATGCCTTCCAAATGCTCCACATTAACGTCACAAAGTTTGCCAAGTCTGTCTCCTGCAACTTCTCCGCCAATTGTAACCAAAGGTCCTGAAAATTTGTCGAAGTAATCCGGCACAATGTGTTACATAAGGAGAGGCACTCTAGACCGCCTTCGCTAGCGGATACTCAAAGATAACATGCCGCAATGTCTCCCTGCCCTGACCACCACCCCACACTACTCCGACCTAAGATTCCTCCGCGCAAGATTCTAGCTAGTCGGTAAGCAATCATGCAAACATCACCAAAGAAAATGCTACTGGATGGATTCAAAGAAGGACACTCGAGGTCCAAATAAGAATCAATCCAAAGGCCAGAGCACCGAAAGCAAGTCGACAGTCTGGGATCGTATCACGGCGCCCGTCTCGGACCGTTTGGGAAAGAAAGGAGCCCTACATGATAAGGATTTCATCTCCCTCAATCGGTCTCGGGGGGAAGTGTTATCCCTTATGCTCTCGAAGAACATAGAGAAGACACCGAGACCACTGAAAAGGCCTCGAGAAAAGAGAAATCCAAAAAAGTATTATGAGTATCACGCTGATATACGTCATACAACGGAGGATTGTGACGACTTGAAAAGAGACATCGACGCCTGTATTCAAGAGGGTAAGCTAGATGAAGTGGTCGATAGGTCTCAGTGCAATGAGCCCAAAGGGCGCAGAGAGTATAAAAGAAAATTTCCGATCAAGATCAAAATCGAGGTTGTGACGCTCAGAGACACAGAGACCGATCACCACGTTGGGAATGATCTTCAGATCGAGAGAGAAACAACAGAGGTGACCATGATCGAGATATGTATTAAGATAATCGACCCAATAATTACGTTAATACGATCTTTGGGCCAGCTGAGAATGATAAAGACCGAGCCAGTTGAGAGACGACTGACAGCTCGAGGGATAAGAAGAGACTGAGATTTACAACAGAAGTTGGATATGGACCCAAAGATGATATTCTTAATTCTCAGAGTCACAGTGAGGGGCTGGTAATTGAGGCGGTGATTAGCCAAACTCGGGTATCGAGAGTCTGCGTCGACAATGGCAGCGCAGTAAATATCTTGTACTACTCGGTTTTTAAGGCGATGAAGCTGAAAGATGAGAACATGGCTCCTTTAGCATCTCCTCTGTTTGGATTCACGGGACAAAAGCGGTCCATCCCATAATGTCGATAAGGTTGCTATCGACGGTCGGGGATGGTGAAAGAGGAAGGACCCTTGAATTGAACTAAGTGGTAGTCAAGGCTCCTTCGGCATACAATGTCATTTTGGGTCGACCTGCGCGCTATCGTCTCCACTGTCCATAATAGCATGAAATTCCCTACCAGGAACGGCTTGCATGAAGTAAGAGGAGACATTGAAGCTGCTCGGAGCTGCAACTCCATCATCATGGATGGGAAAATGGCTGTGCAGCAAGTCCTGATTGAAGAGTTGATTCCGGAGAAGAAGAGGAGAAGAGTTGGATCTCAGTTAATCCCGTCGAAGATGTTCGTCTATGGGAAGACGAAAAAGATCAGTGTGTGCAAGTCGGGATTTGGATCCCGACTAAAGAAAACAGTTACTGGTCGAGCTACTAATCGAGTTCAGAGATGTCTTTGCGTGGAAGGCTGACGACATGCCGGGACTATCCAAAGATATAGCGGTCCATAAGCTCAAAATAGATCAAGCCCGGAAGCCAGTCAGACAGAAAAAGAGGAGTTTCACACCTGAACGAAACCAAGCTATAGAGAAGGAAGTCGGAAGTCGTACCAAGATAGTGAGGAAGTGCTTGATAACGGAAAAATTCACCGTTATTTTTATAACTTTTCAACCCGCTTCGATATCATTTCGAGTATTTTTATATCGCTCGAGTCATTAATTCCTATGTTTCAACTAAATATGTTAGTAGTAGTTATTATATAAAATATCGTATTTTTAGCGTGTTTTTATAGTTTTGTACCGGTTTAGTAACGGTGTGTCGTCGTGTCGTGTTTACGTTTGGTATTTTGGTGGTTTATTGCGAATTATAGGTTAACCAAAATCCCGAGTAACGACACGCGTTTTGAGGCCTAAAAGAGGTGTTTTAGGGATATAAGAGTGTGCCATGCTTAAAAAGGTCAAGTGGATCGGTGGTTCGTAGTGTCACTAACGATTTATATCTTCGAACCAATGGCCCATTAAAACGGAATTTTCTGAAGAAGTGGCCTTAATGAAAGTTGTAGATCTTTGATAGAGATTTCCAACGTAATTTGAATCACGTCAATTGGAGGTCTACAACTCAAGTTATGACCAAGTGGCTAATCGATTCGTAATAGTAAAAATCCAAAACGATACACGACATACAATGAATGGCTCATCAAAACGACATTTTCTGAAGAAGTTTCCTTCATAAAAGTTGTATATCTTCAAGAACGCTTTCCAATGGATTTTGAATCAAGTCAATCGGACTTCTACAACTCAAATGGTGGTCAAGTGGCTAATCGATTTGTATTAGGGAAAATCGAAAAGGACCGGTAATACAAATGGCTCATCAAAATGACGTTTTCTGAAGAAGAGTCCTTGATGAAAGTTGTAGAGTTTTCCGAGAGCTTTCTAATGACGTTTGAATCATGATTTTTGGAGGTCTACAACTCGAGATATGATTTTAGAAGTTTAATATATAATTATATATAAATTCTCCATTCGCTGCATGTTACTGTAATGATGAGTAATGATGATAAGCTCGGATCGATCCGGCACCAATCCGGATCGATCCGCCTCTCAACATTGTCTATATAAATGAACAGAGCCACGAGATGCAGAGCTGCGCCTCTTTTCCTTCATCTTTTCTTTCTTTTTAATTATGGAGGCCTAAATTAGATATATATGTCGTTATAATGTCGGTGTAATAACCCGACTAGTTATCGATTTTAATATAATTTTCGTTTCATCTGTTATTGCTTTCTTTTATTTTGATGCAATTAGTATAAATATATATATATATCATTATATTATATATATATCTATATCTATATATATCTATATATATATCTATACGTATATCTATATAAATTGTAGTTATCTTTTTCGTTTTGTTTTCTTTCGTTTTGTTATTTTCGTTGTTATTTTAGTTAAATATGAGTAGTTAAACTCAACATAATGAATTATGTGAAAGCGGGTAAAAATTAACCCTCGGGAGATGAGATGGGAGTTGTGTGCGCTTAAATTAACGTTTTATGATAAAATCATGTTTTAAAGTTGTTTCGATCATTTTAATAGCTTTGAATAAAATTGACAACTTTGTTCACGGTTACATCGAGCTTATAAATGTATTTTGCGGTGAGATGTGAGATATGGATATCACTAATCATAGTCTGGATTGTTAGATTGACAATCAAGTTGAATCTGGACTATGCCTAAGTGAGATTCTTATTTTTACGAGATGAATGAAACATGTTTTAGAATCACTAAACCATAGTCTTAATCGTTAGATTGGCAACCTAAGTGACATTAAAACTCTCGTGAGGTTTTTCAACGGCTTTTTATTCGGTCAACCATGTTAGGCACAAAGGGAGGGTTAATAAACATAGTGTGGGGGTTAAGTGAGAGATTCGTAGATCTTAACGCAAGAATAAAGAGTTGACACCCGTGGAATGTCATATAAACCGAATCGGATAAAACACACTCCTAATCAAGTTTTTGTGGGAGATAACTTTGTTGGATCATGGCTCGGCTATGCTTTTTAATCACCTAGTTAATCTCGTTAATTAACACTCCACCTAAAACTTTGATCGCCTAGACTAAGAAACACGTTCGCTTTGGTAATCACAACCACATTTCTCTTGGGACGACCTCGTACTCTGTAGCTATCCTAGCAAACCATGCCAGTTAGAGTTAGTTTACCCACGGGTTAGTCTTTATAAATGTATTTTTAAACCGAATGGCTAACCAACCGGTGTTAGTCAAGAAGCCCGCAGTGGCCGGCGTATGTGCGTGGACTTCACCGACTTGAATAAATCATGTCCAAAGGACTCATATCCGTTGCCAAAAATCGAGCAGAGTTAGTAGACTCTACTATCGACTTGAAGTTTTAGATGCGTATAAGGGATATCATAGATCTTAATGGATCCTCGAGGCGCCGAAAGAACGACTTTCATCACGGAATTTGGCACTTTCGCTCGCGTAACCATGCCATTCGGGTTGGCTGGCTACATATCGAGAGCTCAACACGATTTTCACCAAGTAGATCGGTAGGTGTATGGAAGTGTACGTAGACGACTTGCTCATCAAGAGTCGATCTATGAACCAGTACATGGTAGATGCTCGGGAAGTATTTGAGGTTTTGAGGGAAACGAAGATGAAATTAAATCCAAAGAAGTGCACCTTTGGGGTCAGGTCGGGGAAGTTTTTGGGATACATGATCTCGAAAGACGGGATTCGAGCGAACCCGGATAAGATCAACACTTTGCAAAACATGCCTGCACCTCGGAATATAAAGAAAGTACAGAGACTCACTGGTCGAATGGCCGCCCTCAACAGGTTTTTTATCGAGATCCGCCCAGCGAGCTCTACCGTTTTTCAAGATTCTCTGTAAGGCCAGTCCTTTCCATTAGGACGAAGAGTGTTAGGAAGCCTTCGAGGATTTAAATGCATACTTGTTGGAGCTACCCACTCTCACTTCACCCCAGGAAGGGGAAAAATTGTTGGTCTATTTGGCAGTATGTGAAGAAGCAGTGAATGCGGTTTTGATTCGGGAAGGGGTCCACGGCCAAGTGCCGATTTATTTTGTTAGTAAAGCATTGTATGGACCCGAGATCCGATACTCACCAGCAGAGAAACTAGGATTATGTTTGGTACATGCCTCGAGAAAACTGAGGCCTTATTTCCAAGCCCATCCTATTATGGTAGTCACTGACCAACCGCTAAAGCAGATCTTAGCGAATCCCGGGTCGACTAGCAAAATGGGTAGTGGAGATGGCAGAGTACGACATCGAGTTCGTGCCTGGGACTGCGGTTAAGGCCCAGGCCTTGGCAGATTTTCTAGCTGAAGGAATTTCCATCCAACTCGAGCAAGAGAAGCAAAGCACAGAAGAACAGTGGACTCTCCAAGTCGATGGGGCGTCAAGCAAAGAGGGGGCATGAGATGGCATGAGATGGACTATGAGGCTATGATCACAGTGTCGAAAGGCGAAGAATCTACTAGTTTATATGGACTCATGAGCTGGTGGTAAAATCTTGGGAGTATGAAGCCAAGGAAGAAAACCATGGAAGTGGTACAAGGCCTCATACCAAAGTTCGCCATCCGACGAATAAGAGAGCCGATGCATTACTAAAGCGAGCAAGAAAAAGCTATTGACCGATAAAAGCTACAAGGAATCGAAGCGCGACCCGATCAATCAACATGCAACATGGATGGATCGTTCTTCGATTCATATCCTTTATCGGTTCTTCGAAATCTTTTGAAAGCACCATGGTTAAGATGTGCATCAGAAGAAGAGGGTGCATGTCTTCTAGAAGAAATTCACAGAGGAGCTTGTGGAAATCATTGTGGAGCTAGGATGCTTGCTCGAAAGTGCAAGCTAGCTGGGTATTTTTGGCCGTCAGTGCAACGAGATGCGAACAACCTAGTTCAGAGGTGTAGAACTTGTCAAATCCATGACAATATCACCCATCAACAGGCCCAAGAAATGAACGTCATCTCGTCAGCCTGGCCTTTTGATCAGTGGGGCTTCGACATAGTCGGGCCTCTACCTCGAGCTCGGGGAAACAATAGATACGTGGTCGTCGTAGTGGACTACTCATGAAATGGGTCGAAGTCAAGGCTTTGACCGACATCAGAGCTTCGACCATCAAAAAATTCTTGTGGGTCGATATTTTATACAGGTACGGAATTCCCAAGGCTCTAATCTCAGATAATGGCACTCAGTTCAAAGACCAAAAAGTTAGAGAATGGAGCAACGAATATCATATCAGTCAGCGCTTCACCTCGGTAGCTCACCCGTAAGCAAACGGTCAAGTCGAGCAGACAAATCAACAGATCAAGATAGGGTTGAAAAAGAGACTAGAAGCCGAAGGTCGAGACTGGGCAGCACTACTTCCGAGCATTCTATTGTCGTATAGGACAGCTCCAAATTCTTCGACAGGAGAAACACCCTTCTCTCTGGTCTACGGATGTGAGGCGGTAATTCCCGTGGAGATCGGTATTCCCTCTCCTCGAGTTCTAGCATACAACGTCGAAACCAACGCTCCTGATCTTCGACACGAAAAAGATAATGTTGAGGAGCGAAGAGAAATAGCTTCAGCTCGAATGCCGAGATACAAACAGAAGATCTCACAGTATTACAACTCAAGGGTCAAGTACAAATACTTCAAAGTCGGAGATTTGGTCCTCAGAAAAAATGAAGCAAGTCGACAAGAAGAGGCTGGCAAGTTGTACCCGAATTGGGAAGGCCCGTATCAGATCCGAAAGGTTCACTCCAAAGGATCCTAAAGGTTCATTCCAAAGGATCCTACCACGGTTCCTCGGCAATGGCATGCCAATAATCTGAGGAAGTATTACGTTTAATTAAACTTTATCTCGATTTATTCTTATTTTTACATTTTTACGCTTTGTAATAAGTCTATGTGACAATTTTATGAATATTCTAATAAACATGTCTTTTTCCGAGATTCTTTTATGTTTTTTAGGATCTACAGCCTTAACATTATAAGTCTAATACGATACAAAATGTCAAAGGCAATGCAATCGACTACGAGAAGGGAAAATCCGCAAGTCGGACCCCTCAATATTGCCTAAAGCAAAACGAGCCTACAAGGCAAAAAAATGCTAAGGCAAAAGGAGAGTTCGCAAAGTCGGACCAAACACCCATAAAATCGACCAGCCAAAAGCAAAACGAGCCTAATAGGCAAAAAGTGCCAAGGCAGAGGGACGGTTCGCAAAGTCGGACCAAACGCCCAGAGCATTGACCTGCCCATAGAAAAACTAGTCCGAGAGACAAAAAATGCCAAGGCAACTAGGTCGATCTCAACTAGACTAGACTCACAAGTGCAATAAGAACCAAAGGTTCATAATACACTTGGGGGGCAACACGACATCGATAAAGCAAACAGAAAACAGGGCCAGAGGCCCGACAAGCGAAGAGCTAAAAGACATCGAGATATGAAAGATAAATAATAAAAAGAAAAGGAAACAAAATACTACAAAAATTGAGGCAAAATCGATGCAAAATAAGGTCAGGTCGACATGACCAGCCAAGACAAGCCAAAGTATGATCAGAAAGATTATATAGGCCAAATTTGAATTATACAGATCTAAGTTCAAAAGGTCGAATGAAAGTTCAACAAAGGTAAAATTCAAAGAACAACAATTATGAGGTAGCGTCAGGAGTCGGCTCGATGATAGCAGGGGTCGGCTCGGCATCGGAAGTCGGCTCGGTGATAGCAGGGGTCAGCTCGGCAACGGTGGCAGAAGTCGAAGGACCATACTTCTAGGCAAGAGATTCCTCTCGTTGGAACTCCTCACCATACTGGTCATACAACTTCTCCGCCTCAGTATCATAGAACTGCGGCGCAGCGAGCTTAGACACGTCGAACTCCGGATAGACGGCCATAATCTGATTCACCGCCATCGTAAAGCCGCCCATCATGGCCATGCGCATCATCACGTTCAAGTCTTCATCGAGCTCATTCGACTTGCGATGCTCCAGGATTGCATCTTTCTTGGCCACCTCGACCTGGGAAGGAACTTTCTCCAGTTCGACCTTCAGAGCATCCCTCTCTTTCCGAGCCTGCGTAACTTCGGTCAAAGAAGCATTATGCGCTTTCTGCATTTTCTCGAACTCCACCTACAGATCGGCCAATTTTTTATCCAGGACCTGCCAGTCGCTTCGTGTTCGGGTCAAGTCATTGGCAGATGTAGACAACTCGTCCTTCAACTTCTTTATCTCGGCGTCTGCCTCTTTCACATGAATCTCCAATTAGGACTCCAATCTGGCTATGGAGGCACTCTTCTTGGTGCTCTCATCGATCAACTTACGAATTTCCTTCTTTAGATCCTCTTCTGCCTCGATTGACGTAGTCAATCTCTTAGCAGCCTCCTTGCCGAGGTAGTTTGTCTGTCGAGAAAAAGAAATGCGTAATCTAGCAGAAATAAAGGACAGTCCGCGATAAAAGTAGGAAAAAGGGAGCGACTTACCATGCGACACAGCTTCCGGAGTGCATAAGATAGAACCTTGTTCTCCGTAGTTGCGCTCTCATCAGCAGCCCGGTTCATATCGACTTCAATTTCAGCAGAGGTTTCACCAACTTTAGCCTTCTTAGCCTTTTTGTGTTGATCCCTCACCAAGTCGAGCAGAGTTGATCTCTTCTTTGGTTGTCGCGCGACGTTCTCGACATTCCCACCGGTAGATGGTGTTATATCGACTATGGCTTCGTCATCTTGATCTCGCAATGAATCATAGCGAGTAAGTGAAAAATCAGCAGACTGAGGCCGGGCGGGGGAGCGAGCAGAAATCGCCGACTCGACATCAGCAGTACGCCCTTCAGACGGCTGTGCAGGAACAACCTCGACTCGGGAAGAGCTCCCTTCTCCAGCATTGGGAGTTGTCCTCTTCTCGACAACCTTAGCAGAAGGGGCCGCCCGACCCTCGAGAGGCGGAGCTAGCTTACCCTTCGGGGTAGGGACTTGAGTAGGATCGGAGATAACCGAGAACTTCCCCACTGCAAAAAGAAAAGACAAGGTCCGTATCAGCAATAATACCAAGTTACAGATCTCGACAAAAAAATAGAAAAAAATCCTAATGTTCTCTTGGTCTTTAGCATGGAGTGTCGAATAGGGCACCGGCCCCGCATCCTCCAGATTAGCCAGGTTATACAGAAGGTGCAGGTCTTGGGTGGACACCTCGAAACGAAGTCATCCATTTTACGGGCCTCTCGAGGGGCAGGACCACCATCCAGTTTATCCGTCTTCTTGCCCCTCGACCTCCACTGCCCTATGTATAGGTTATCCAAGCCATGACGTATGAAGAAAAATCACGGTTTCCAGTCACCGTGTGGTGAAGGCCCTTGGACACAAACTTGTGTCGATTTGGCCTTCGTTAGAAGGTATACCACAGTTTGTCCGGTATGCCTGTAATCTTATAGTAGTAGTGAAAGAGGGGATTGAAAAGCAAACTCCTATCACTCGACAAGCTATTACAAACCCCATTAGAATCCTAACAGCATTGGGGGCTAACTGAGAAACACTTATGTCATAGTGGTGCAGAATTGCTACGACGGCCGGGCATAATGGAAACCTCAACCCGCTGGAATGTTGGGCTTCGTAGACTGAACAGAACCCTTCTGAGGGCTCATCAGCGTATTGGTGATGGCCTGAGGGAATTCGAATTTCAAATTGAGGTCCCGCAAGACCAAATATTTGGCAAATTTTATCAACATCATCGAAAGAAAGGATAGTGAGACAACCTTTTGGACCCTTTCCGTCCATCCTAGTCACTAATTTCTTAGGTTTCCTAAGGATAGAAGGAGATGAACCTACGGGCTCGCCTAAAAGTGACCGGAGAGGACGATCAGAATGGGTGGACGATGAAGCTTGACTATGAGAAGGCGATTCACTACCCTTATCAGATTCTGTACCACTACTTGACATTGGTAAATGCAGAAAGAAGAGGGAGAACTTAAGAAAAATGCTTACTTGGTGTTTGGAGGTTATGTAGAGAAAATGGCGAAAATATCTCTTCTTCGACCTTTTCTCCTCTTTTATGCTTGCAAAAATCTCGAAATGATTTGAAAAGACGTGATTTGAGGGGGTTATATGTTAGATGTAATATCGTCGGATCAATCATAGATTGACCCGATTACGCAGCGGAATGCATCAGATCTAGATCTAAACGAAACAAAAAACATAAATTTAAGATCTAAATCTACAAGGGGGTTTAGGAGCCTACCTTTTTATGGTGCTTAACTCCAAGATCAAAAGGCTCCTTGAACACGTGATTGAGCAGCCACCGTCTTCCAACGTGTGTCTCCCAGCAACACCAAGTGGATGGTGTTTCCCGCCGCCGGACCTCCTTGATATGCTACCGGAAAAATCCCGAAGATTTTTCCAACTCGAACCCTAAGAATAGAGGCCGAAATTTTCAGCCAATTTCTCTTGTGAATAGTGACGTGAATAGTGTGTTTTAAAAGGCTTGGAAGAACTCTCTTTATATAGGAGAGTAAAACTTAACCTCCAAGGATTAAATAATTAAGAGATAATTATTACATTAATCCTTTTTCCAAATAAAAGATAAATAAAATAATTATCCCAAACAAATTAGGATAAATCATATTATTATCTAATATTTCATGAATTATCATTTAACAAATAAAAGATAAAGCACACATTAAATAATTATCCAAGAAAACTAATTTCTTAATAATATATTAATGCAAATATGCGCCCCAACACTTAGTCAAATAAGTCATGCGCATATTTCTATATTTGACCAATTAGGTCAAAAGGTCAACACACCAATTTGGGCCGAAGTCACTTAAAATGTCTTTTAAGTGTATTTAATTATTTAGTCCAACTAAACAATTAATCACATATCAATTAAATAGCCCAATCCACTATTTAATTATAATTGAGGTGCAACGACGAGAAACCTATATGCTATATTAGGAGCCACGTCGGGGACCATGGACCCATATTCAAGATTAGCTACAATAAATCGAATAAAATTATTCATCAGACGAATAATTATATCCAACCTATTAATTCGGGATTACACCACCATAAACCCGGCCCGAACTCTATCGAATATAGATAACTTACACTCAATTTATGAGTCGAAAGCGTCCGCGATATAATCATTACATACGGATAAATCCTCCATAGACTGTTCATTTCGATTCGGGATACTTCCGTAAACCCTTCTCGAAACATATTATCCTTATTTACCATTAACCCCCTAGTGATCAATTAGTTCATATTCAATATAATATGAACTCGGCCGATCGATCGATTTTCTAGGGTCAACAAATAAGGGAAGCGCCTGTCTACTTCCCGAGGGAAGGAATAGAATTCCATATCTGTGATAGCACAGACTACTCACTCATCCCAGAATAGAGCCAACGATTAGTGTTTTCACCAACTGCCGGTGTTGGATGTGGACTGAACAAATCAGTTAGTAACATCTTGAGTACAAATACTTCAAGATCCAAGGTTGTTATTTATAGACTCTATCGGACCGAGTTTGAAATATAACCGTCATTCTCTCGATTTTACGAGTTTTATAACCAACCTTTACTCAATGCATTAAGATATTTCACGTCCCGAACGTACGCAAAAATTTCGATCCTACCTTCAAGCACTCGGTGCTAAATGCCTCTATTTACGGAAGTGGGGTGAACCGAATTCACTCCTTATCCACAAATGCGTAGGCATCTTTTAGGTAGACTTCTCGGTTTTCAATACAACCGTTATTTTGCAACCAATATCTTAAATGAGTTCAAAGTGTGATCGAAGCACATCAATAACTATGTAAGGCAAATTTGTGGTGTATCCCCTTAGTGAAAACATTTCCTTTGGGAGGTAGGCCGAGCATCGATCCCGAACACTACGCAATAACCTATTTACGAGTATGGAATACTCTATCTCAGTGAAATCAGAGATTTCCTCCAAATATTTTTGATAAACTTACGAGTCTCGAATAGTAGTCAAACAAGATGTCACTACTTCAAAAGCTCCCACTAGCTTGTACCTTTCATATGACCCCAAGATTGTTATGAACAAGCTATGTTACTTCTTTAAATCTATTACCCTTTCACGATTGAAAGGAAACTTAGTCATTGTTCCTTTGAGGCAGTGTTCCTTTGGTAGGAGATAGGAATCACCCTAAGCCGATCTTGAGATCTTGTCTTTTAGGGAATATGCACTAATTAATAGAATAGAAAGAAGCGTTTATCGAAATCGGAAACCATTTGCGTTTATATGTTTTAAGATGTGTTACTAATACCTTTTCAACAATGATTAGTGGTTACGACTTTATCAAACAAAAGTCGAGTCTTGGATTCGTACTACATTATTACATTCATCGTCAATAAGACAAACAAATTATCCTATTGAAAATGAATACGTTCGTTCCAACGAATCCGAAAGCAGAAAATGAATTTTACGTGATGCTCAAGAATTGAATCGAGATTCATTTCCTTATATCACTCCCACTAGTCAATGCAAAAAAGCGCCCGTTGTCTATTTTATTTATCGTTTAATGCAAAGCTACCTAGTTCTTCCAAAGAACTTTAGCTTTCAAGAAAATTGCTAGGATACATTGGACAGTGATCCGAAATCACTTTCATTATCCTCTAATTTCCAATTTATTAATTTTCCGGTTTAGCCTTAAAACTACTTAGTCTAGATAACTAACACGTATAAACATTCTTTCCCATTCTCGACTTTCCTTAGATGGAAACAGTCTTGAACTAGCAGTTCGTGTGAGTAGACACTACTCTTGAACTGTGGGACGTTCAGTGTTACTTGCTTGGACTATCGATTTTTCTAATCGTTAAATCATAAGACCAAAGCTCCGACTAGTTTATCGGTTCCAAATACCGTCTAACTAGCAACACTTTGTATTTATGATTTTTCAAAGATCAAAAAATCCCGAACTAAGCTCCCACTAGTTTATCAGTTCCAAATACTGTCTAACTAGAAATGCTTTGTTCATGATGTTTCAACGATTATAAAATCTCCAGAACTAAGCTCCTACTAGTTTATCAGTTCCAAATACTGTCTAACTAGTAACGCTTTATTCTTGTTTTTCCAATAAATGGAGAAACTTCTGTGCAGTCTATTACACATTTCTAATAATTCAGAAAAACAACAAATCATAAGGCTAAGGCTCCACTAGTTTATCGGTTCCAAATACCGTCTAACTATGGCATATATGTATATGATTTTCCAATTTTTCAATTTAGAAATTTGTTGTGTAATTACACTTTTAAAATTCACTAAATGAATTTTATCGATAGTCCTATGTCATCTTTTGTAAACTAAGTATGGTCGTCTCTCGTTCAACACGAGTGACACCCGTGACACACCTGTACTATGTCACTTAAGTTTTTAAAGGCTCAAGAGAAATATTTCTTCGAAAAGTTAAACTGCATTTATTGATAATTACAACGTACTTGTTACTTTCCACATTTTTATTGAAGTCCTATTACTAACAGTTTAGTAACCTAGAGATCTAGTTGTAAATAAAATGACAGAAAGTTAAATTCAAAAATAAATTTTCACTACTAGATTTATTTTAGGAATAATAAACTATAAAAGAGTTTATCCTACCATTCCAAGGATTTAACCTCGCATAATCTTGTCCGAGAGGGTCGATATCGACTTATGATGGTCAAACCGAGACAATCTCTCTCAATGATTAAGCTTGAGAATTGAACATCTCACGGGAATCGGACATCCGGACCTTAATCATTGATTACCTTCCTTTTTCTAGCCTAGATATTTGAAAATATCCATAAAGAGTGTGACCTACTATATCGGATCTCGAGTGCGCCCGAGTATGCCTACGGGGCGGTGTGACCCGACGAGTACCGAAATCTTATCCTTTCGGAGACCAAGCCTTGAATTTTGATAGCGGTGAACACCATCCGAAGGGCGAAATCAAAGCGGCACGAGGTGTCACCATTCTCTCACGTGCTTGCATCTATAGTAGAGGCCGTGGGGTTGGCTGTCGCCTTCCCTGCTCCCACTCAATATTTTGAAAAAGTGGTGGGTTTACTAATTACGATTTTGTCCTTGACAATAAGAAACAATAAATCAAAGTACTCCGAATAGGGTCGGTTATGTAGGCAAGCCTACGCCCGTCTTATTCGTTGGAACATATGTGATGATTCAGGCCAATCCGCAAGAGAAGCCCGTTTAGCCCGAAGGCTTATCGGCTATGCTAAGTCTGTCGAGCTCTGCTGTAGCATTACATCACACGTGGAGGAGTCGATTGAGCGGCTCGGTTGAACTCGCCCAACCATGGTTAGACCATTTCGAACCCATGTACTAAGATTCTCCGATTTCTAAATTGTAACCCAAAACGTAATCTCGTTTCTGTTTAAGGTGGGTTCACTAAGAAGCCATCACCGAAAGCTCAACGATTTATCCAAGTGGGATTCACCGAGAATCCATCACTAAAATCGTAACGATTGACAAAACCCGGGTCCTCGGTTTTTATAATTAGCTACTTATTATTTAACTACCACACATTAAATTAATAAGCATTCATACTAATTATTCGAGTTATACATGCCTAATTTATTCGAAATAAACTAGCTACATGTATGCATTGGAGTGGAATCATGTCGGATCTTCGTTTCAACGGTCCAATCTCTTCCAGAAATTCGACAAACTCACAGCTAGGGTTTTAATGCTCTTTGTGCTTTACATTCTGATGAGCAACTTTATAGCAGCGATCGGACATCGATATCGACTCCGATCGTCACGAAATTTTGAGGGCATGTTCTTCTACTTTTATTCTTCATTCTGACCGGAGGGATTGTCGTTTCAACGGCTCAAACTCCGGGAAAAAATAAAACACGGAACACCAACAAAACAGATCTACTTCTAGGAAATTAAAATTACAAAATTTCCTATACTCATATAAACGAATTTATATGAGTTTACAATAGATCTAACGAGTAAACAATACCAACCCCAATCTATCTCTTCAACCACAACAATCACAAGTATACAATCATGATTAAATTCGAATTTTACCAAAAAAACGAAATAAAACATCTAAAACATGCTTTTCCACTCCAAGATCTAAAATTCATATACTTTGATCGTTAGATCAAAGGCTCTGATACCACTTGTTAGATGTAATATCGCCGGATCAATCATAGATTGACCCGATTCTGTAATGGAATGCATCGAGATCTAGATCTAAAGCGAAACAAAAACATAAATTTAAGATCTAAATCTACAAGGGGTTTAGGAGCCTACCTTTTTATGGTGCTTAACTCCAAGATCAAAAGGCTCCTTGAACACGTGATTGAGCAGCCACCGTCTTCCAACGTGTGTCAAAGCAACACCAAGTGGATGGTGTTTCCCGCCGCCGGACCTCCTTGATATGCTACCGGAAAAATCCGAAGATTTTTCCAACTCAACTCTAAGAATAGAGGCCGAAATTTTCAGCCAATTTCTCTTGTGAATAGTAGCGTGAATAGTGTGTTTTAAAAGGCTTGGAAGAACTCTCTTTATATAGGAGAGTAAAACTTAACCTCAAGGATTAAATAATTAAGAGATAATTATTACATTAATCCTTTTTCCAAATAAAGATAAATAAAATAATTATCCCAAACAAATTAGGATAAATCATATTATTATCTAATATTTCATGAATTATCATTTAACAAATAAAAGATAAATCACACATTAAATAATTATCCAAGAAAACTAATTTCTTAATAATATATTAATGCAAATATGCGCCCAACACTTAGTCAAATAAGTCATGCGCATATTTCTATATTTGACCAATTAGGTCAAAAAGGTCAACACACCAAATTTAAGTAAAGTCAATGAAAAATGTCTTTTCGTGTATTTAATTATTTAGTCCAACTAAACAATTAAATCACATATCAATTAAATAGCCCAATCCACTATTTAATTATAATTGAGAGTGCAACGACGAGAAACCTATATTATATTAAAAGCGCGTCGGGGACCAATGGACCCGTATTGAAATTACAATAAATCGAATAAAATTATTCATCAGATGAATAATTATATCCAACCTATTAATTCGGGATTACACCACCATAAACCCGAAATCGAACTCTATCGAATATAGATAACTTACACTCAATTTATGAGTCGAAAGCGTCCATCGATATAATCATTACATACGGATAAATCCTCATGATCGTTTCATTTCGATTGGGATACTTCCGTAAACCCTTCTCGAAACATATTATCCTTATTTACCATTAACCCCTAGTGATCAATTAGTTCATATTCAATATAATATGAACTCGCCGATCGATCGCTTTTAGGGTCAACAAATAAAGGAGCGTGCATCTACTTCCGAGGAAGGAATTGATTCCATATCTGTGATAGCACGGACTACTCACTCATCGAGAATAGAGCCAACGAGAAGTGTTGGACCACATACTTGAAGTGATCCTTACTAACACATCAAACACTACCCTAGTCTAAGCAAATAAATGCAGTGATCACCTCGGGATTAAGATTAATCCATATATGATCATCTTGTGATTCGATAAAACTTCGATTACGGAATTATATCGAGAACTCAAATCAAATCGGTCGATTTATATGATTATCATCATATATAAATGCCCCACTAGGTACCCTATTACCGAGCAGTCCGGATAAGGCATGTCACACCTAAAGTGTTGCAGGCGCATTAATAGCAAATTAATCATGAGACCCGTACTCCAGTTAATAAGCGCTACGGACTAAGTTAATTTTAAGTACATCTCACTAACTCAATCCTCTTGTGTATAGCCATACAACGAGTTATGTGATTACATAAGCGAGGTACTTAGGGTTTTGGTAGTGTCTTAATTATAAACATACATGCATATAATAAGATGAATTATTAATTACGTCCCTAAAACAATTATATAATTGTCTTTCAGGCACTACACCTAACAATCTCCCACTTGCACGAAAGGCAAGTGGATTAATTGTTTTAGAGCACACCCTTATTTATCTATATCTACAACATTATAATCCCCCACTAAGCGCAAGAATCAAAGCAGTGGTGTTACAGTTAACGAAAAAGGACGCTCGTTCCTTGTGCAGAAGATACGGCGTTAGTGCGCCATGACGTCACGCTTCTGATCTTTGTGATTGGCTAGAAATGGCTACTGAGCGGCGATCTCAATTTCCGCCCAAACAATGACCCAGCTCGAAGACGATTCAAATGGCCGATTTGACCTCGGACAATGGGAGTCGCCTCTCTCAAGTCTGGGGGGCGACGATACAGGGTTTCACCCCTCCACGTGTCGTCTAACAGTTGGTCCCCGCAATACGAATAAGTATCAAAGCGTGCATGTTGATTCCCAGACTCGGGGCTACGACGATCGAATTTTAAGCAGTGTAAGATGAGGGTCCCAGACTCGACCACCGTAAGTCGGTTAAGTCGGCGTAGATGACAGAGTCCGCACCAGCTACGAAGGCCCATTATCAGCATGATAACTTGGGCAAGGGGCAAGGCCCATGAAGGTTAAATATGACAATAGCTTAGACCGACCTAATATTAGGGTTAGGGCATGCATTATCAAATACCATATTCGAGGAGCAGCGTGAGGCGATTCAAGATAAGATCACGAGATCGTAAGCAATCTAAGACAAGTTCTTAGACTCAGCCATAAACCTTAAAATCTACAAACACGTTCTTAAGACATTAGAGTTTTGAGTACTCATCATTAGATTCATTCGGGTCCGGATTAATTAGGTGACATAATTTGTCATCGTCAAATCTCATGAAAAATGATATCAAACAAAGTCTCGAAACAAAAAACATGAAAAAATGGTGAAATTTTTATCGCGTTTAGAGATTTAGATCAAAAGATATGAGTGTTTAAAAATAAGAGACGAAAAAGAAAATATCAATTAACTTAGAAATAATTTTTTTGTTTTTAGTTGGCAACTTTGCTTGTTAATTTTTTTTTCCCATGCGTATGTTTGTTTGTTTTGTTTTGAATTTTTATTTCCCTTTAACCTATAATTTTTTGAAAAAAACATGTTTCTACCGATCAAATTTATTTGGGTGTTATTTGAGTATTGATAATGCTATAAGGACACAACAAGGTACACGACAAACTTTTAGATCATTGATTATTATGTGATAACTATTTATTCAAATAGATCCCATAAAAATCATTGGTAGAAAATGTTGTTGTTTATATTTTGTTGTGCCACAAATATTTCTCGTTTTTTTTACCTGTTTTTTTTTTCTTTCAAAAGTGGTATATTTCCTAATTATTGCTATTTCAAATAATATGCACCATGATGTATGATAATAATTTGATGTTATTAAAGAGTCCATAACCAAACTTAACAAGGACAACAATTCCTCATCTCTCAAAAAAAAAAAAAAAAAAACAAACAAACAAACAAGGACAACAAAACCAAAGTCCAAATTATGAAGCGAACACATATTGAATAAGCTCATCGTTATCCTTTTAAGCAGTATTGTGATAATGACCTTGAGAGTTTTATCTCTCTCAGTTTGACCCTTATAAATTTATCATTTTGTACATTGTTATCTAACCAATGTAATAAGATAGCAAGTTTTTATGAAAAATATTATTCCCTCCGTTCCACAATAACTGAGGCAGTTGTTAAAAACATGCAGATTAAGGATGTGATTTAATGTTTTAGTTTGAATGCCAAAATGACTTTAAAAACCCTTAGTCTAAAATTAATGCAACGTTGTATTTATTCTCTCACCCCTTAATAAATAAGGTTATGTAGGAAAAACACAATAAATGATGCATTAGAAATGTAATTGCCTCAGTTATTTTGAAACAATTTTTTTTACAGCTGCCTCAGTTATTTCAGAACGGAGGGAATATCATTTTGTACATTGTTATATCTAATCAACGTAATAAGATAGCATTTTTTTAATGAAAAATGTTTTCTTATTTAATCGTAGATAGTAGTGTTGTAGACGGCGGCGGATTCAGAAAAAATTCTCACTAGTTATATCGGAGTAAATTCGAAGATTCAATAGCGGCATTAATAGTATTTTATATTTTTTAATGTTAATAAACTGAAAAGAAAGATTAAAGCTCGAATTCATAAGAATCCCAGCTGAAGAAGATGAACAAATTCAAATTGTGAAAAAGGCGGGAAAATTGGACATTATGACTCTCCAAAATTTACACATTGAAACAATGAATTGAACTTTCAAATCTCTTCCTAAGCTCCTAATTGCTGTTTATATAGACCAACAGACTCATACACTTTGTAACTAACTTCCTAACCGTCTAACAGCTTTTCCAAGTTGATATATTCGACGAAATGCCCCAAAGAGGTGTTTTCTCTTTCTGCACTCAAATCCCTTGTCTGTTGTGTCCTTAGTATATTTAACACACCCCCCTCAAGCTGGAAAAGGTGGAACCATGATAGCTTGCACTCCAATCACTCATCTGTTGTGTCCTTAGTGTTGGATGAGGTGTGATAGATATCTTTGATTGGAAACCTGGGCAAGAGTCTGTGTAGAGTGGCTTTGTCCACTGGTTTAGTTAGTATATCTTCCAAATTGTCTTCTGTCCTTACAGGTAGGGTTTTTGTACTTTATGTTGGTATTTCTCCCTCACAAAATGGCAGTCAATCTCTATGTGTTTTGTTCGTTCATGAAACACATGGTTCTCTACTATGTAGAGGGCACTTTTGTTGTCACAAAACAGGGGTACCACTTGTGGATGAGGCACCTGAAAGTCTGTTAATAAGTATAGGAGCCACTAGATTTCACAAGCAGTAATAGCTAGGGCCCTATACTCAGCTTCAGATGAACTCCTACTGACTGTTTCTTGCTTTTTACACTTCCAAGAAATTAATGCTTCTCCCAGAAAGAGTGTATAACCTGTTACTGACCTTCAAGTTATAGTACATCTACCTCAGTTAGAGTCTGAAAATGCCTTAAGGCTTAGTGAACAACTGGCTGGGAACAGAATGCCTTGACCAGGAGCAGACTTGAGGTACCTGAATATTTTGTGAGCTGCTGCCAAGTGGTTTCTGTGGGATGATCTAAAAATTGACTTAATTGTGGATGGCAAAGGCAATATTAGGTCTGGTGTTTCCTAAGTAAATGAGTTTGCCAATAAGGCTTCTGTAGTAAGTGTTATTGGATAGTGGAGGGGAGTCTTCTTTAGATAAGGAGATTTCTTGATCCATAGGAATGGAAGAAGGTTTGGAACCAAGGTATCCTAATTCATGTAGCAAGTCTAAATAGTATTTTCTTGGATTCATAACAATACCATGCCTGGACCTTGCTATTTCAAACCCTAAAAAAATACTTGAGTTCTCTCATGTCCTTAATAGTAAAAGCTTGATGAAGTAGTGTCTTTACATCTTGAATGGCTTGAAGATTTAAACTTCCCATTATTATGTCATCCACATATACAAGAAGGGCTATGAAGTCTTGTCATGTACCTTTGGTGAAGAGACTATGATCGTTTTTTGACTGAATATACCCTGCTTTAACCAATGTGGTAGTCAATTTGGCATTCCATTGTCTACTAGCCTGCCTTAATCCATAGAGGGACTTGTTTAGTTTGCAGGCTAAGTTGGATCCTTGGACAAACAATCCTGGTGGTAATCTCATATATACTTCCTAATCTAAGTCTCCATGAAGAAAAGTTGTATTGACATCTGGATGATGCAAGTGCCACTATTTCATAGCTGCTAAACTTAAGAAAAGTCTGATGGTGGACATCTTTGGTACAGGTGAAAAGGTTTCAAGGAAATCGATTCCTTCTGTCTGTGTATATCCTTTGGCCACTAATCTGGCTTTGTATCTATCAATGCTGCCATCTGCCTTTCTTTTAATACTATAAACCCACTTACATCCGATTGGGACTTTGTCTTGTGGTAAAGAAGTTATTGACCATGTATTTGTTTTGTGGAGAGCATTCAACTCTTCTTGCATTGCATGTTGCCATTCTGGAAGCTGTGCAGATTCTTTATATGTAGATGGCTCTTTTTCTTTATCTAGAGTGGTTGTAAAGGCCTTGTATTGAGTAGAAAGATGATCATAAGATACAACAGTTTGTATCAGGTGAGGTGTAGTATTTTTTCCCAATGAAAATGATAATCTTGCAAATAGTGTGGGGTAGTTTTCTGTCTGCTAGATCTTCTAATTGGTTCTGTAGTTGCTGGAACAGAAGTGTCAGTTTGGTCTGCAGTAGTAGTTTGTTGGTGTTCAATAATTGATGTAGTAGATTGAGGCATATTTGTGTCATCAACTGGTGTAGAAGAATCTTGAATGAAAAGCTGTGGTACAACCATTTGATCATCAACAGTCTCTGTTTCTAAGAAAGGTAAGGTTGCCTCATGGAAAATTACATCTCTAGAGATAAAAAGTTGCCTGGTAGATAAATCTAGAAGGATATAACCTTTAGTATGAGCTGCATTACCAAGGTAGGCATATTTTCTACTTCTGGTGTCAAATTTTCCTCTACCCTGCAAAATAGTGCTTGCAAAAACTAAAGAACCAAAAACATTGAGATTAGTATAAGCATGAATTTTGCCATAAAACAACTGATATGGTGACTTATTATCAAGTAAGGGTGTAGGAGTGATATTAACTAAATGTGTAGCATGAAGAAGACATAAACCCCAAAAGATCATGGGTACATTAGCTTGAACTCTCAGTGCTCTTGCTGTAGCAAGTAAGTGTTGGTGTTTCCTCTCAACACTTCCATTTTGTTGAGGGGTATGGACACAAGAAGTCTCATGAGTGATACCTCTTTGTGCATAGAAATTGGTCATTTGAAATTCTAAACCATTGTCTGATCTAACAGTTTTAACATGACCACCAAATTGAGTATGCACCCATTCACAAAACTGTTGCAGTAAAGGTCTAGCTTTTGATTATTTTTCATTAGGAAAATCCACATATATCAAGTGAAATCATCTACTATAGAAAGAAATAGTATTCACCATTATGTGTACAGGTCCTATTAGGGTCCCAAATATCAACATGCATAATATCAAATTTGTTACGTGTAACAGAAATGCTAGTAGGAAAAGCTAATCTCTTTTGTTTTGCCATTGGACATACATGACATTCTTGATCACAAGGAAGAATCAAACTAGATACATCATGCTATTTTATGCATTTTAGTCTTTGTAATGAAGGATGACCTAATCTATAATCCCAAAGTAAGGTAGGAGAAACAACAGAAGCAGCAAATCTTTGATATAATCTGTGTGAAGCTTTCAGAATGTAAAGTCCACCCACTAGATCAGCCGAACCAATCATCCTCTGATGGTGTGTATCTTGCATCACACAACTATTAGCATTGAACGTTAAAGAATAATTCCATGTTGCTAACAACTTTGTTACAGATAAAAGATTATAGGAAAAAGCTGGCACACAAAGGACATTAGTTAGTAATATGTCATCATTGAGCCAAACTTCACCTATGTGAGAAACATTAGCATGAGCCCTGATCGTGTGTAAGTCACTAACGTCGATATTACTAGCAAGAATACTAGGTACATCGTAGTATAGTAAATGCGAGTCAAGTTCGATCCCTCAGAGACAATGCAACTTATACATATAAACGATCATAACCTAATTAAGAAGCAACATATAGGCGGTCATTGACCAACAATAACATAAACATAAATAAAACATGGTATACATCTCCCTATCCTCACCGATCTACTAACTTGGTTTAGTTAATCGTTATGTTTACTTCCCCACATAATTTCCTTAGATTAATCGTGAGCGTTTTATGGCAGAATGAATTTCGTGTTGAATAAGTCACCGGTTTACCGGGCCTAACCCTCGGGTTACCGGGCCTTCTACTCTTCTTTTTCTTCAGCAGGCTTCTTTTTGGACTTCAACCACTCAGCCAATGCTTTCCTTTTGATCCAGATCCATTCTCCAATGCTCCAGATTCGGTACATCCTATAAAATACACAAAACGAGACAAAACACTCACATAGCATTTAACAAATATGCTAAGCAATAACGATCCTATCTATCCTCTCTTGAGCAGAATTCGGGGTGCATATAGGTATAAATATTGGTACCATTTAGAGTGTCATCAACTATCCCCCACTTAGCTTTTGATCGTCCCGAGCAAAAAGGCAAAAAGAAAACAACACCCCTGATCAATGCACAAGTTAATTAAAAACAACTATGCCTTACTAAGCCAAGATCAAAATCATGCCACTCGTATCCATCAGTAACATATTAAACACTATTCATGTCATGAGCCAATGTGTGTGTGCAATAACTTTCACAACCGCTTAGAATTGCAGACAATCTCACATTACGTCAACCCGTAGTCGAACTAACCAGTCTCGAAGATGTTATTTATTAATTAATTGAGCTGGCAAGGCGGATCGAGAACCGAGCATATATTACTCTTAGGCTCACGTTTATCGGTCTATGCAAAAGTCGTGCGTCTTACGCTCCATCGACTAAGATATTGCCAAAGAGAATATAGATGTATATATTTCAATGCACTTCTCTTTCTTGGCGGGTGAACTTTCATTGATTTAACTATCCTCACGGCCCCACTCATGATAAACTACCGAATCCGAAATTCCTTTGCCTTTCTAAGCGTAAGTGAAACATGATTCGTGATAAAGCTAGGGTCAACTCTAGTCAAAGCAATATGCTATCGACTACACACTAAGGGAAGTGAGTTATACATGCTTAAAATGGTGGCTCATAATAGAATATGCGCTTAATACGCCACTACTTAAAAAGTGGACACTTTCTCTTACTCGTGCAAAGTAAAACAAAGATGAAGTCAATTAACTCTAAAAGATCAAAGATATTCTAATTTTTCAAAATTCTATCGAAATGAATCAAAGTCTAAGTGGTGAATCGTGCATCAAAGAGAATCAAGACAATCACGCAATTCATGGAATATAATGCTAAAAAGCTAAGTGACGTTCCCTTACCCCCCCTCCCCCTCACTTAATTGAAACATTGTCCCCAATGTGTAAGATGAGAAATGAAAAACGAAAAAGAACTTAGCTTCGGTTAAGGGCGGAACCAAAGAAGAATCGGATCATCATATAATCCATTGGGCTCATGTAAGTAGTCCATGAAGAATCTGCGCTATGTATCTCAAGAAAAACCAAGAAGAATAGTGGTGACAACAAACTGTATAAAAAAATGCGGTGGTAAAAGAGAAAATAAATAACTCCAAAACAGTTTAAGGCAACAAAATCATTATATAAAATATATTCTGCTACATCAACTAAGTAGGAAAGGAAAATAAAATAAAAACAAGAAAAATGGTAAACAACAATAAAAAGAACTAAAAGCTAGTCCTCATCGGAATAACCCTCTCAGTCGTCCCTTGGCTCAAAACCAGGAGGTGGTGCAGAACTTGAGGTGGCGGCGGCGGAAGATGATGCTCTACGATGTGGGGCAGTCCTAGGTGGTGGGGTAGCAGGTGGAACTCCTAGAAAGTCAATAATCCGATCCATCTTGCGATGCAGACTCGCAATCTCTCGTGAGTGCTCCTCAAGCAAGGCTCTCTGAGTTCTCGGTGCACCAAGCACCGGAGTACGCTCTCTCTCTTCTAACCCATCTTTGAACTCTCGAAACTGACTGTGAACTGAGCTGAGGCTCAGGATCTTCCCAATCATCACTCACAAGCATCTTCACCTCGGCCTCTAGAGCAAACATATCAATCATCGGCCCGTAAGGTAGCAGCTCTCGCTCAGAAGTGGCGGCAAGCTCATGGATGCGGCTATGCATCAACAGACCGATGTTGATTGGGGCACCCGTCTCTAAATAAAACATCAAC
Source organism: Gentiana macrophylla (assembly GCA_026214975.1). NCBI lineage: Eukaryota > Viridiplantae > Streptophyta > Magnoliopsida > Gentianales > Gentianaceae > Gentiana > Gentiana macrophylla. The sequence goes on from CM047809.1 coordinate 105,746,485, forward strand.
TCTACCCTCGAAGTGGTGACAAAAACAGTGTGCTTCGTTGGTAGAAGGCGAGCACAGACAAATCGATTGACCATCTTCCGGTCCCAAGATAGCTCATTCTCTAGGAAGATGGTGGGGGCTCCTACAGGATTGCGCTTCCATTGCACCCCTAAGAAATCAGCAACCATATCCATCCTCTCGAAATCGGCAATGTTGCTCGAGGATGTGTACTCATCCGGACCCACCGGTGGATGTCTAACCCCAAAATGAGCGTTGATCCGCTCAATCGAAAAATCAACCATGACACCGTGAACCATAGCAAATGTGGCTCCGGGGTTATGCGAAACATATGCATAAAACTCTCTTACCCGTGGCATTGAATCTTTCCGGTGCCTCAGCCATGTCCAATAAATCTTGTGCTTGTAGGGCCTCCGGCAATATCGTCCCGTAGTCGTCCAAATCTACCCCTTATTCTCGAGCCACTGGTCTTGCATTCCAATGTCCTCGGAACGACTTGTAAATAGCTAAAGAATGGAATTGCGCAACCCCGTATATCAAGGGATTGGCATCTCTATACACCGTTCGATATCCACTGGGACGAACAGTTGACCTTTGACACTTAGGACCCATCCTGAATGAGTATAGAACCTGATATAGAAGTTGTTTCTGAAAAAGAACCCTCGGTAAACCGGAAGTAAGGTTCGGTTTACCGGCCTGAACTTTCCTGAATTTCTTTCCGGACTGTGCCTCTGATGATGGAATAAGAAGAAATTGCTAGCACTTCACCGTAGCTGCAGCAATACAACTCAGCAACAGGGTTAGGAAATGGTGTTTAGGGTTTGGAAATGGAAGGAATTTGGTTCGGTTATGGTGGTGGTTTGGTGGTGATGGTGGTCGAATTTCAGAAAGGAAGAAGGAATGGAAGAAGGTTGGTGAATGAAAAAGATGAAATGATAAGAATGATGAAAAATGGTGATGAAGGAGTGGTTTAAATAGGAAGAATGGAATGAATGTGGATGGTTTAGTGGGATAATGGGTGGAGAAGTTATTAAGGTGAGGGAATTGAGGAGGTGATTGATGAGATTGAGGTGGAGTTATGGTGGAGTGTGGGAAAGGATGAAAAGTTTGAAAAGAGGGGAAAAGGGGATGGTTTATGCTGACTGGCCGTATCTGGTGCAACGTGTCGCCTCCACATGTCTCTAAAAATTCAGCTTTATGCACTGACGTTCAGAAATCCAAAAATCAAGCCTTGGTAACCCGGAGGTTACCCTCGAGAAACCAGGGGTATTTTTCCCCAGATTTTTCTATCTGCCTTCTCTGCACTTCTTACTCAACCTTTTTGCTCAATTCTGACCTCAATTTGACTACCCTTTACTCTTCCACTTGTTGCTTCCGACTCAAAACCTAACCTAATTCACTAGAATCCGCAACGAGGTAAAAAAACCTTTCCACAATCAATCGGTTTCAAGCCTAAGTTTGTGGTAGGATGAAAAAAAGCTCGTCCCTTCATCCGGCTACTTTTATTCAATCCTAAACTACCTAAGGGTTTGAAGAGATAGTTCTGAGTTTATAGTCGCCAGCTCTACTTTCTTTAGATATCCGATCAATCAAGGGTTGGAGCCTTCACTCGCCAAACTTTCGCTCCAGAGGTTTGCACTTTCAAAGAACCTTTTTAAGCTCTCTTCCTAGCACGCCTCTCCCTTTTAGCTTGCGTTCTAGGTCTACTTCTGCGTCGAGATTTAGACTTTAAAATCAAGGACTCCATGCTTTCCACTTTCAGCTCAACTCGTTCACTATGCAACACGGAAGGACTATCTTCCGTGAGCATCTTGTCGTGGTCCTGATCTTCTTTCTCTCTCAGCATTAATCTCAAAAACTCTTGCTCAATGGTTTTTATGACAACCTCTCTATGTTTATGCCCCTCAATCTTCAAGATCTGTACCTTCGCCGAAGCATACGTCATCTTACAACTCTCCGGTCGGTTTTCTAGGGGTTCTAGGATCCCAAAAGATACAGCATCATTATTCATTCTTAATGTGATCTCCCTCTTATCAAAATCCATAACCACCATGCTCGTCGCTAGGAAAGGTTGTCCTAAAAGAACTGGGGCACTAGGATCTTCAGGTACGTCTATGACCGTAAAGTCGACAGGATACGTGAATCCTCCTGCCTTAATTGTGCACTTTCTAAGCAAACCAGCAGGCATATCTCTGGTTCTATCTACGAAGGTCATGGTCCTGGTTTGATTCATCACGACCGGAAGTTTTATCTTTTGACAAGGGAAAAGGAAGAATATTGCAACTCGAGCCAGAGTCGCAGAGACCTAATCCAACGGATATTCCATTAACGGAAATTGGGAGTCTGAACGTGCCAGGGTCTCCTAACTTCACCACGGTGTCTGAGTCTGGGTGATCCTCAGGCTCAGAAAACATCGTGTCAAGATCCTCTTCAGGATCATCCGAGTCATAATCTAAACATGATATATATTAATTCACAAGGAAACTCACCTGGACGATATGTGATGTACTCCTTAAGGTCATCTTCAGGCTCTTGCTTGATCGCTTTCTCCTCTTTTTCCAACCGTTGCTTTACCGCTTCATAATGCTCTCATGCTTCGGTTTTGGGATACACGGAAATTGGTTCGATGTTCAAGATTGTTCTAGGCATATTGTTCAGCTTGTTTGTGCTTTTTCAACTCTGAATCGATCAAATTTCTGAAGTGTTCTAATCAATCTGCAAAAAGACAAAATAAAACAAAGAAAAGGTTAGCAACTTCCGCTTCAGCTGGGTGTGATCCCAACTGTTGCGGACCTACTAACTAAAATCAACAGGGAATAACACAAAATAATAGGAACTGTTAAGAAATCAATTTTCCAGGCCTCGGTAACTCGGAGGTTACCTTCGGGATACCGGCCCTGAATTTTCTAATTCTGACAGTTTAATATATGCAGGATTGATACAGAACGACTCAAGACCCAAAATAAAATAAAATAAAATAAAAACGGCTTCTTAATTAGAATTAAAACGTTTATATATAGAAATTGGCCATTGTCCCCTGCAACGGCGCCATAAATCTTGATCGCGTGTAACTCACTAACGTCGATATTACTAGCAAGAATACTAGGTACATCGTAGTATAGTAAATGTGAGTCAAGTTCGATCCCTCAGAGACAATGCAACTTATACATATAAACGATTCTAACCTAATTAAGAAGCAACATATAGGCGGTCATTGACCAACAATAACATAAAAAGAAAACAAACATGGTATACCTCTCCCTCTCCTCACCGATCTACTAACTTGGTTTAGTTAATCGTTATGTTTACTTCCCCACATAATTTCCTTAGATTAATCGTGAGCGTTTTATCATATTTATCAGCTACGGGTGCAATTTCTACTCCTATCTACTCCAACAATGGCAGTAGACAATCTATACGCAAGCTACCCTCCTTAATTGGTCCGTAATAGCCATACGCATAAAGAACTAGAACTGCCGATATTGAGAGTTACCTCATACCGCTAACCCGCCTAGAGCATTATGCCGACACCGACCAAAGACGCGTTCTAGGGTCCATCAAGACTATGTCCTAATTAACACTTCACTTGCGGTCCTTCATGTTAATTTACGAATTACGAATACTACATTGGCCAGACCTATTACTCGTTTTAATTATTACTGCCGATCAACGTAGCTGTAGTGAATCCCAGTTTAGGTTTTCTAAAATATGCCTCGGTAAACCGGTATAGACCGCCAATTTACCGGGGGCGGCTTTTCCTAATTTCTGGATCTACATTGCTCAGTACGATCAAAATAAGTAAATTATGGGGTTGTTAAAAATGCAGATTAAGTAAAACACATAAATACGAACAGATCTACCATATTGAAGACAATAAAGGAACGTTCAAAGTTTCATACTTTCAACAATGGAGATCTAGCTCGAAATACTCAAGCTAGAGATGATGGAAGAAGGGAGGAAACCAAAAACAACTCTTCAAGGCTCAAGAAAACTTTATTTCATAATAATATATAATGTATTTGAAGAATTGTTAATAAACTATGAAGACTTATACAATAATCTGATAATGCGGCCTTATATAGATACAATGACCGACTTAAGACTCTCTAAAACCCTAACCGACTTAGATAATGCGGCAGAATGAATTTCGTGTTGAATAAGTCACCGGTTTACCGGGCCTAACCCTCGGGTTACCGGGCCTTCTACTCTTCTTTTTCTTCAGCAGGCTTCTTCTTGGACTTCAATCACTCAGCCCAATGCATTCCTTTTGGTCCAGATCCGTTCTCCAATGCTCCAGATTCGGTACATCCTATAAAATACAGAAAACGAGATGAAACAATACCAAAACCTCGGGGAAAATAGCATAGATGCAGAATTACGATCCTGGAAACACTCACATAGCATTTAACACATATTCTAAGCAATAACGAGCCTATCTATCCTCTCTTGAGCAGAATTCGGGGTGCATATAGGTATAATATATTGGTACCATTTAGAGTGTCATCAAGCCCCAGTGGGCAAATTAACAGATAGGTTCTGAACTTTAACATCATTTTGCATAATCAGATGAGACTAGACCACATGATTTGTGGCACCAGAATCAATGATCCAATTGTATAAGGTACCTGACATATCTGTAGGTGCTACTTGAACATTGGCAGTCATAACTATAGGAGGCTGGGAACATTCCTGTGCATTTTCCTGAATCTTGACAGTCATTAGCATGTCCATGTTTGTTTCATACTAAGACCTTGTCATCAAATTGCTAGAGCCGGATTCTGACTGATGTGAAATGGTAGGTTGACTTTCAGAAGGTATATAAGGACTTTCTTGCACTGGTTCTTGATAGATACCAGCATCAAAACCTACTTGATTGGCAAGAATCTCTCATTTGCCTCTTCCTTTGTTTGGATAACTATATTTCAAATAACATCTGTCAATGATGTGGCATTGTTTCCCACAATAAGTACACTGAATTTTCTTGCAATTATTCTGGAAATTCTTGGTGAAACCTCTGCCTTGACCTCTTCCAACACCTTGATTGGTGTTAACTGCCTACTGACTTTGGCCAGGAAAATCTTGATTCTGCCTAGTTTGCACTGCATTCACATTCAACACTACATTCTCTCCAGTTGTTACTGCATAATTCAGTTGTCCTTCTATTGTAATGCTATGGAGAATGCAGTTTTAACATCTGGTAAAGGCCTAGACATCAAGATCTAAGTGTTGTAACTGTCATTTAACCCCTTTACAAATCGAATTACATAATCCCTTTCATTATATTCTCTGTAAGTTCCCAAGGCCAAACAAGTGCACTATGGTGGAGGCCTAATTACAGTAAATTGATCCCAAAGTGCTTTAAGTTTCGTGAAATATGCAGTCACAGATAAAGCTCCTTGTTTAGTAGTAAGGATTTCTTCATGTAGATTAGACAGCCTATACACACTATCCACTCCAAATATATCATTCAAATCTATCCAAATATCATGTGTTGTCTTGATCCAAAAAACACTTTGATAAATCGAAGGATCAACAGAGTTAAGAATCCAAGAACTCACCAGATCGTTACATTGAGTCCATGCCTCAAAATTGGGATCAATTTCCAGAGGTTAGGGTAAAGAACCATCAACAAATTTGATTTTACCTTTTGTGGACAAAACCATACCAATGGCACGTTTCCAACAGTGATAATTCTCTACACCTTTCAAGACCGGTTGAACGAGTATTGCCGAAGCATTTTCTCTAGGATGAATGTAATACGGATCTCGAACTGGAGCAGAATTTCCAACATTCTGTGTTTGATTCGCCATTGACACAGAAACTCAAGAAAGGAAAAAAAAATTTCAAGATATCCAACAAGGATGAACAATATAGAAGAAAATTCACAAAAAGCACGAATCTAACAAACGGAAGATTGCTCTGATACCACGTTAATAAACTGAAAAGAAAGAATGATGCTCGAATTCATAAGAATCCGGCTGAAGAAGATGAACAAATTCAAATTGTGAAAAAGGCGGGAAAGCTGGACATTATGATTCTCCAGAATTTACACAGTGAAACAATGAATTGAACTTTCTAATCTCTTCCTAAGCTCCTAATTGCTATTTATATAGACCAATAGACTCATACCCTTTGTAACTAACTTCCTCACCATCTAACAGCTTTTCTCAAGTTGATATATTCGACGAAATGCCCAAAAGAGGTGTTTTCTCTTTCTACACTCCAATCCCTCATCTGTTGTGTTCTTAGTATATTTAACATTTAACGACAAAATTTCATAATTTTAATACAATATTTTATTCTGCATCTCAGTGGAAACATCAGCCCCTGAGCCATGTGGAACCGCCCCTAGTTGTAATCACGTTTAAAAGTGGTAAATGTCTTTTCACACTTAGGATATTAACACACCATATTTGTTTTTTTTCTAATTTTACACTTTCATTTTTTCACTAATCGATTCTGACCAAATTTTGAACATGATGTTTATTAGTTTAGTGACTGAATTTAGTTAGGATGTATCAATTATGTTTTGTGATCGACATTGTGTATAAAAAATATCCAACATCCTTATCTAAATTCAGTCAAAATAAAAGCTAATTTCCAACTCAAATTCGATTATGAAAAGATTCTCCCTTAAAATATTTACGATATCAATTACTAGTGTTCTCATGATTAATGCAAACTATACATAAGATTTCCTACATACATACACATATATACAATCCACACACATATATATTTATACAATCCACACAAACGTAAAGCTACTTATTAGGAAAGGACATATATCCGAAACATAACCATCAAATATGTTAGATGTGTTAAGATAAAGTTTTTACCATTCTACTAAAATCAATTGATGGTAGTAAAAACGTTACTATATTTCTTTATACATTTAAGAGTGTCGAAATCTCTCCCAACATTAGGTAATTCTTATCCTATCATATTCCAACTTATAAAAGAAAAAAATTGCACATTAACGTGAAACAAAATAATGATTAACCAAGTAGCTAAGTAAGTACTCTTTAATTTACAATTGTGATCCTCTGGATATGGCCTAGTAGTGAGCGGGTGAGGTGGTGTAGTGTATTGTTATATCTAAAGCCGGAGGATGGGGGTTCGAATCTCGTAAAGGGCCGACCTCTTTCGGTAAAAGATATCTAATGCAAAGTCTCATTCCTGAGCTGCTAGATTCTATGATTAACCTCTTCTCGCATTCTTATGGGATCGGGAGCGAGAGGCCCTCACGGTTAGGGTTTAACCGTTTTTAATTTACAATTGCGTGATGGCAACATTTTCTTATCTCAATCATTAGCATTTTTTTAATTTAGAATGTTTAGTGGACAGAAATAGAATGCGTTTGGATTATTGGGTCCTCGATCTTTATTTTTTGGACCCACAAAAGCCTTTGTATTATGCTCCCTTAGCAAATTCTCCACCATTTTCTTCAATTATCTCCAAAATGGAAGAAGGGCAAGGTCACCATCTCCTCCGGCCTCTCATCCACTCCACCGCCACCACCTCTGCCGTCGCCGCCATCAGGAGCTTCCCAAAAGAGAAGGAATTCAACCCATCATCAAATAGCGGCCCCGGGATCATCTTCCGGATAGCTTTAATAATCTCAATTGGACTAATCGCTTTATGGGCAAATCATGAAGCCTCCAAAGGATTCGCCATTACAATCATCAACGATGCCGGCCACAATACATTTCCGGCAAGATATTTCAGTGTTTTTTATGTTGCAAACGATAAAGCTTCGAGGATTGTCTACACATCAAGCAAATCTGTAGAAGATTTTCTATATCCTAATCAAACCTACATAAAGAAGCAAGTCAACCATGTAATTCTCCGGCTGTCCAGCCGGAACCTGACAGAGTCCGTCATCGTTGAGTGCCAGGATGGTGAATTTGTAATGTATATTAGCCCATCTGTTATGATGGAGATGAATCATGATCAGGCCATGCATTTAGCTGTACAAAAAGGCATGGCAAGAATATGGATATATCATATATGATGGACTTGGTGGAGCCCCAACAAATCTTGTGGACGGAATCGTTGAGTATATTAATAGTTTAGCTTTTTCAGGCGGGTTGTTTGACAACGGCGATGTTGGGTGGCCGGACGGTAAAGTAGTGGGAGCTTACCGGAAAAGCAAGAACACTGCCGAGATGGTGGAGTACTTGAATTATCATGAGATGAAAAGGGTTGGGTTCATCCGACGGCTGAATCAAAATCTGAGAAATGGATGGCAAGATTGGATGGTGGATGATGCACTAGGAAGAATTGGTCAATTTTAATGAGATGGGAGTTTGCTCTAAGATTCCTATGTTATCCTCTGATTTTCTTTGCCATGGAAGTTTGCTCTAAGATTCTTTTGGCTTGGCTTCATTTGCCAGCCAGCCTAAAATTTGTGGTTTTGTTTTGTAATTATTTCATCTATCGATGCACACAAATTTTATAATTTATATTTTTTCTTGTAAGATGATCACTTTAATATATTAAACCAAATCAATTAAATATAATCACTTTATTATGTTAAAATGGGTTTTATTGGCACGTCATTTTTAACTATTGACATCCATTATTTGATTATTTTTCTGATGAAAAAAACGTCAGCGGCACTGGTGTTGATATTCATATCAACGTCAGTACTGGCGTTGGTATTCAATATCAACGACGTCAGTGAAAAATCGATGGTCTAACTTTTCTAACTTGTAATGCTTTTTTGACCAAAACGTCGGTATCATTGGTGTTGCTATTGAACACCAACGCCATCACTGTCGATTACCGATTTGGCGTTGGTTTCAAGAACGCCAGCGATTGTGTCGACGCTTCGTTCATAAAAAATCATCGTGGTGCCGGAAGTAATGTGGTGCCAGAAGTAAAAATGGGTGTGCCAATAGAACCCCTATGTTAAATCAGATCAAGTAAACAAGTGCCCACGACGTTTCATGAGGCAAATAACCCCACCTAACAAAACACACCATAGACAAATCTGCTTCAACAAATATGCCTCAACAGTATAGTACTCCGGCCTATTGCCCAAACGCCTAACAAAAGAGAAAGAACACGACAAAAAAGATAGAGAAATAGCCAAACAATTTAAGACAGTGCAACCTAGAGACGAAAGGTCCTCATCCCCCGACTGTAGATGTTGGACGCACGATAAAGAGTCGGTATCTACACATATCCGTATGTACGCTAAAGAGGAAGCTAAAAAAAGCCTGGAAAATCGTCGTGAGTTCTAAAGACTCGACATCCAAGTTGCCCATCATTCGCTGTGATATCATATTCTGAATCTACCCATCATGATTTTGAATTATGACTCCAATAGCTGACACATCTATCCCACTGGCCACTTTTTGTTGATCTTGACTTCCCCCTGCATAGGGGCAGCCCAAGAATGTGGCCAATCAGGAGAGGTCGTATGAACCAACCGCGTTTGTATAGTATATACGCAATCGCCTCTTCGTTAGTGGTTGCCATTAGTCCCTTAATATTGGCCAATGTACCATCAAAGAGCCAAGCACACTTAGCCTTCCAAAATGTGCCAAAGAGTGGTTACAATGATAGCTACCTCATATGTTGCACAATGGTCGCATAAAAACTGTAGCAACTCGGGAAAATCAAAGCTTGCGTGCAAGGCATTCCTCAAGTTCAAATTATTCATGCGAGATCACACCTCAGCCGGAATCACAAAGGAAAAGAGTGTGTGCCTCAAGTCATCCTCCGGGTAGCCGCACTGTCCACAAGCCCCGTCACCCATACCACAACATCGCAAGAAATACCCCACAGCTAAGCAATTATGTATGCATCTCCAAAGGAAGTGCCTTACCTTGGGCCGGATGGGTAAATTTCAAGCATGCCTCCACAGCCGGTCCAGGGATGAGAAAGATGATGCACGGCCCACATGCAACTCCGGGTGATGAAGTTGGGGGGCCAACCGATAATTAGCCCTCACCAAATATAGTCATCTCCTGTCATAATATCAAATTATATCATCCTTATGATGTTAGCCTGAACCTTATGTGGATAAAAAGGAGTTCTAGATAAGATCGCGGTTCCAAGTACGTGTAGGTGCATGAATGAGCGCCTCCAATTTTGTGTCTTGAGCGAGCATAGACAAAGATACTCGAAAGGTAGAAGGTAAAGGAATCCATGCCTCCGAATAAACATTTATCAATGAGCCATCGCCGATCGTCAAACGTAGCTCATGAGTGAGAAGATCTCTCCCATCAATGAGACTCCGCCATAAGACTGATGACCTCGGGCCCACCCCAACATCTAAGATATTTTCAGTGCTGAAGTATGTCCCATGCAAAACTTGACTCACCAAAGTAGACGATAACTTCAGAACTTTCCATACCTTCTTAGCCATGAGAGCTAGGTTGAAGCATCTAAGATCGCGATATCCATGGCCACCTAAGTCTTTAAGCATAGTGCACTTATCCCATCTCTTCCGGTGGATCTTCAAGATAATATATACGTTTTGCTCCAAATTAAAATTGCTTAAGGACATGTAGGGTCCGTTTGGATATGAAGTAATTCGAATTGATTAGGGGAATAAATAAATAAAGTAAGGTGAAATACTAATATAATTGAGTTTTTTTTTAAAAAAAATTTATGCAGATAAATAAATGATTGATGAGATAAATAATAATAAAAATATGTAGTGAATAAAGTAATGACATAAAAAACAAAATATTCATTGTTAGCCACTGCATTAACAAAATATTCTTTGTCATCCCTAATCTAATCCTATTTAAAGAATTCTTGCATCACCTAAACCCTAATGTTCTCCTGATGTGGTGCGACTTTTAGTAATAAAAAAATTACAGAAAAAGTTTCTCTTTCATAAACTAAGTAAAATTCATTAAAGATTAGATTTATGGTGCATGGGGAGAACATTCCAGAAGATTAAGGTATCTACGTTGCATCTTCTTTGTTGGGTATGATTTTTTTTTTTTTTATGAGGAAATTGGGTATGATTCTTAAACTCCAATTTGCATTAGATCTAGTTATTTAATTTGTGCAATTTTATGTTTTTCGAACTGGAGTTTTTTTGTTTCCACTGCTAGTATAAATTCGATCTAGACCTAGATGATTTGAAATTATTTTGAACCCCAAGAGCAATGGATAGCGCTGCGTCCGTGGGCTGCTGCGTTGACGGCTTGACGCTATGGGTTGGTTGGAAAATACTTGTGTGGTCTGTATTTAGCCACACGGTGTCTCCACACCGTGTGGAGACACTACACAAGAATTACCCGGGTTGGTTGACCAACAGTCAGGTAAAATTGTCGTGTTTGGAAGGCATCATCATATCCTACATTTTCGAGATTAAAACATACCTTATAATAAATCAATGTCCGGATGTTCTTTCTTGTATTTTGGAAAAGCGAATCCCGAACAATCCAAACATTAATCATGCATATGCTTCAATGTTATATTCAATCTCCAATGCATGATCGCTTCATGTTGAAAAACCTCAATAAAGTCAAAATACCACAATGTGATATTATTCCGACTTTTGGTCTAAAGATAATTGGACTAAAGTAACATAATAATGACACTTATTTAATAAGCGGGTTATCCAATGTTGGTATTCTCAGTACACGTCCACGTACATATCAATGTGTTTAACACGCTTTAATTGATAAGATTCATTAGTATATTCATAAGATATAAGACACATAGTGTAAAACCCTCCATCTCTTTGAATTCATTCGAAATTTGTTTCCTTTTTCTTTTTTCCTTTTCTTTTAATTTCCTTTTTCAATAAGTCAGCAGAAACCGACCTAGCGCTGCCAGAAACCTATAAAATGGGTCCCAGATATCCCTAAAGCACATAATTCACGTTTATGTCTAAAGCTTGGGGAAAGTGCACCAAGTGTTGGCTTATTAAGTGGTTTTTGTTGGAGAAAATGTCCATTTATATCCATACTCTTAGTGGCCATAAAACATGAGTTAGTGGCCTTAACTTTTACTTAGTGCCATAAGTGAATAGTAGTGGTCATTATTGAGAGTTAAAGACTTTAGGAGTGGGAGTTACTTTTTCCACCTATATAAACCATCTTTGGTGGAAATGTCACAACACTAGTTTTTCCAAATAATACTTTTTCCATCTCATATAGTAAGGTAGTTTGTTTTTTGTTGAAGAGATTCTGAAGCACCAAGAGTTCGTTGAGTTCAGAAACTGAAGTACCTCAATTACGAGCAGGTAATTGGGTTTATCACGGGAGACAAGTGCTAAACCGTGGATGCTTGCGGAGCATAATTGTCTTAAGGACAAAGATTAGCTCGTCCGGTTACATATCCTTGTTGTTTTTTCTTTCTGTTTTTCCTTTCTGTTTGTGTCAGTCCAGAATATAATAAAATTGTTCTTCATCTTTTCTGTTCTTTATTTTTTTACTTTCGCATTGTAATACTTTGGGTATAACAATCTTAAGACAATTCTTTTGAGCCTCTTTGCTCAAAAAGTATATCTTTCTTGAAATGAAAAATAAATTTCGATCCGCTTCTTTGAACTTTTATTTTTTCTGTTAGTTCTGAGTATCATCTGTGATACTCAGTTGGTCGGTGTCTCCTTTTTGGTATCGGTTTCTGGTAAAACCGGTCCTTTTTTTTGTATTGGTTTTTGGTAAAAACCGGTCCATCTTCCTTTTTGGTATCGGTTTCTGGTAAAACCGGTCCGTTTTTTTTTTTGGTATTGGTTTTTGGTAAAAACCGGTCCATCTTCCTTTTTGGTATTGGTTTCTAGTAAAACCGGTCCTTTTTTTTTTTTGGTATTGGTTTTTGGTAAAAACCGGTCCATCTTCCTTTTTTATCGTTTTCTGGCAAAAACGATTTTCTGTTTTTTTGTCTCGTTTTTTGGCAAAAACGACTCAGTTGTGTTGTTAATCTTCTGTTTTTATTCTGAACAGAAATGACTGGAGTCACTGATGCGTCTGTAACAACTACTATTGGAACCACATCAACCACAAGTCTGAATCCACTTTTGGATGCTAATGTGTCTGCTGTGACACAACCTGTTGTTACCATTGCTGGTACTTCTCATACTTCTCATGGAGAGAAACCAGAAAAGTTCAATGGCCTAAATTTCAAGCGTTGGCAGCAGAAGATGTTGTTCTATCTCACTACACTTGGACTAGCAAAGATGCTCACTGAAGAGAAACCAGTTGTGCCTCCTGAAAACGCTGAGCACGGGGTGTTGATGGCTGTAGAGAGTTGGAAGCATAGTGATTTTCTATACAAAAATTATATTTTGAATTGCGTAGATAATAGTCTGTGCATGGTGTTTATTCTATGTATGAAAGTGCAAAAACACTGTGGCATGCATTAGAGAAAAAATATAAAACTGACGATGCAGGCGCTAAGAAATTTATAGTGGGTAAATTTCTGGACTATAAGATGGTCGATTCCAAAACTGTTATTAAACAAGTTGAGGAATTACAAATCATTATATCCGAAATTTTAGAAGAAGATATGACGATAAGTGAGAATTTTCAAGTAGCCTGTGTGATTGAGAAACTTCCTGAATCTTGGAGGGAGTATAAGAGTTATCTCAAACACAAGCGAAAGCAAATGTCAATGGAGGATCTGATTGTCCGACTCCGTATAGAGGAGGACAATAAGGGCTCCGAAAGAAAATCTGTTGTGCAGATTGGACATGCCAAAGCTCATGATGCTGAGGTAAAGAATCAGAAAAGGAAGAAATCTGGTCAATCTTCCAAGAAAATTGTTGAATCTTACAAGAAACCACAGATTGTGTACAAGTTCAATGGCAACTGTAACAATTGTGGAAAGTTTGGGCACCGTGCTGCTAAGTGCCGTTCAAAAAGCCAATTCGACCAAGGGCACATCCGGCCGATGGTGATGAGGAAATGTTCTGCATTTGTGGTGTCGAATGTAACTTTGTGGGAATCCAAGGCAATGGTTTGTGGACACTTTGGAGCCACAAGACATGTTTGTCTTGACAATTTGTGTTTTCAACTTACAAGGCCGGGCACGAGGGACAAAGCGTGGATGGGGAATTCATCAACTTCTCCAATTCTTTGGATCGGGGGCGGTGATTCGAAGATGACTTCAGGAAAGAAGGCGACTACGAATGATGTCTTTGCATGTTCACGAGATTCGTAGGAATCTTATTTTTCGTGACAAATTGAACAAGGTGGTTTCAATTTGAATTTTGGTTCGATAAGGTCATTTTGACCAAGAATGGTGTGTTTCTCGATAAGGGTTATTCCACGAGGTATGTTTAAGCTTAATGTAATGGCAATTATGCCAAAGAATGTTGTGCCCAATGAGACTAATAAAATTGCATCCTTTTCCGCTTACTTGATTGAGACTTCTTGCTTATGGCACAATAGATTGGGACACGTAAATAATAAATCAATTCGACGGATGATGAACTTAGATTTATTACCTAATTTAAAATTTAATAATAATGAAAAATGCCATATATGTGTCAAAGCTAAAATGACTAAGGCACCTTTTCCTTCCGTGGAAAGAAACACTGAACCATTAGATTTAATTCATACAGACTTGTGTGATTTAAAATTTGTACAAACGAGAGGCGGTAAAAAATACTTTGTAACTTTTATCGATGATTGTTCAAGATACTGTTATATCTATTTGCTAAGTAGCAAAGATGAGACACTTGAGGCTTTTAAAAACTATAAGAATGAAGTCGAGAATCAACTTAGCAAACGAATCAAGAAGGTTCGTAGTGATAGAGGTGGTGAATATGATGCACCGTTTAATGAATTATGTTCAGACTCTGGTATTATCCATCAAACGATTGCACCTTATGCACCTCAATCAACGGTATTGCTAAACGCAAAAATCGTACTCTTAAGGAGATGATGAATGCTATGTTGATAAGTTCGGGTTTACCTCAGAACTTGTGGGGGGAAGCGATACTTTCCGCCAATGTCATTCTTAATAGAGTTTTGTCTAAAAAAATGGACAAAACACCTACGAGTTATGGAAAGGCTACAAGCCTAGATACAAATACTTGAAAGTGTGGTGGTGTTTAGCAAAGGTCGAAGTGCCTAAACGTAAACAAATTAAAATTGGGCCTAAAATGATAGATTGTATATTTATCGGTTATGCAAATAACAGTAGTGCACATAGATTTCCAGTGCATAAATCTGACTATCCGGATGTTCACGTGAATACAATCATGGAATCAAGAAATTCTGTATTTTTTGAGGATGTATTTCCATGTAAAGAAAGAAGTCAAGAAAACACAAGCTTAAATAAGTGGCCACATGAACCAACAAGTGAAACTACTCCAGAAACTGAGGGTCTAGAACCTCGTAGGAGTAAACGGGCAAGGACTTCAACGTCTTTCGGTCCTGATTTTTTCACCTATATGGTAGAAAACGAACCAAGTACATATGCTCAGGCTATGTCAAATCCAGAAGCGCCGTTCTGGAAAGAAGCAGTCAATAGTGAAATCGATTCCATTATGCAAAATCATACTTGGGAATTAGTAAATATCCCACCAGGACATAAACCTCTCGGTTGTAAGTGGATTGTTAAGAAAAAATTCAAGGCTGATGGATCGATCGATAAATATAAGGCTAGACTGGTAGCTAAAGGTTATCGTCAAAAAGAAGGTCTTGACTTCTTCGATACATATTCACCGGTTACTCGGATCACGTCGATCTGAGTTCTTATATAATTCTTTGCAATAAATAATCTAGAAATACATCAAATGGATGTAAAGCGCTTTCTTAAATGGTGAATTGGAAGAAGAAATCTATATGGAACAACCCGAGGGTTATGTGGTTCCAGGTCAAGAACACAAAGTATGTCGACTCGTTAAGTCATTGTATGGGCTTAAGCAAGCGCCAAAACAATGGCACCAAAAATTTGATCAAGCGATGTTATCAAATGGGTTTAAAATTAACGAGTGCGATAAATGTGTTTATGTCAATAACACTTCTAATTCCTTTGTGATAGTATGTCTATATGTTGATGACTTGTTAATCTTGCGTAATACTCATGATATAATCATAAATACTAAGAAGATGTTAACAAAAAACTTCGAAATGAAGGATATGGGAGTTGCAGATGTAATTTTGGGGATTAAAATCTCTAGAATGTCGGATGGACTTGCATTGCCACAGTCTCATTATGTTGAGTCTGTTCTAAAAAGATTTAACGTATTTAATGAAAGTCCGATAAAAACTCCTATTTACTTGACTATGAATTTAGTCAAAAATAAAGGAGAACATGTGTCTCAGTTAAAATATTCACAAAAATAGGATGTCTGATGTACATAACCAATTGTACTAGACCAGACTTAGCATGTGCTGTAAATAAATTGATCAGATTTACAAGTAATCCAAGTGAGGATCATTGGAAAGCATTGAATAGAGTACTGAGGTACTTAAAATTCACAATGAATCTTGGATTACAGTACACAAGATATCCAACAGTATTAGAAGGATACTGTGATGCAAATTGGATATCTGACTCGAAAGGATCAAAGTCCACAAGTGGATTTGTATTCACTATTGGTGATGCTGTTGTGTCATGGAAATCCACAAATCAAACTTGCATTGCTTGTTCCACTATGGAAGCTGAGTTCATTGCATTGGACAAGGCAGGTGAAGAAGCAGAATGGCTTCGTAATTTCCTCGAGGATATTCCATGCTGGACTAAGCCTATTGCTCCTATAAGCATACATAGCGATAGTCAGTCGGCTATAAGCCGGGCACAAAATAGTATGTACAATGATAAGTCAAGACATATTCGTCGTAGACATAATACCATTAAACAACTGATCTCTAACGGTGTGATTTCCGTCGATTTTGTTAAATCGAAGGACAATCTTGCGGATCCGCTAACAAAAGGTTTACTAGAGATCAAATGTCAAAATTGACATACGGAATGGGAGTGAAGCCAATTACGACGAAACTTTGTAATCGTAACCCCATCATGTTATTTGGAGATCCCAAGATCATGGTTCAAAGGGACAACTAAGTTATGAAGGTTCATTGAACATTTACCCATTCTATGAATAAAAGTGTTATACGTCGGTGTGTGTAAGGATAAGTGAAAACTTTTAATGATTCCTATAGCTTGATTAAATTCGAGTAGGGTATGGCGAGAATACCCTTGATAGGAGGTCACTATGTAAGTGTGAAGTGGGGCCGCTTCGTGAGAATTCGAGTGGCTTGAAATCTCTAACGCACTTTACGAAACCAGGGTGTTTTATGGCCAAAATGAGCACAACCATGAGAACCAATGCGTGTTAAAGGAAATATTGTGTGAGTAATATTGTTTGGTTTTACATTAAAAATTTGACGGTTCAAGACATAGTTCAGCGATTAGCCGAGTAGATCCGATAGTATTTCACTAAGGCGAGTTCAAAGCCGAAGCTACCTCTCCGATGCAATATTTTTTACATCGAGAATCTCTTGAGTCTGCATTTGCATTAATGTCCATTTTGTGGGGATTGTTGGAGAAAATGTCCATTTATGTCCATACTCTTAGTGGCCATAAAACATGAGTTAGTGGCCTTAACTTTTACTTAGTGCCATAAGTGAATAGTAGTGGTCATTATTGAGAGTTAAAACCTTAGGAGTGGGAGTTACTTTTTCCACCTATATAAACCCTCTTTGGTGGAAATGTCACAACACAAGTTTTTCCAAATAATACTTTTTCCATCTCATATAGTAAGGTAGTTTGTTTTTTGTTGAAGAGATTCTGAAGCACCAAGAGTTCGTTGAGTTCAGAAGCTGAAGTACCTCAATTCTGAACAGGTAATTGGGTTATCCTGGGAGACAAGTGCTAAACCACGGGTACTGCCGGAGCATAATTGTCTTAAGGACAGAGATTAGCTCGTCCCGGTTACATACCCTTGTTGTTTTTTCTTTCTGTTTTTCCTTTCTGTTTGTGTCAGTCCAGAATATAATAAAATTGTTCTTCATCTTTTCTGTTCTTTATTTTTTTACTTTTGCATTGTAATACTTTGGGTATAACAGTTTTTGTTGATTTGTGGGTATTGTGTAGATCGTAGTGCGAGTTTCGAAGCCGTTTGTAATTCTGGAACAGTTTCGAACTCGGTTTCTTCTCTTAAAGGTAATCATCGTTTTTCTACGTTCAATCCGTAGTTTGGTCATGTTAGATGGAATTACAGTTGGTATCAGAGCCTAGGTTAAGGAAACTTGGGCATAAACACTGATGTCTAGGACATTAAGCTTTAGGTTATGATCTTAACCCTTCTTCTTTTACAGGTATGACTAGTGATAGAGCGTATTTCCTGTTCAATAGCATATCGCTCTGATCAAGATCCTCCAACATCATCGGAAGCATTTCATTTTGCTGCTCTACCTCTCCTCTCCAAGAGCTATGGGCAAACTCAGGGTCGTTCTCAAGGGCATGTAGAAAATATAAGTTCAAACTCATATAAGAGGACGGGCCTCATCCTCAAAACCTAGGTTATGAGGTTAGTGAAGTACATGTCTTAATATGGTGGGTGAAACAATACAATTGCCCAATTTGGGGCACTTTAACACGCCCCCTCTAGTGAGCATGGGCCACATGGCACACAAGGCTTATTAAGAGCACTATAAGGCCAACAAAGAGGCCAAACACTTATACAATCAGGGGTGGCTCCATATAGAGCCAAATGGGTCACCCGACCCCTTAAAAAATTCTATGTATATTACACTATTTAAATTTTTATACATTAATATCTACTAACTGGTCCGCTAATTTTTTTAAATATTGATCTTTGACCCGCATCACACTTGGATTTTTTAAATTAATGCTTATAAATTTGTTTTATGATGTAACATTCTCAATTCATGACCCGTGTTTCGGAATTTCTACACCCGCCCTATGTACAATGAAGGGCTGGCTCTCATACCATGTAGAAAATATAATCCTAAATCCATATAAAAGAAAAGACCACATCCGCAAAACCTAGGTTATGGGGTGAGGAGAGTCGATCTTTTAATATGGTGGGTTAAACAATTACAAGTGCCCAACGTGGGACACTTTAACAGTCTCGGGATCGTTCTCAGGGGCCTCAGCACCATCTATCAGATGTTCCTTCAAAGAATACTTGTGAAAGACTTCCGCCCTCCTCCTGCTTGGTTTCTCCTCCTCTTGCACTTCACAATTCGTTTACCCACCAGCAGCAGGTTAGACGACACAGTTTCATCAGGGTTCCCTCCCTGACTTGTTCGGGGCACAGTGCACTCTAGGTCCAACTATCCTTCATACAAGATCAAGTAGGCAATGGTTTTGGTGTTGGGATTCAAAGATGTAGATGTTTGTGGCCTACATGATTGATGTGGATGATAAAAGAAAGGATGTTTAGGGAGTTTCGGGAAGAAAGATCAACTAAGCGAGCACCAAGACAAGTAGTTAGTTTACAAACATGCAGAAGAATAATGCTCTGGAGTTCACAGGCACCGGCGGTTCTAAGAAGGTAGAATATTGGATTAAGGAAATGGAATGGCTGTTTGAGATTTCGGAACTGCCAGAGAATAAGTGGGCTAGCTTGGGTGCATCATTTCTGAAAGAGGTGCACATAAATAGAGCGAGGCAGTAGTGGCTACTAAAGGACCATATCCATATTAGGATAAATTTAACGAGTTGTTTTGTGGAAAGTATTGTCCCTCATCAGCGCATTCGTATAAGGTTGTAGAGTCAGGGGCGGATCCACGTGTAAGGGGGGGTCACGTGACCTCACTTAAATTTCAAAAAAAAATGCGAAACGACGTTGTTTTGGTAAAAAAAAAAAAATTTGACCTAATTACCCGCCCAACCTGGTTCCGACCCGGAAATTTTGACCTAATTACCCGCCCAACCCGGAAAGTTTTTAGGGTTACTATATTTTTATGACGGGTGACCCCACTGAACTTTGGCTTTAGACCCGCCACTGTGTAAATTTATTCAGGTTAAGGTAGGGGGGACATGTCGGTTTTTGGAATACTCCTACAAGTTTAATGATCTTAGTCAATACGTGCTACGAATGCTGACTGATTAGAAAATGTTGGCCGGTAAGTTTTAATAAGGTTTGTGTTACAAGGTTCAAGACAGGCTATGCGGTGTTCCTCCTCGTGATGTGGTAAACTTGTTGGATCATGCCACCAGGGTTAAGTGTATCTATAAGTCTCATACAGTGTGTGAGTTTTTATGATGAGACACTTGAAAGTAAGGTTCTAGTTGCTGCTAAGGACCCAGCTCAGGCCGCTTCTTTGAGCCCCGTATGCCCGAAGTGTTATAAACCTCACTAGGGAGAGTGTAGGGTCAGTAAGCCAGGGTGCTTTCAGTGTGGAAAACCTATACACGTGTTCAAAGAGTGTCCTAACAAGCGCGTTCAGACTATCCCTCCTTCAGTGTATTCTCAAGGCAAGACAGGAGGACCCTCTAAAGTCTTTGCCTTGGATGTTAAGCCGGCAACGGCATATGTATCAGGTATGTCATGTGCGTCAAGTTTTGAGGACGAAAATTCTTGTAAGAAGGGGAAAATGTAAAACCTCTCACCTCTTTTTAAGGGTATTTAGTCCATTCGAATTTTGTTTTTCCTTTTTTCCTTTTATTTTATGTTTTTTCTTCCCATAAGTCAACATAAACCGACCTAGTTGAAGCTTAGGCGGTTTTTTTCAGACAGCCACAGAACACGTAATTCGTGTTTTTGTTTGAAGCTTAGGCAGTTTACCCTAGCTGCTGCCCGGGAAAACGCACCAAGTGTTAGCTTCTGGAGCTGTTTTTATTCATGAGCAGTTTCGAACTTGGTTTCTTCTCGTAAAGGTAATCATCATTTTTCCTCGTTCAATTCGTAGTTTGGTCATGTTATGTTTGTGTTCTTGGCCTTTGACATTAAGATTTTTCCCTAAATGTTATGTGTCAAACGTTTCACATCCTGATAAGAGCTCAGAATTCAGGATATGGACGTTACACTTAGTTTAATTAGTTGTAGTATAATATCTCATTTATCGATACTTTTATTACATTATCAAAACAAAAACAAAAAAAAAAAAATGTGTAATAAATAATACGCCCCGACCCAATTGAATTTGAGACATTACGCTAACAAAGTGGTCATACCTCATACGGTAAGCTTTTGTTTGATGTTGCGTGTTTGTGGCTATTATGGTACAGTTTGGCGCTAATTTAAGTTATAATGTTTTTTTATAGTGGACAAGGGTTTAATGGGCCTTTTCTAGAGTCTCGGTTCGAAGAAGTCTGATTCATCAAGTATTTGCAAGCACTTTCATGAGCTTTTTCTTCCTGTAAAGATGTTAGTGCCTTTGAGAAATAATCAAAGGCAATAAATTATCGGACTCAAGAAAAGCATACTTAAGGTGCTCGAGAGTGGCTTTAGTTCCAAATCCTTTGGTGGCTCTCGATAGAAGGCTTCATCTTACCTCACCGCTGAGGCCAAGCTCACAGATATTTATGCCATGAGCCTCAAGAAAGGGTGTTGCCTCCAACTCACAAGCCGCTTCTCTTAATTCTTCGTTGTCATCATGAATTGTGCTAGATTTCATTAAGCACTCCTCCATCGCTCTTGATAACCACCCGCGTGTTAGCAACCTCGGAAACACAAGAATATATAGATTCAACTTCATCACATTCGCAATATCATCATGAGGGTACTTAATGGCATCAAAAACATTCATAGTCACCTCTCATCTCCTACTCTCGTAGTAATATCGCCTTTGTTGACATCTACATTGGCACTTCCGGTAGCAAGGAAAGGTCTCCCTAGCAAAAGTGAGTTTTAGGGTCCTCCGCAACTATCTAGCACAACAAAATCAGCCGGGAACACAAACTTATCGACTTGAACCAACACATCCTCCAATATCCCCATGGGTCTCCTAAGAGTCCGGGTCAGGCCATTTGTAAGTCATATTGGTCTCGGTCAACCTACCTAGGCCCAACCTCTGTAGATACTCCTAGGCATGTAGATTCACACTGGCACACCTGAGTCACATAAAGCTTTCGGGAATCTAATAGAGCCAATGGTGCAAGTGGATGAAAAACATCCGGGTCTTTCTTTTGAGGCGGAAGCTTGTTTTGAAAGACCGCGGAACATTCTTCATTTAGGCACACCACCTGCAATCCATCTTGGCTTATTGGACAATATCCTTTCAAAAAACTTAACATACGAAGGCATGTTGGCTATAGCATCAACCAAAGGGATATTTATCTCAACCTTGAGCAAGATGTCAAGGAACTTGTTTTGACTCTTGGTTAAAACATCTTTCTTAGGACCTCTAGGGAAAAGGTAAATTGCTCAAATCAAAAGGTGTAGAAGAAGTATTCATACCATTGCTACTTGTACCTTTCCTTTCAGCTTGGATTGGAAGTGGTTGTGTCCCCTTTTCTAGTCGCTTGGTGCCTCCTCAACTTGCTTGTGAGCTTCGCTAGCATGCTCAATTGACTTGATCTTCACTATCATTATCTACCAAATCATCCACTTTGCTTTTACCATGATCTTCAACGCTTTCCTCACCCAATGTCATTACCAACCACCTTTCCGCTCTTGCAGAGATAGCATTCACCCCTTGGGATTTCTCACGGTGTTACTTCGGCAAGCCTCCAACCGGAAAGCGGTATTTGCATTTCGGTCAATTGACCCGCTTGAGTTTCAAGATTCCGTATTACCGATTGGAATGTGGCTGTGGTGTTATTGGCATTTGTCTTGATATCTCTCAATTCCCGACCTTGATCTTGGAGCATGCTCTTTTATTGCTCTTTGCGTCTTGTTAATTTGCTCCAAGAGAATATCGGTAGAACTCTTTGTGGAATAGGAGCCATTGGTGGTGGTTGAGAATAGCTTGTGAGAGTAGTTTTGATGGGCATTCGGATGTTGGTAAGTTCGGATTGTTGTTGTCGTGAGTTTGAGTGCCTTGATAAGAAGAACTTTGTTGAGGCCTGAAGGATTGCCCTTGATTCGGACCACGCCACCCCAAGTCAAATTAGGATTCTCTCCAATTTTGTTGAGCTCCTTGAAAATCATAGTTTGGACACGCTTCGCAGCATAGTTAGCATCGTAGGGTTGTGTGTCCAACATCAAACTTCCTATATCCATAGGTTCAATCACCGGATTGCCATAGGTAGTGAAGGTTAAAATCCATTTGCCCGCATTCAATTGCCCTAAAGCGTAGGCATTCATCAAGATTGTTGCATTGGTCGCGTTATTTACTTAAGGTCCCGGCTTGAGGTGCTACTTGAGCTTTCATTTGCTACGAGTTGTTGGTGGTGTATTTGGAGATGTACAATTCATGGCGAATGTTCACCACCACAAAGTTGACATAACCGGGCCTTCTTGTTCTCTACAAAAGCCAAATCATCAACCTTTTGTTCCATAGCTAACACCTTGTTATGCCACTCGGAGTTTCTTTCGGGCTCATCTACCAAAGCGGTCACAAGTGGCTTTTTATGCTTCAATTGCTTTCTTCCGAACTCCATTGCCTATTGTTCTCACAAATCCTCTCAATGGTGGCCAAAGCCACATCGGTGCTACATCCATGATGGATCCTCCACATGCTCCATTCAATTGTTGCATTGAACTACCATCAAATTCTATAGAATAGATGCACTTGGTCCCGTGCTTGAATCCATGTTGAGGGCATTTCCGTAACATAGTCTTGAACGATCCCATGCCTCAAACAAATCTTCACCCAATAGTTGCTCAAAATTAGAAATGTCGGACTTCAAGTCAAGAGCCTTCGATGGTGGAAAATACTTGAGCAAGAAATTTATCGATACTTTTATTACATTATCAAAACAAAAACAAAAACAAAAAATGTGTAATAAATAATACGCCCCGACCCAATTGAATTTGAGACATTACGCTAACAAAGTGGTCATACCTCATACGGTAAGCTTTTGTTTGATGTTGCGTGTTTGTGGCTATTATGGTACAGTTTGGCGCTAATTTAAGTTATAATGTTTTTTTATAGTGGACAAGGGTTTAATGGGCCTTTTCTAGAGTCTCGGTTCGAAGAAGTCTGATTCATCAAGTATTTGCACAGGGGCCAACCCTCCTTCTTTCTAAGCTACATGGTACGATTGATTGACGATTCAGTCAATCATAGTATATCACGTGTTTACCCTTCTTCTTGCTAAGCTATACTGTACGATTAATTGGTGATTCAGTCAATCATAGTATGTCACGTGAAAGAATGAAATACATCCTTGTCACTCATGTGGAGGATTTAAAAATAAATAAATAAATAAATCTCTAGTGTGACATAGACTACTACAAGTTTAGATATTAATTTTAACTTATTTGGACGGAGTCAATAAATGATTAAGAAGACAATCATTGCACTCAAGATGAGTGTCTTTTTATGGTCTCCTCAAGTAGAAAAGTCAACGGTCATAATTAGTGGCAGAGTTTTGCAACTAAAAAAGACTAAAGATGATAAATAATATAGTTTATTTCCCTCTTTGATTTTTTTAAAAATATTATTAGTTTGTTTTAGCTAATTGATATTACATCTCCAAATGAAAGCATTAGAGTTTAAACTAAAAATTTGTCTAAGGCCTCAAAATCTCATAGAGCCTCAAAAAAACACACATATAGTGCCCAAGTAAAAAAAAATAGTAATCAATATATCATATGCTCCAAAAGTCAAAGAATTCATGAAAACGAACAATTAAATTTAATAGAGGAGTTGAAGCACACAAATTACACCAATCATCTCCAAAGATAAACAAATAATACTAATAAAAACCACTTATATATATATTTATGGTGCAAACTAATTAATATATTCTTGACTCTTTCTTTCCCCTTTAATCAGGATTTTCTTCTGCTATCTTCTTGGACCACACCTTCATTTCCTGCAAGCATCAAATACTTATCTTTCCTTGTAAGTGTAGTGCACTCAAATCCCAATGCATCCCCTAGTTTTTTCTGAATATAATTAGCAACCTCATGGCTTGATTTCCCACCTGCAACAGTGAATTCTTTTGGCATTTTTTCAAGAATTTGGATTTGGTAACATGGCTTAGGATTCATTAAGAAGAAAATGGGGTCTAAACATTTGAGCCCGCTAGCCGTTGTACCGTAAAACATCGTCACCTTCGTGTTCATAGCAACAGGGACAATCTCATCAGCCAATTCTGCAAACAATGAGCTGAATCTCAACAGATATGGCTCTCTACATGTTGTCCCTTCCGGGCACACGACCAGATCGCCTTCTCGTAAAAGCTTCTCCATCGTTTCACCGTCTCGTTTCCTGTCTCGAGTCAATCGAACTGTCTTGATTGGTGCCAAGAATTCAGACATTTTACTTAGACTATATGTTACTGCTGTCAATGGCTTTGCTATCGCTGTACTGAGAAATACAGGGTCCAAAAGTGTCCTGTGTGTGCAAACATAAAGGACTCCTTTGCAATTTTGAGTTTTTGATGTTTTAGGAAGAAGCCCTTTAACTTGAATGATCACCCCAGATGCACAACCTAGGATAATTGATAATTTGTATGGCAAAAATATGCCTACAATTAGTCTGAAAACTGCTAAAAATAATCCAAGTGGAAACCACATGAACATTGATAGTGTCGCTAATGGAGTTGGCAAAAATGCTAGCCGTCCATCATGGAAGATCAATGGCTTAGGATACTTCTCTCTTGGCATTAGTGAATTTTCATCCTCCTGATTTTGAACAACATAAACTTCCTGAAAATTAAGTAAAAACATGCCGCTCATTTATTGCAATAATAAAACAAACACAAAATTAATGCAATTATGTAAATTTAAAATTTTGTACTATTTGGGCTTCTTATTAGTTAAAATTGTTAAGTGAGCTTCTTAATTATTTTATATTCCAGCCCACATAGTATTTAAATTATTCATCCAAATTTAAAAGAAAAGAAAGAAAACAAAAAATTTAAAATCTCCAAAGAAAGAAAACATTTCATGAATGCAGTAACTGTTACAAACAATTAATACAGCATGACTCCATTTCACAAGTAACAGTTCAAACTCTTAATACATGTACGGATCTCGATCCCCGTCGGTGCAAGGTGCACAACTCCCGATAGTCGATGTAATGCGGTGTACGTTTCGATCACAAGACGGCGATGCGTCGTTTGGATCGATGTAAAGGCGCTTCGATTTGATCGATCGACAATAGCTGATTTCATCTTGCACCGCACCATCGGGATCGAGATCCATACATGTACCGGTTAAACCACCGGAAGAATTCACAATTACTAATACTTTAATATATTTTCTACTAGTAAATTTCATTTTAAAAAAAAATATCACAATCACAGTACATCTACAAAAAAAAAAGCCGATTGATCAATGATCTATATGTTTATGTATATTATTTTAGAAAATGTATATTGACTCGAGCCGAACTTCATATCAGTCGAGTCAATTTGTCGGGGCTTTAAGAAAAAAGAAAAAATAAATAAAAATTACTAACCTTGCAGAGGGAGATGAAGAGTTGATCATTAAGGCTTAAAGTTCCAACACCAAGATGAGGTTTCTTTTCAGCATCACAAAATTCTTTAAGAGCTTTATGTTTCACAAGCAAACCAGAACCAGAAATCAAACCAGTATAATAATTCCCAACAGAATGAAGCTCAGTCCCTTTAACAACATCAACACAGAGATAATCCTTAAGAAATTCTTCAACCATTACTCTTGGCAAGCTTGTAAAAACCATCTTAAAACCTGCAGAAGCTACCACCTTATAAACATTATAGTTAAGATTTTCCAAATAAAACTTTGGCAAAACAGCTCTTTGAACATTAGCCATGTCTTTTAATCTCAGCCCACAAAATGTAATGAAAGTCATGACTCTGATTTTCGTATCAGAATCAAGAACCCATAAAACAGAGCATGAAAGAAGAAGGAAGAAAGCACGAATAATGCTTCCTCCTTCAAAAGCAACAAGCATGAAAAATGGGAAGAAACAAGAATTTGAATTTATAAGAGTTCCTTCAATATCACAGACAATCGTTTGTGATTTCCGGTTATGTAAAGTGCATTTTGTGATATTAGGAAATTGAAGGGGTGCGGATTGGTGAGATGATTTGTTTTTGAGAAAAAAGCCTTGATCTTTAACTTTAGTAGCTGCTCTGTAGCAAGAGTTTGCTAGAACTTTGTAGAGAAGCCATTGGAGTAGTTTGAGAAGAATCATAGGGAAAACCATGGTTTTTGATGTATGCATATTGATACAAAACAGACAGAAAGATAAAATGCTCTGCTGCTACGGCGGAGAAGGTAATAAATGGGGTGCAGTGTAAGATTTGCAGAGGTACAGAGCGATATATATATATATATACATACATATAGGAGTAAAATAATAAAAGGGGAGTTAGAGGTGGGGATTGGGGGTGTGAGGGAGGAGGTTGACCATTCGGTTAGACACACACTCAGCATCAATTGCTTTGTTGCAAAACATTTTCGTTTTGAATAGTGGTGTTTAACATTTTCTTTTTTCTCCCTTAAAAAAAAAAAAAAAAATATTTTCTTTTTTCACAAGACAAATGTCATTAGTGCTATTACCATTTTTTTTTTTTTTTTTTTTTTGGGTTTATTTCTTGAGAACATGTAGTATTGTTAGACTTTTTTTTTTTTTGTTGAGATTTATAGCATTTCTACGTTTTTATATTTATTCTGAAAATCTTTAAAAAGACTCTTCGGCTTTGAATTTAATATGAAAAATCTTTCATTTTTGAAATGTTGAAAAGACAATCTCAATTTCATACTCAACAATCAACATAGTAAATACATCATTAATCGAATGGATTCGAGTGTACACCAAATCTTGATAAGATTTGCTAACACCCCACGCTACTATACAATCATAACACACATACTCATATGTACATAGTAGGAAAAGACAAGTATACCCTCACCAGATGTTATGCTGGTTATTATTCTTAACACCCCTCAAACGAAAAGGGGTTGGAATGACATTGAGTTTAGTTTTAAACATCTAGAATTGAGTTGTAGGTAGAGCTTTGGTGAACATGACTACAATTTGAGCTTCAAATGGAGTGTAGCTTATCACCAGTTTCTTATTAAGCACTTTGTTCCTAACGAAGTGAACATACATGTTTATGTGTTTGGTTCATGCATGATACAAGATCATGTGACAGTGCAATTGCTCTTAGACTGTCACACCGCACCATTGGTATATAGGCTATCTTAATATGCATTTCCTTTAGAAGATGGGTAATCCAAGAATTCTCATCTATTAAATTTTCAAAAACTTTATTCAACTGTAATGCTTGAGCGAGCAACTTCCCATTGCTTCGTTGAGCTCTAAGACATTAAGGAAGATCCAATGTATACAAAATGGCCACCGATTGACTTCTTGTCAGGGGGAAAACAAGTTCGGTCTAAATCAGAAAACCAATTAACTCAAGAGTGTCACCCTTTTTGAAAAGAAATCCATAGTTAAGAGTCCTTTAACATATTTCATAAGTTTCTTTGAGGCTTCTCAATGCTCGGTAGTAGGAGTTTGCATAAACTGGCTTAAGTAATTGACAGAGAATGTTAAGTCTGATCTTGTGGAAGGAAGAAATTGCATTCCTTAACATAACAACATTTATCTTCAATAAACAATAACACGTAAGTCAAAAGTTGATTTTGAAACACAAACAAGATTTTGGGTCATTTGAGGAACATGTATGAATCTTTAAGGTAAATGTGTGTGTTGTTGTGTGTAGGAAGCATACATTACCCACTATGATGAATAGGAAACAACTCACCATTCCCAACTGCCAAAGTTTATGAACCATAGTAACCAAAATTGACATGAAGGTTATTGATGTCGAAGTTGATATGATTGGTAGCACCATTGTTCATGCACCAGGAATGATCAATTGTAGTCTGAAGAGATACCACAACGGCTAAGTTCATCTTAGGTGCATCATATTCATATCAATAAGTGAAGTCTTGTTAAAAAAATGTGCCAACAGTTGTTGCAACGTGGCCACTCTTGCCACACAACTGACATACATGCTTATTTCCATTATAATTCTCACCTCATATCCATCGGTTTCTTCTACCTCTTACTTTTGGAGGATTATGTTTGAAGCCTCTAGGTCTTTTTGGTCTAGTCCTAATACTCGACTACTGGAAATATCGGCAAATGATAGAATGTTCAAGTCTTCATGATATGGTTGGATCAAAATGTGCCACCAATCTCTCACGGGTAATAAACGGGATTGCACCTCATGTCAGGTGAAGGATCCAACTATGGTTGTGATGTTGACAACCACGTCTCCATACTCCTTGTCAAGACCTCTCAAAGTAGTCTAAATAAGTTTTGATTTGGACATATGGTAACCAGTTGTTGCAAGGTTATCTACGTATGATTTCATTTTAGCCAAATAACCAGCCATAGTTTTGGAACTTTTAGTTGCTCTGGTCATAGCACTTTTGAACTCAAGCATTAGGGATTTTTCTTGGCTATTGAACATATTTTCTAAGGTGATCATAATCTCTCTTTTAGAGGAGCAACCAATAACTTCAATCAGAGCTTGCTCTATCATTGAGCTCAAGAGCCATACCAACAACAATTGGTCAATAACACTTCATTCTTTTGAGGTTTGAATGCGCTGATATGGTGAAAGTGAGATGCTAAAGAGAGAAACTCCACCTCGAGATCTAGGTTCATCACTTAAAACATGACTTTAAAGTCTATGGTCTCTGATGATTAGAAGCATAGTGTACTTTCTCAAGAGATAATTGGATCTATCCAATTCCACATATTAATGGTTTGATTGAAATGACTAGTGAAGGGTAGATTACTTGTACAGGCAGAGCCAAGTGTTCTTAGAGACGGCGGTGAAGGTAAAGTAGGATCCGAACCCTGAAAAGGAGGGGAAAGAAACTCAGGTCTACCGAAGCTTACTCATGTGATGTAAGCCATGGTGATACCAGATATACCTCTTGCATGCATGTTGGTTGGAAGGGTGAATTCGGTTGTTCCTATGGTGAATCCTGCTATTGGGGCTGCAATGCCACTCCCTGAGACTCCAGAAGCGACTCATCCTTCTATGTTTGAGCCTATGAGGTAGCCATCGCTTCCAGTGTTGTCATCGCCCTGTTTGATGGAAGAGAAGGAGTTGAGCTAGACATAGTTGAGGTCAAGATCTAACAATGGCCAAACTTTGATACCAACTTTGAATTTAACAGAAAAGATTTTTCATTTTTTGAATGTTGGAAGAAGATAATCTCAGCTTCATACTCAAGCCTACAAAATACATTTATAGATTCAGGTGTACACCAAATCTTGAATAAGATTTGTTAATATCCCACACTACTGCACCATCATAAGAGACATACTTATATAATGTCAAGTGTATATAATAGCAAAAAAGCAAGTTTACCCACATCAGTTCTTAATCTATTTGAAAACCTCCAAAAAGACTTATACTCTGAAACAAAGGCATTGAAAGAAAATGTAGGTAGGCTGAATCCTAAGCCCTTTGTATTGCATTACCTTTTTACCCTTTTGTTTTCGAAAAATGATATTATGATCGGATTCTACGTCTAATGAGACGCATTTATACATTTAATAATCAATATAAATTAGACTTATATAATCAATAAATTTTGTGATCAATAATATATAAATATGTGTAATGGCACAAAGTTATGTCAGAATCATTTTTGCTTACTTATTTATTTTGTAGGAATATTCGAAGTAGGCTCCTAGGACGTGAGCTTATTATAATATTATTGATATATATAGTATTATTTTGGAATAGTTAGGTCGCCGTATTGTTTTTAAGTTACACACATACTAGTAGTAGTACAAAACAAAAGGTAGGTTACAATTTAGGTGACTGCCTTCCAAACTTTTGCACCTTCGAAAATTCTTTCTTTGTATTTTCTTTTCAAATATATGTATCTCTAGGCGTCTTAACGGTATTCACCAAAGAAATTTTATTCAACACGTGGGTGGATCTCAATTTGTTAAGAAAATACGTGTAAGACCAATTTTCCTACTATTATAATTTAGCACTTTAAGTTTTATTTTTAATATATCAATTATATACCATATATATTACATATAATTTTCATAAATTCCAAACCCTTTAATTTATCATTTTGTATATGCATCATCTTAATTAAGAGTTTAGATTCAAACAAAAATACCAAGATTATTAGTTTTTGAGAGAAAGCAAAGCCATCTTATTATAGAAAGATATATGCTAAAGCAATATAAGAAACATGCAAAAAAAATCGGTAATTCGGTATCATTCATCTACTACCCAAAAGATGTAAATAAGTAGTAGTAGTAGTAGTAGTACAATTCAGAAACGTGTGAGACTCATTGAATGCAAAATAAGACATTGAAAAGTGTGAGAGAATTGTGTAATTGTGTATCAGTGTGTGTTGGAAGAATTGTCTTTTAATAAGCATCAAGTGGAACATCAGCTATTATTACTATTCCATACCAACAACCATCAACTCCGCCGCCCATGCAGCTCTCCACTTCCAATACTATATCTCCATGCTCAGCTTGCACTAGTATAATTTGCACTGCTAGCCGCTTCCTCGGGAAATTCTTATCCGGAGAGTCCTCGACTCCTCGCGTACGCTGTCTGTTAGAGGTGTGAAATGTCTGTAACATCCAACGAAGCGGTGCACGCGAGAAGAGTACGGGTAAGAATTTACCGGTTTCCTCCGTCTCAATTTAACTGATGAAGTGATTAAAAAAATTCGTTTCATTTTATATGATTGTGTTCCAATTTTTTAAAAGCACAATTTATCACGTTTTTGTTACGTCAAATTAATATTACTTATCAAAAGGTCTGAGAATAGAAAATCCACTGCATTAATTATAGTTATGAGTTTTTTTTCGTCATTTTGATGTTATAATTAGTTATTAAAGCATTAATTCACTTTTTTAATTGGTGTATTTTTGTAACTCCATCGGGTTTTTTTAAACAGAGGGAGTACACATTTATTTTGTTTAATTTAGTTCAAACTAAGAAAAATTCAATCCAAATCAACTAAGTTTTGGCATGATTCAAAACGTAATTGAACCTTCTCCGAAAAAAAAAAAAAAATTGAAAATTTTAATTATTACTCCTTGGAGGTATGGGTCACGGTTTGGTTCAAGTTGATCGGCCTTCTTATTCACCCTTGGAGGTGGTATTGTTTAGAGCCATGGGCAGCTTTAGATAGGATGTTTGGGGTGCACTTGACCCCTGTTTAGAGCACTTGTGTAATAACCCAAAATAATATTCTTTTCTGAAATTTCGGGTTATTTTTCATCTGCTAGCCGGTAGAAATGCACTGGCTCGGCGGTGCCACTTTGGTTATTGCACTTATGAAAGGCATGAAATTACATAAAGTGGACTATGTTTTCAAAAGTTTCGAACCCTATGTCGGTAGTACTACCTCTAAAACATTTTTCAACAAAAAATCTCACTTAGATCTTGTTCAAATCGCAGATAATCAACCCTAGTCATTCCTCGTGATTCGGAGTCTGAATCAAACCAAGTTGCAATGAGCTTGACGATGCTGGAAACCGTCTATTATTCAATCCGGGTTGATTCCCTTTGTGATAAAGATCTTGAACCCTAGAACCCTAATTCGTGTAAAAGAGGGATGTGTTTGGTTGTGTATTAATTTAGACTGAGCTCTCGAGTTATTTCTCTTAAGTTGCCTACGTATTGAATAGTTGAATTGAAATCAAGTCTTTCGTAGTTCCTTAGGGTTGTTTATATAGGAGGCGTCTAGCCCTATTTCTTGCTCTGCAAGTATCATGATTTATTATTATTCCCTAAGGATATACACGCATTAATCCCTATAATTTAGAGATAATTATTGACATATCTAATGTCGACATCGCAGTCATTAAGACTAAAGATTCTTTCCTTAGTTAGGTTCAGTTATTCCACACATGGAATAACAGCCGGGTTGTTCTGAGCGTCCTGCGCTCAGCCCCCAAGGCCACTTATGGCCGGCCCAGGCGCTTTCTCTTGTGAGACCTTAACCGACCTACGGTGGCTGGAGGTGGAACTTCTGCCGATCTCCCACCTGGGGTAAGGGACCTGCCCTAAGGTATGCTTCTGGGGCACATGGCCCTTAATGTCCAATATTTAAGGACTCATCATTTATTACACGTCATCTTAGGACGACACGTGGCGCAGTTCGGGTCGGCTATCACAGAGCTTTTGTTGAGTTTTTTAAGGCCTTTTTTGATTCCAATGTCCTTTGTTTAGGGTTTATAAGTCTTATTTAATTATCCTTTAATCATTCAAAATCGAATATTTCTTGTTAAATTTAATCGTAATTCCATAATTTAAATAGGGGATTCATTGTTTTCTGCATCACGTATCACATCCACATCGCAGTTTGAACGCGACAAAGATAAGGATTTTATAATCTATGGCTAGAGTTTGTTTTCAAAAAATTAAAACTTTTTGTAATTTTTCACTACTGGTAATGAATTCGAGTTGAATAATACTTCATTGGGAGAAGTCTGATGGAATTTTGCAGCCTTTCAGACCACCGGCTCCACAGTGAAATCCCATGTCGGAACTGAACCCCGTTACTGCCTGCAAATTTTCAGATTGCATAGTACACTGTCTATTGTCTTGTCAGTAGGTTTTTCATGAGCATTAATTTCCGGAATAAGTATTATTTAATTATTCTATTGCATTGGCATGTAGTTTCGGTTAGGATTGTGTTAGTAGAGTCATTGCATATAATCAATTGAATCTTGGTTAGGTATTGGTTTTAGCATTACATACTATGAATTCTCGAAAGTCCTCAAAACCTTATTAACTACACCTTGGCCTACGGGGTCATTCATTAATAACATGTGGGTGTCGAGATGGACATAAGAGCCCACCAACAGGTCATAGAATAGTAGGTCGGCTAGCCTTACATTAATACGGTTCAATTCGTTGCATATCCCTCAAGGACATACACATTGAGAAGCATATTTCTCCAAGGTTTACATTTTGAAAACACATTCCCTTAAGGCTTACATTATGAGTATCATCCACTTCATAGGCATGACGAAGGCGCAATACCCTAGAATCACTTTAAAACTATATCACTAGGCACATCACTCACTACACTGTGACTCACTACGATGCTAATTCAAGCAATTCAATTCAATTCATTCATTCCAATTGCATTGTCATTTAGTTGGTAGCTAGTAGTACATTGTAGATGTCTCTTCCATTTCTATTTATTTCATTTTGCTTTCTACCATTAATAATATTATTATACCAAACTTATTTTCAAGTATTAATGCATTAAAAGAGAAGTATGACGTATTTCTCATATATTCTCATAGTTTCATTTTTATTACTATATGTTTCATCGGATGAGTGTGTTGAGCTAGTTGAGACATAAGAGCATGTAAAGGACCACTACTATTATGCATCGCAGAGAGCATGTCACCATGGCTTTCTTTATGTTATTGTTAATTTCAGTTCAATACTTTATATTTTTTCCTAGGTCTGCGTCCTTAATTCAAATCGTTATTTCATTTAAGTTGTTCTTTTATTTTGTTTTAATTTAATTTTGATTGAGAGAGTAGACCAGTTGTTGGTATATAGCCTTTCTAGAATAATGCATTGAATTATGGATGTTATTTTGGTATTTGTGAAGTATTATGGTTGTATTCACATATACGGTGTTGTGGTGAACTCATTTCGTCCCAAAATATAAGTAATCTGATAGAGCACACATTTATAATAATATAGAATATTACGTAGTATTAATTTTCATAGTCATTACTAGTCATTGACCATAACGGTAGAACGTAATTAGCTCCTAGATTGTAGCTAGCTGTTATGACAATGTATTTGGTATATATTTTGTACTCACAGATTAATGAAATGCAAGGAATTATCTTCTTACATGGTATCAGAGCAGATTCGATCCTATCTTCCGCATATCTCTCTAATTTCCCCCGTCGCTATGGCAGATTCATCAAAATCTCATCCAGCCTTGTCCATTTCTAATGTCAAAGCACTCATTCCCATCACCTTGGATTTAGAATCAAGCCAATACCGTTCGTGGGCAGAGCTGCTCAAAGTCCAGGCTCGGGTTCATGATGTGTTGGAGCACATTATTCCTCCTACGGAGGACACTGCCAAGGCCGAATATGAAAAGAAGAAAGCTGAGAATTTGCCTCTTTGGAAACGGCTCGATGCAGCCGTTTTGCAATGGATTTATGCCACGGTCAACTTCGACATTCTCAAGGAGGATGATTCGGCGGCCAATGCGTGGCAAAGCGTGGCTGACCTGTTCCACGACAATAAGAATTCGAGGGCGATGTATCTGAACAAGGAGTTCACAAACACCACCCTGGCTGATTTCTCCTCCACCAATGCCTATTGCAACAGGCTGAAGGTATTGGTTGACCAATTGCTCAACGTGGGAGCCCCTGTACCCGACCATGCTCTTGTTCTAAAAATGCTTCAAGGTTTGACTGAGCTTTATGCGAATTTCGTAACTGTTATGCAAAATAAGAAAACGTTATCGAGATTTTGCGATGGCTCGATCGAAGCTCGCATTGGAAGAAACCAACATTCACGAACGAGCCAAATCTGAATCAGCTTCAACAGCTCTAATGGCGGCTCAGCAACCCACCGGTCGAAATTCTTCTCCTCCTCATCAGCCAATTCGGGAAACTCAGCAGCAAGGTTCTAATTCCAGTGGAAAGGGGAAGAATAATCAGCATCGCCGCGGTGGCAAGAATGGCGGCAAGCGGGCACAGTACCGATGGCGCAACAATCAACGAGGGCTCACGGTTACGCATCCGAACAGCGATCCGGTGGATACTCCGGTTCCAGACAACAGTGGCAGCAACCACCACCTTGGTGGTGAAGGATGCAGGTTCTTAGATCTAAACAAGTTAGATCTATGCGCAGCGGACGGATCACGATTTACATATCATAAAACATAATTAAAGGACTCAAAAACTACAAGGGGGTTTAAGATTATGTTACCAATAACGGGAAGAGTCGCCTTGATCTTCCGATGTGTTCTCCAAGCGGCGGTTGGTGGACACCCTTCTTGATACACGAGCCTCCTTGATATGCTTGAGAAAAATCCCGAAGATTTTTCCAACTCGAACCCTATAGAATAGAGGCCGAAATTTTTCGGCCAATTTTCTCGGTGAATAGTGACGTGAATAGTACCTCGCCATTAGACTTGGGAGAACTCTCTTTATATAGGAGAGTAATCAATGTCCTCCAAGGATTAAATAATTAAGTGATAATTATCACATTAATCCTTTTCCAAATAAAAGATAAATAAAATGATTATCCCAAACAAATTAAGATAAATCATATTATTATCTATTATTCCATGAATTATCATTTAACAAATAAAAGATAAATCACATGTCAAATAATTATCCAAGAAAACTAATTTCTCTCTAATTAAATGATGATATTGGCGCCACCTTTAGGGTCAAAAGCCCACATAAAATGTCTTTTATGTGTATTATATTATTTAGCCCAACTAAATAATATACATGCATATCAATTAATTAGCAAACCAATTAATTATCAATGAGGCCCAAGTAACAAGATTACTAGTCCGAATTACTGAAGCCACATCGGGGACCATGGACCTATAACCGGTAGCTCCAATAATTAATTATTCGCCGAACGTAATAAGCACATTAATTATTAATTCGGGATTACATACCATAAACCCGGCCCGAACTCTACCGATTATAGATGTATACTTATACTCAACCCATGTGAAGCGAATAAGCGTCCATTGATATAATCACTACATACGGATTAACCCTCCATAGATCGTCCATTTCGGTGGGAAGTCTCCGTGAACCCGAATCGAGAATATCTTATCCTTATTTACCATTAACCCACGATGATCAATTAGTACACATATCGACTAGTAGCTAATTAGTCAAATGTGAACTCCCGGGATCGATCACTTTCTTAGGAGCTAACAAACAAAGGGGATTGTCTCTCTACTTCCGCTTGAGGAAGGAATGGATTCCATGTCTGTGAAAATCGGAACTACTCACTCATCTCGGAGATAGTGCCAATGAGAAGTGGCTTGGAACACATTATTTAAGTGAACCGTAACTAACACATCAAACACTACCCGGGACAAGCGGCATCCTGTGATCACCTCGGGATTAAGGTTGATCCATATATGATCATCTAATGATTTAATAAGATTCCTCGATTACGGAATTATACCGAGAAATTGATTAAATCGGTCCAAATACTATATGATTGCCATCATATATAAATGCCCCACGTAGGTACCCTCTACCGGCAGATCCGGATAAGACTATCACACCCTAAGGTGTTCAGGCGCATTATTGGTGTTTTAATCAAGAGACCCTAAACTCGATTAAGTTCACCACGGACTATGATTTAAGCATATCTCCACTAACTCAATCCTCACGTGTAATCCATACCCGAGTTAAGTGGTTACATCTGAGATATACTTAGGGTTTGCGGCGGTGTATTACTTTACAAGCACAAAGCAAGTAATAAGGTGAGATATATTCTGTCATTCATTATTAAAAAACAATTACACAAATTGTCTTTCGGGCACTACACCTAACAGGTGGATGTATCAGAATCAATGGGGTTTCCCACCGTCCCCATACCCGACCCAAGGATGGCAGCAATGCCGCCTCCAGCTCCACCGCAGCCAAGGGTTCTGGGACCACGACCGGTGACCTCACAGCAGCAAGCCTATGCGGCTGGAATGAATTGGGGATATCCATCTCCAAATTGGGCTCATACAGAGTACGAGGCAGCTTTTCAAACTATGACACTCAACCCACCCGATCCAAATTGGTATATGGATACCGGGGCGACGTCACATATGACATCCACTCCAGGTAATCTCAATTCCTATTTTAATTCGGGCGCCAATAATTCTATTATTGTTGGTAGTGGTCAGTCAATCCCGATTCAGGGTCATGGTAATGCCTCCTTAACCCCCCACACCCACCTCTCTACCATACTCATGTTCTTCATGTCCCACGGCTCATTAAGAATTTGGTCTCGGTTCAAAAATTTACCACAGATAATAATGTTAGCGTGAGTTTTGATCCATGTGGTTTTTCTGTGTATGACATACAGATGGGGACTCGTCTAATGAGGTGTGACAGCTCGAGTGACCTCTATCCTGTTCTTCCTGCTCGTTTGCCTCGGCAATCTTACCAGTCTCTTTTAGCTTCCGATGTGTGGCATGATCGC
Source organism: Gentiana macrophylla (assembly GCA_026214975.1). Taxonomy (NCBI): domain Eukaryota; kingdom Viridiplantae; phylum Streptophyta; class Magnoliopsida; order Gentianales; family Gentianaceae; genus Gentiana; species Gentiana macrophylla. Next base: position 105,784,669 of record CM047809.1, read on the forward strand.
TTGGGCCATCCCGGCCACTCTATTTTACATTCCCCTTCTCGCAATAAATTTATTGACTGTACATTGCCTAAACAGACTAGCGTTTGTTCATCATGTGTTTTTGGTAAACATGTTAAATTACTGTTTAATACATCCTATTCTGTGACGTATTTTCCTTTTGATATAATCCATAGTGATTTGTGGACTTCTCTTGTTGTGAGCACTTTAGGACATCGCTATTATGTTCTATTTCTCGATGACTATTCCAAGTTTTTGTGGACCTTCCCCATAGCTAAAAAGTCTCAAGTGTTTTCCATTTTCACAACCTTATGTGCGCATGTCCGTACTCAATTTGGATGTAATATCAAAAACTTTCAGTGTGATAATGGTCGTGAATTTGATAACACGTTTCATAAGCTCTGTGAGCCCAATGGAATGTTGTTTCGGTTTTCGTGTCCACATACCTCCTCACAAAATGGAAAAGCCGAAAGAAAAATACGTTCCATTAATAATATTATGTGAACCCTTTTGCTTCATGCCTCCATCCCCCCACATTTTGGCATCATGCATTACAAATGGCTACCTACTTGCTTAATATTCTTCCAAGTAAGTTATTGAACAACGTGTCTCCTCATCGGATCCTCTATAATCGGGATCCCTCGTATTCCCACATTCGTATTTTCGGGTGTTTGTGTTATCCCTTATTCCCTTCGAATACCATTCACAAGCTCCAAGCCCGATCTTCCCCATGTGCCTTTTTGGGATTTCCCGCGAATCACCGTGGTTACAAATGTTATGAGTTGTCGAGTAATAAAATTATTATTTGTCGCCATGTTATTTTCGACGAGACGAAATTTCCTTTTTCATCTCTTCATAAGCCGCAGCCTGACACATATAATTATTTAAATGACCCCAGCCCAGATATTATGTCCCAAATCCAGGCCATTCAAACGGCCCACTTACCTGGAGATAATGTGCCGGCCCAGTTCTCTCCTATACAGTCGGCCCAATCTTCCCTCTCCACTCCAGCCCAGTCGGTGAACCAGTCCCCCAACATACCCTCTCCTATGTCATTAGCCCAGCAGCCCACGCCATCTCCCCCACCCTCGCCTGGCCCTCATCCCATCCCTCCAGCCCAAACAGCGGGTCCTATCACCCATGGACGGCGAGGGATATTTCGGCCCAACACCAAATACTCTTCCGACCACGTCTTTCTCTCTCAAGGCCAGCCTTCCCCGTTACCTAAAAATCCATTAGTGGCACTCCGTGACCCGAATTGGAAATTGGCCATGTCTGACGAGTTTGACGCACTAATTAAAAATGGAACTTGGGATTTGGTACCACGGCCCCCGGGAGTTAATATTATTCGGTCGATGTGGGTATTTGCTCATAAATTTAAATGTAATGGCTCATTTGAAAGGTATAAAGCTCGTCTTGTAGGTGATGGTAAAACCCAACAGGTGGCGTGGATTGTGGTGAGACGTTCAGTCCGGTGGTCAAACCGGCTACAATTCGGATTGTTTTAAGTTTGGCTTTATCCCGGAAATGGTGCATTCATCAATTAGACGTTAAAAATGCATTTTTGCATGGGGAGCTAAACGAGACGGTCTACATGTACCAGCCCATGGGGTTTCGGGATTCCACTCATCCGGATTATGTTTGTCACCTTTGCAAATCATTATATGTCCTTAAGCAAGCCCCTCGTGCGTGGTACAAACGTTTTGCGGATTATGTTTGCAGGATTGGGTTTACAAAGCGATTAGTGCGATCGCGTCTTTATTTGTTTATCACCATGGACGAAATGGCTTATCTTCAGCATGCGTGGATGATATCATCCTTGCCACCTCTTCGGACCGGCTCCGCCGGTCTATTATGAATCAACTTGACTCCGAGTTTGCGATGAAGGATTTGGGCGTTCTGAATTATTTTTTGGGTATACGAGTTTCTCATCATCGTGGTGGCTTATTTTTATCTCAACAAAAGTATGCAGCAGAAATTATTTCCCGTGCCGGAATGACAAACTGCAAACCATCTCGTACACCCGTCGACACCAAGCAAAAGCTCAGCACTTCAGACGGTGACCCATATTCTGATCCTGCCTTATACCGGAGTCTTGCTGGGGCTCTCCAGTATCTCACGTTTACGCGCCCTGATATATCCTATGCGGTACAACTGGTTTGTCTTCACATGCATGATCCAAGGACTACGCATATGAATGCTTTGAAATGCATTTTGTGCTATATCCAGGGCACGCTATTTTTTGGCCTACATTTATCGCCTTCCTCGGTCCATTCTCTTGTAGCATATACTGATGCCGATTGGGGAGGTTGTCCCGATACTCGCCGATCTACTTCAGGGTATTGTGTGTTTCTCAGCGACAATCTAGTATCTTGGTCTTCCAAACGGCAACCAACTCTATCTCACTCTAGTGCCGAAGCTGAATATCGTGGTGTGGCCAACGTGGTGTCTGAGTCATGTTGGGTCCGCAATCTTCTCCTAGAGGTACATTGCCCGGTTAGCAAAGCGACGTTAGTTTACTGTGATAACGTCAGTGCCATCTATCTATCTGGCAACCCCGTTAAACATCAGCGCACCAAACACATTGAGATGGATATCCACTTTGTTCGAGAGAAGGTTACTCGGGGTGAGGTTCGTGTACATCATGTCCCTTAGCGATATCAGATTGCCGACATATTCACGAAGGGGCTACCCTTGATTCTTTTTGATGATTTTCGCACCAGTCTCAATGTCCGTGATCCTCCCGTTTTGACTGCGGGGGAGTGATAGAGCACACATTTGTAATAATGTAGAATATTACGTAGTATTAATTTTCATAGTCATTACTAGTCATTGACCATAACGGTAGAATGTAATTAGCTCCTAGATTGTAGCTAGCTGTTATGACAATGTATTTGGTATATATTTTGGACTCACAGATTAATGAAAGTCAGGGAATTATCTTCTTACATCATCTTAGCGTTTTTACGATGATTCAGAAAGTGGTTAAACGTCATTAATGTATGACTAAAATGTCTAATACTTATACACCCCTTGACTATCATAAATGCAAAAGTTGTAACGTAAGTAAAAGTGGTTGGATAAATATAAATTAAGAGTAAGATGAGGAAAAATGTTAATGAATTCGCTCTTGGAATTGTGAATGACTTATATTATTGAACAAAAAAAAAAAAAAACTAGAATGACTTATATTTTGGGACAAATGAAGTAGTTTAGAAGTAGGAGGTACTGTTCCAGTCATGCAGATTCTACCAGCTAAGTAGTTTGGCCAGTCGGCTCAGTGGTGGTCTATAACCTATAACATCATTTGATGTTCTATTTTTAAATTCTGAGTCTGGTCAGTTTTATGTATTTATGGATAATTCAATTTCCATGTTTTTGTTTTATTTTCTTCCGTTTTTATGTATTGATGTCATTGTCATATGAGGTTTACGTGTTTAATTAGTCATTAGTTGAGCACGTGCCGAGCGATTTGTTATCATTTTACTCTTGCACTGAGAACGGAACACTACAACTTTGATCGATCTGTTTAAATGATTCTTGATCTGTAGACTTGAACATTGTATTTCGCTGTTTTACATAATCATTATTAAAATGGAATGAATCAGATTACTGCTCAAGGCTTCGACAGTCTATGGAAGACATTACTACTCGGGTTTGTTTAATGCGGGATTGTTTAACTTTACTCCCTAGTTTTACTTCTATTTCTTTTTCATTTGTCCGCCGGACTAACAATGTACCCGTGCACCTTCTAGCGCGTCATACTTTGTTATTGGATTCTGCGACTTCTTGCGGCAGTTCACCTCATGGAGATGTTTTGGTCGTATGTTTTGCGGATGTTGATTAATAAAATTCTTTGATTTTTATAAAAAAAACATTATGTTATAGAAGTTTTTAATGAATTTCGATAAGGTGTTTTTTTAAATGAATTTTGATAACTTAAATCTCTTACACTTAAAAAACTTTGTCTATTTTACAGATTTAGCTTTGTTTATCGTATACTACATTCGTCCCAAAATTTAAATACATTTAATTTATTTTTTTTTGTTCCTTAATTAATGTAAATCCATTTAGAATGAAACAATTTTTTTGTTTTGTTCCTTAATATAAATCCATTTAGAATGAAACATTTATTATTTACACATCCACTTTTTACTACTTTGCATTAATAATAGTCAAATGTCAATTTAGATTTTTTTCCATCAAAATTAGTGATACGTTACAAATTTAACCAACTTTTTTAATTTATTGAAAAATCCAAATAAACTCATATTTTGGGACGAAGATAGTATATGGCGTTTAAAAAAATCTTTTCTTAATTAATCTCCCATTAAATTTTCGGTTAGCTGATAATCTATATTTTCTGATCTAATATTGACTTGTGAGTCCCGGTCCACCTCTTTGACCAAAAATTGCATGTAAATTGTTGCAGTACATTTTATCACAACCACCACATAGTTGACTTTGAAATGAACTTTAAAAGCTAGCACTTGTCATGTTTCTTCATTTTCCTGTCTAAAGCCAGCCACTTCTTGTAGTAAATTCTATTGTCTCTTTTTGTCTTTTTGTTTTTTACTAGTAACATTTTATATAATTTTATTTAAGTTTCGTAGTTGACAAAAACATAATTTATTTGTATTTTTGTGTTTATATATTTAAAACATTATTTATTATGTTTTTCTAAATCTATTATTATTTATTAAGAGATGAAGACTGAAAATAACAATGCATTAAATATATTCAATGTGTGATGTTGTCATTTTGATATTAAAGTTATGTATTAACTCATCTCCTTAATTATTATGTTTTTAAGAAAATATGACAGTTAAATAAAAACGGTGACAGTAGTATTATTCCGTCCGTTCGAAATAAAATTCGGTATATTGTATTATTTTGTTCATTAATATAAGTCATTTATAATATTAAAAGAATTTTTATTAACATTTTTCTTATCTGACATTGAATTTATCTATCTAACCATTTTTACTTATTTTACAGCTATTTATGATGTTTAAATGTTGTATTAGATATTTTAATCATATATTTATGACATTTAATCATTAATAGACTATGTTAAAACTCTGGAATGGCTTATGTTTAGGATGGAAGTAATATCAATTGATAAAAACAATTTTTCTTGGTCATTCAAGATTACATTTATATAGGTTACCTACATCAGTCAAATTCAAAACTGTTTAGTAGGACGTAGTATTTCATTGCTTTATAGTTTATATATAACTGGCCAATCAAGATTTTTCAACTTATTGTTAGTCATTTTAAATATTACTACTTTCGTTCTAAAATATAAGTCATTTTAGGAGTTTTCATACAAATTTAAAAAGTGACTGAATGTCATAAATTTGAATGTTAAATATCTAAACTACTCCTTGACTATCATTAATATTGCAATAGTTGTTATTTAATGAAGGTGGTTGGATTGATAATAAATTAGCGGTAAGATAGAGAAATTGGTAATAATGTTGAATTGATAATGTAGAATGACTTATATTGTGAAAGAAATAAGAAAAAAATACAGATGATTTAATTATATTTTGAACCGAAGGTAGTATATCCTTAATTAAAGTTGATCTAAATGCGCACTTGAGGCGTTAAAGGTCAAGTCTGGAATCTATGACTTAAAAGTCGGGAATCTACCGCTTTCTGATGTTACCGAGATTCTACGACCTTATGACGTTTCGTTAACATTTGACTTAAAAAATTGACTTTTTTTTGGAGAGTCGGAATAAATGAAAACAATAATATGTAGCAAAAATAGTAAACACTAGAGTAGAAAAATATAGGGAGACTTATTGAAAATGACAAAAATATTTATAAAATTATCAAAAATTACACTATAGGTTCAAAGACAATAATACCCCTCAAATCATTTTTTTTAAAACAAAACTGCTCCATGTTGCCCACGTCCATTGCACTTGTTGATATATATCAAAGACAATAATACCCCTCAAATCATTTTTTTTTAAAACAAAACTGCTCCATGTTGCCCACGTCCATTGCACTTGTTGATATATATATATATATATATATATATATATATATATATATATATATATATATTTCCTATCAATCTTTTAATCAGTTATATCTTTTAGATTATATTTTAAATTATCATAATTTTTCACCATAATTTATATTTTTTTCGTTATTTTTATTTTGATATCAAATTTGATATATTTCCAATAAAATTTTATAAATCATTTTTTGTGTGTGCAATAATACGTAATTCAAATTGTCACTACTATTCGACTGAAACTACTGACGGTGTGTCATTACTAATTATCACATTATTTGATACTATCATTTGACATTGTTATACTATGTGAGACTATCATTTGACATTGTTATACCTATGTAACACTACTATTTGATATTATTATACTATGTGACACTTCTATTTGACACTATCATTTAACATTGTGATACTATACAACACTACTATTGAAAGGTGAGTTTTTTTTTTTTTTTTTGTTTTTTATTATAGTTAGACGTGGGTCAGTTGGTTTTTTCTTTTCTTTTTCTTTCTAATAATGCATCGTGGTTCCTTTTGTAAAAACAATAATGCAACGTGGTTACAGTTATGGGGAAAATAAGAAAAGGGTATTTTTGTCCAAACATAATAAAAAATGTTTTTTTAATAAAATGCAAATGTTTTTATCCTTTTTGATAATTTTATAATATTTTTTTGTCTTTTTCCATAATTTTCCAAAAAAAAATAAAAACTTGAGCGAAAAGGGCAAAAACGGTGGAATTGATACAAATTTATCGTACTATTTGCTATATGTGAAACATAGTCATCGAACACAAATCCACTATTTCGATACGACACACATTCAATTACGAATTTCACAACACAAATCCTCTAATTTGCTATTTTGTCAAAAATGATGTCGAAAAAATATCAAATGTGATGTCAAAATAAAATAGATGAAAAAAAAAAAAATATAGTACACGAATTACGATATTTTAAAGTTGAAATTAAAAGATATATTCGTTTTTATACTTGGGTAGGAGAGTATATAATTTATGATTTTGTTTAAAGAAAATGTAATATTGTTTAGGGGTATAGAATTTTGTCTCTTTACCATAATTTTTTTCCAACTAGAATAAATGTCCATTTGTCTATTTCTTTTTCCTTTTGTGCGTAATCTGACAAGATATGCTTGGAAAAATAGATTATTAGATTTTTACCCTTACCCACATTTAGACCTCATTTTTTGTGATTGTTTGGGGATCGATTTTTTCCGAGAGTCCAAGATCATCGGAAATGCACCGGATCAATCGTAGATTAATTAATTATATAAACAATATCGTATTCCATGAGAATGTATGGTTAAATACGTAATAACCGAGTTACTTTAGTGTAAATGAATCAAATAATAAGAGTGATTGGTGTCGGGAGATACAGTGTCACACTACAACTCTTTTGAAACAACTACTTTAATTTCAACCAATGCTAACAACTACTACACACTAATCTAAGTTCACGAGGATTGTCATGAGATCCCCTGGATATGGCCTAATGGTGATGAGTTGAGATGTTATAATTAATGACAGCCGGACCCTAAGCTGGAGGTCAGCGGTTCGATTTCCGTAAAAGGGGTTGATTTCCGATTGATAACACCCTTCAGTGATGGGAAACCAGCAAGCCCCTGACTCTAAGTTCTAGGTTACCTGATTAACCTCTCCCCATATTCCTGTGGGATCGGGGGTGGGGGGAGGCCCTCATGGTTAGGGTATAACCATTTTAAGAGGATTGTCATGAGAATGAATATGAATGCAACTTATCAATCTTCCATCGGTGATTTTAAAACAATTGATGGTGTAAACCCCTGTTTAGTGTTTACTCGCTCTCGTATGAAAATTTAACCACCTAATATATATATATACTTCTCGGCAGTGATGGACCAAAAAAATCTCAGTGGGGGCACCAGAACAAATTCGAAAGGCGAGTGGGGATCAATAGTGTTTTTACATTTTTTTACCTATAATAACACGTCGATTTTCGAATCTCAGTGGGAGCCATGCACCCCCTCTTTAAAGCTGGGTCCGTCCCAGTTTCTCGGGCCAATCGACTAAATTAGTTCTAGTTGTGAATTGATATGCATTAACCTTCTTGGGTTGCCGAAACTATAAACCCGGGTTAGAAAGCCGAATTATTTTTGCTAGTTGGCTTTATCAGGGGTCTCATAACCCTTTTTCCACACTAAATCTCATCTCAAGAATTTTTGTAAAGTGTGTTAAATCATGTATGGAGTAGCTAAATCAAAACAAGGTTAAGGATCAGTAAAAAATACACTAATATTTATACTATTCATATAGTTTGTCTCTTCTTAAAAAAAGAAAAAAATTAATATTAAAATTATGTAGTTTTGTTGTTAAAAAGTGTTGTTTTATTGATAAAAAATGATGTTTTAGACTTCAGTGACCCCACTGGAATTTTTTTGGATAAAAGATGTAGTTTTAGACTCCGGTGATATCACTGGAATAAATTCCTGGATCCGCCAGTGCCAATACCGCACCATACATATCATATGCATGTTGTTTTCCTTTTTTCTTTCCCTTTATTAACTGGTCAAAGGGAATGACATCGGCATGCTGCATCTTGAAAACTATTTGGCTTTTGCTCATTCGGCTGTCAAGATCATGCAATTTTACTTCTAAAAAAAATAAAATAAAAAAAAATCATGCACTTTTTGTTACTGGATTTGTTTGAAGTAAGATGTGATTAACTGACTATCAGGTTTTCTTGTAAGCTAATTAAGCTAAAAAAAAAAAAAAAAAAAAAAAATCCTTTAGAATAGTCTTTTTTTTTCATGCAAAACTCATTCAGCTATATTCTAGCTACCAACTTTACCATTTGACACAGATACTGATATCTTTTGCCAATCTCAGTAGTAGTTCAGAGGTACAAATTAGGTGATCCAATAATTAAGTCATAATCATCACGTTATTCATGCATTAATGGTGATCTTCAATAACTTTGTATTCTTCACTCATTCAAATATATCAATTAATTACTTAAAGTTATTTGAGAAATGATACGACCACAATAAAAATACACAACCAATGGACACAACAATGATCTACACAATTGATTTTTTTGTTTAAAAGTTGGTTATCTTAGACCTTAATTATGTTAAGGGAGGAGAATTTTCTGATTGAGAAGCTAGTTTGGCTAATCATTTCTCTATCTATCAAGGTAACGACTAGTGCATCAAAGTAATTACATTACTTATATGCAATTGTGTGAATTTGGTGATTTTCATGCTATTGCTACTATTTCTACTCTTTTAGTGTTTAAATACTGGGTATGTGCCGTAGAGCACTTGCATCAGATTCTCTATATAAATACTCTACTTTATCGTTTTAAATACACATTTTTCTAGTTTACCGACTCTCTATTTTAGATGAATAGCATCAGATTCTCCATTTTACATAATACGGTAAATATAAAAGAGAATTTACAGAATCTGGATAAATTCATTAGATGTAAAGGAAAATTTACAGAATCTGTATTTTACAGTAAAAAATAGAGTATCTGCTGCAGTGTAATTTTCCCATTTGAAATCTCTAATACAATTTTTCAATCATTTACAGTATCTACTGCGTCTGCAAGTGCTCTTAGTTAGGCCTCATGTATGATAAGAAAACATGCTTTTTAATCAAACTATTTTTTGGCCACCGGCTAAGCGGCAGACTGAAGTATTGGCTAGCCGGAAGCCTTCTTTCTGTTTTATGAATCTATAGTAATGTTTACATTCTGGAACTGAAATAATATGGGTTTTAACTTATATGCGTATTCTGTGCGAATTTTCCTTACTTGTTAAATGTTTGAATATCATGTTTTGGGGGTTATAATGAAAGATGATCATGTTCATGTTTTAGTTGGTAATTTAAAAAGATTCAGGTATGTCATGTGATCTAGATATCATGCTTATAGGATCCAGTTTATTTGCGAACATGGTATTGTTGAAAACGAATGACCCGCATGACCCAGAACAATTCTGGACGACCCGAAAATCATCGCCGCCCGTGCCGCATCGGGAGTGACCCGTGCTTCATTGAGGGCCTTTTTGCTTCCGTATTTCAGAAATCCGTTTCAGGTTATTCTAGATGAATTAGATTCATCTTAGCAGCTCAAACAAAATAAAAACAACTCGAAACTAAACATAAAAGCTTGTATAAACTAAACAACATTAAGATCTAATGCATAAGGGGGTTATAAGATTATACAATCACTTGAAGAAGATGATGATCAAGTGAATACCACGATCTTCCAACAAGGTCTACTCCACACTTGGTAGTGAATCCAATCCAATCAAACTTCACGATTCTTCAAAAGAAATTTTCTCCAAAAAAATATTATCTTCAAAAGATTTTTAACTTTTTCTACTTTTGGATCTAAATACTCCCTCCGTTTTTTTTTTAAGTGTCGCTTTTGGAAAAAAAAAATTTACCATGTTCATCCAAAAAATGACTAATCTTAAGCTAAAAAATGACAATGTTCAACCAGAAAATGACTGTTATTTTTTTCTTCAGATGTGACAGTTAAAAAAACGGAGGAAGTATTTTTTTAAGAAAAGTTTCTCCTACTTTGATGCAAAAGTGGGGCCCCAAAATCAGTAATTAGGATTAAGTTTTCATCTCGTATAAATGTTGCCACAAAGGTCTCCAACACCGACGACCCGGATCAGGAGGTCACATTGTAAGTGTTCTGGGCGGATTTATCAATATACCACTTTTGAGAAGGGGGAAATGTGGGCATACCACTTTGTTATCGAAATACCACTCCCATTTTCGCGTTTTAGGTGTTTTTGGAACCAAACTAAACCCTAATTGGGAAAGGGAACCCCAATAGGGGATTTGAGGACCTTAAGATCGTGCACATTTGTAAAAAAAATGGGAGAAAATCGCATCCCAAAATTGTTTTTTTTTTTTGCCTTGGGTGGTATATACACAAAATCACACAGAAAGCAGTGGTAGATCAGGGAAAATCCCGTGTTCTGGGGTATTAATAGAGGTTTGACTGTGAGATGTCAAACTCCAGTCAATTATGAACTTAATTCAATTCACCACGGACTAAATGTTTAAGCTAGTTCGCCATAAACTCAATCTCCCGTACATAACATTTATGCATTGAGCTTTATAAATAGTTACATAGTGAATCCCCATGGATTTTCTTGCAGTGTCATTTCTATCTATTCAATTAAGCAAATAAATTATTAATAAGAAAATATTAGTTTTATTTAATTAAAACAATACATTATTGTTTTTCCAGACACCATGCTTAACATGTAATTGCTTTTAATATATGGAATCAACTGAATCTATGGTATTTGTTAAAATGTTAAGGATAAGGAAACTTGTGATTTTATTTAAAGGCTAATATGTGATGATACAAAGCATGTTCTTAGGTTGATCTGATATATGTTTATATGCTTAGTTGGTATATACTTGTTATGTGATATACAAATTCATGATCTACGATTATATGGTAAAGTTGATTTTATGGTTTATGAGTAATGGCATGAAATGTAAAAGAATTTTGAAATATCATGATAAGATAATGAAAAGAGGATATGTTAAAAAAACATAAAGGAGATGTTTTAAGCAACGTTTATGGTCAAGTACTTCGATAGCAATAAAGACAATGAATCCTCGATGGCCGGTCATCGGCATCAGTCCCCGTTCACGGGCAAAAATAGCGAACATATAATAGTGGTCAACTTCCGGTTTGTCAAAGTTTAGCAGGCTCTCCATGTTAGGATATACTAGACATGGTGTGGTACTCATGTACATAAGCAAACATCAGGTTGGGATATACTAAGCATGGTAATATGGTTATAATGAACCTAAAGTTGAGCAATAGCAAGCTCTTCATGTTGGGAAATATTAAAAATGATATGCTCTTTAAGTCAAAGCAACAAAATTTAAGCAACAAGATGAAAAGTAAATGAAATGAATGAATGCAGTGAAAAATTTGTGTTACATGTTAAAGTAGTAATAACTTGATAAAACATATTTTACGCTTTCTCTTATGTGGTTAGTTAGTTATATGTTAGTATACTTATGAATCCATTGTTTGCGAAAGATAACATGTATGAGTTCCCTTTAATGCAGTGTTTCCCTATTGAGCTTTGTATAGTCACCCATTATCTTAACTCTCAGCAGATGAACAACACTCCACCAAGACGATCAGAGAGGATTGAAAGGGGAGTCCGAGTGGTCTCTAATCCGTTTGTCTCTTCTAGCATCCCCGTCCAGCTTGTTCCTCCAATAAGTGTTGAGCCACATTGTTTGAGTGTATGTGTGGACTACTCTTGATATCAAGGCGTCTATACTTACTATGTGACGTTTTATGCTCTGAGGGTGGTAATAGTGATGTGTAACGATGAGTTGGTCAATATTGTGGACTTCTAGTTTTTATGTTTAAGCACTATAAGCTGTGTTTTTTTTGGCTTAAAGCCCCCGGTATCCGGAACCCACTGGTCCGAATAATCTAGAGTTTGGTCCGGGTCATGCCTGCAGAGTCTGCTCTTACTCAGGGATAAGGCCCGGCCAAGAGCTCTTTCAACATGGCGCCTCAGAGGAGAATGAAACCGGTGACCTCCCTAGGCATTCTCAAGTCACTTATCACTTGAGCCAAACTACTTGGTTAAGCAATGTTTAAGTATGTTGAAAGACTATAATGAATATTTTGTTTAGAATGATTAGATTTTGATTCAGTGAAGTATTATATAGTATGAATGGTTGTCTAAATAGCCGCGTTTCTTTTGGGTTCCAATTCCAATATGACCCACATGCTTCATTAGCCCATACTGCTCCCGAAAGAATACCTATGGTTAAAAATAGAAACTGTAAACTAATAACCCGATAACTCCATAATCCAATTCTTGAATCAATTGTGACATGTAATAATTCTTGGCGAAAAAAAAACTTAATTGGTAACTTTGACAAGATTTTACTAAGAATGATCGATACGGTTAACTTTAAGCTTTACATTCAAAATGATGTAGAGATGGTCGTTCTTAACATTTAATGGGCCCGGGACAAAATTAAAAGAAAGACCTCTTTTTTTACTTACAAAATTAATTTTAATACATGAGTGACATAAGTTAAATCACACACAAGAAAACATTAAGGCTAAAATATCATAATAGTATCTAACAACATAATACACATGTCAAAAACAATAAAATTATTAAATCAGTAGCGGGACATAGCAATAGCAGAAACAAAACATCACAAATAACTACAAAACAATGCAACCGTAATCAGCAACATCAAAAGATTGTAAAATACCGATCGACAACATAACTGCAGTGACAATTAAACAAACTTATAATGAAAAAAAATCCCCGTGCATTTATAGATGCGAAATCATCAATAAAAATTTCAAGTTTAATATTGCCCAACATTTCATGATATTCATAAGCCGTGGGCAGTTGGCTGTGGTAGGTTTTTCATTAGCATCTTTACTTTACAAGGGTTGATTTGTAAATTCATTTATCACTACAATAAAAAATGGCGGCTTTTATCGGCACCACGGTTTCGCTTCTGGCACCACGAATACTTCCGGCACCCTATAAGTTACTCCTGGCACCACATTGAATATTTTTATTATTTATTTACTCCAAGTACCACCAAAAAATGAAAATTTTACTTCTCACACCACAAATCTTATAAAATACAATTTAGTCCTTTGATAATTAAAATGAAACATTATATCCCCGAACTTAATTTTCACCAAAATTTATCTTCATCTTCATCTTCATCTTCATGATCATCATCAAAAAATTTCTTCAACCATCTTCATCTTCATCTTAAAAAAATCATCTTCATCACCATCATCAAAAAATTTCTTCAACCGTTTTCATCTTCTTCAATAATCTTCATCCTCTTCAACCATCTTCATCTTCTTCAACAACCTTTTCCATTACATCAAACTCATCACCCAAAAAATTGATAATCTTGAGCATTTAATAAGATAACACTTAAACACCATTCTCAATTGCTTTAAACCCCATGAATTATAGAAAAAAATGAAGATTTTTAGAGTTTTCCGACGCCTATTGGATTCTCCGGCCGACATCCTGTAAAACGTCAGTACGGCAGACGCTCGTGTGCAAGTTGAACGTCAATTGTGCTGACGTTTAGAATCTAGAACTTAAAATATCACTGTTTTTAGACCGCCAGCAACTTTGACGTTTATTCAACAAATCAACGTCATGGCCGGTGACGTTATGGTCCTTATGGACAACAACGTCATTTTCATTGGCGTTTCTATTAGAATCAAACGTCGCCCTAAACGACGTTTCTTAGAACGTTAGCGACACCAACGTCGAAAGGCAATGTTAACGACATCCACACTGACGAAAAACTAGGTTATCCTAGTGATCTTTTATGATCAACACGTCATCTCAGCCGATGTTGTATATGCACCGACACATCATTGTAAGCGACGTTTCAAGCACCCGGTCGTCAATCTCATTCCTCCGATCGGGAAACGGCCGGTTCATCGAAAAATAACCAAAAAAACCTCTGATTTCAACCCTATATCTTCCAGATTTCAACCGAAAACGAAACACACTACAATGAAACAAATCGAAATGCAAATCTTCGATGATTACTCCATATAAATTGAAATAAATTACACCATTAAAACCTTCGATTTCTACCAATACGCAACCGAAATACAAACAAAACAAGATACGTAGATGAGGAGTTAAAAGCGATGTTGTTCAAAGCGAATTTCCGGCCACAAATCCGGCGGTAATCTTAGGATTGTAGAAGAAGTAATGAAGAAGGGTTGTAGAAAAGTGGGACTAAAGTGTTTATTTTTTAAAATATGAGGGACTAAACTGTATAGTTTTTAAAAGTTATTAAAAGGATTATTTTTAGGTGGTGCCTTGAGTGATTAGGTGGTTTGTAAAAGTAAATGAAAAATAATAAATTAAAGGGTGCCAATAGTATTTTCGTGGTGCCGATAGAAGCCGTCTTAAAAATTAATCATAAAACACAAATATGTCAAGAGCAAGAGTTCGACTCGCATAAATAGGAGTATAAATCCACTGCTCATCTACTAGACTACTTTACACTATTGTTAAAATATCTAATTTTGGGTCCACGTTATATCATGGTCGCTTGGCGGTCGTCCATCTCGTCCGGGCGTAGGGCCGGCTCATATAAATTCATTGATCAATAAATATATTGTACATCCATTAATGAATCTATGCGGTGAATGGCTTCGGATCATTTAGAACCAATTTGGAATTAATGTTTAGACTAAAATTAACATATTTTTTCTTTTTGTAAAAATAGGTTTGTGTAGTGAGGGATGGTTGGATCTTAAGACCAAATTCAAACCCCTTTGTTCCTTCAAATGAAAAAAAAAAGATTACATCCCTTTGTGAGAGTTTCAGGTTCCTTCCATGGCCTCAGAGGCTAGAACCACTAAGAGAATAAATTGGCTCAGATACACCTTTTGGAGCGTTACCAAATTCTTTCATCGCTCCAAAGGACAGGTCAACAATGTTAAGATAGTGCTACTTATGTGTATGCTTATGATTGGTCCATGTGTATGTATAGGTGTCACTCTAGCATTGGTATACCTAGAAAGTTGTTAGATTGAGAATATTCTTCTGTTGGATATGCTGTGTATATACAACATCTTCCCTATTGTAATCAGATCATGATGAAAGAAATATATTAAGCTCTGTTTTCTATCTTGGTAGCAGAGCCTAGATAGCCATGTCTACCTCCGGCCAGCCATCTTCCCGCGAAGAATTTCCGCCATTATCAACTCTTCCCAGCTCCATTTCATCGATAAACAATGGCGTTGTTCCTAGTCTGAGCTCAACACCTCTTACTACACCGATCCGGCCACTACCCACACCTTCTACACTATTTCCAACCACCGGAGTAAGCCTACCACCGCTCCATGCTGATCCACCAACTTTCTACTCCACAACTGCCAGCATGCAACCCAGTTTTTCATCTCTATCAAGTTTTCTTCTTTCCCTCAAACCACAGTTTGGTTCTAGTCTGTCTCAAAACATCACAGTTAAATAAGATCATAATAATTATCTTTTATAGAGGTACAATGTTCTCCATATTATTCGAGGTCACAAACTGGAGGATCATCTCTTTGGCACAAACATTCCACCGGTCTACCTCAACTCCGGCCTGAGAACATCTCATCTGCAACTCGAAACCCAGCATATGATGAATGGGTTGTTGTATATCAACTATTACTTGCTTGGTTGTATGGTTCCATGACAGAACAAGATTTACAAGAAATCGTTGGATGCAACACACCACATGGGGTATGGGTAACTCTAGAAACTTTGTTTAATAGTCAATCTTAGTCTAAAATTCTTGAATACAAAGATGCTCTCACTAAGACCACTAAGGGAGGAAGATCAGTGCCTGATTATCTTGCACAAATGAAGAGTTTCTCTGATGGTTTAGCTGCAACAGGTTACCCCATTTCTAGTTCTGAACTCATTCTAGCAACCTTAGGAGGATTACCTAAAGAATATAAGTCTGCTATTTTAACATCACTTCTAGAGTTCATCCAATGAGTTGGGCAGAAGCTCAGGCTCAACTAACCACTCATGAACGCCTCATTGCTAGATGTTGGGAATAAAATTAAGTTTTGATGATGATTCATTTTATTCAAGAATATGTTTGTTTACACCCCATTGATGAAGTGCTGAATCTAGCTGTTATAGTGGAAAGCTAAAAGATGTCTAGAACTAAATGTATAGGTTTTACTAGAGTCTGATAATTGTATAGGCTATATCAGACAAGCACTGTAATAGATAGAAGTGTCGTAAAACTGAAAACTGGAAATCATCTAGAAAACTGGCTATTAACTCAAGACTGAAGATGTACACCTAGAACTGAAGTTCACTCAGAACTGAAGAAAGTAAGTTCGCCGAGGGACACAGTCTCGGTTGACTTATCTAGAACTGAAGGCTGAGGGAACAAACTCAGTATTTAAAGAACTGAGGGACATAGACTCAGTTAAGGAAGATTGAAGAACTGAGGGTTCAAACTCAGTTATGAAGACTTTAAACCGAGACTGTAAAGTTAGAATTCAAGTAAGTCTGTGATGGCCTGAACTGACTTTATGGATCTTGTAGAAGACCTAAGTATCATAAGGACAATGAAATCTTAGATGATCTCTAAAAGGAATGGTGTAATATAATTCAATCACATAAAATTAGATAAATAGAGTACTGAAATTTTGAAGAAGAGTAAAAACTCAGTTAATGCTCTAAGTCAGTTAGTAAACTGAAAACTGACACACTTAGTATAAAACTGATTAGGAAAACTCAGTTTTATAGTCAGCCATCCAAGCAACTGAAAGTACATTCGAACGTTGTAAATCAAGGATTTTTATTGGATGAAGACTGACATGTCAGAACAGTCACTGACACCTGACATCTGAAAATATGGACGTTGATACAATTCAAATTTAAGCAAGATGAACGTTGGACCTCACACTATAAATAGAGGACTTTGCACCAAGGATCAAACACTGAATTAACAAGATTACAAGCATTTTTGTGCACAAGTCTAGTTCATTCGAATTGCTATCAATATCTGCGCTCAACAAGATCTTATCTAGAATTTCTTCAAGTGTTCAAGCTACATCGATTATATCCAGATTTCGACACCTTGGAGAACCACAAGCAAGAATCAATTTATTGATTCTCAGCCCAACTTTGATTCTCAATCAAAGGTTTAGACTGTGAAGCAATCCGGTTAAGGAGTTGCTAAGGACAGTTGTGACATTTGCAGTCGGGTAGACTGTGTTGTGGTGGTAGCTGGTGAAAAGGCAATACAACCCTCTAAGGACCAGTGGCTCAAGCAGTTGAAGAGCAGCAATCCAACCTGTTCTTTAGTTGTTTAGATAGTGACACTAGGGATTAGTCAAGGATTATCATATAGGACTTTTTGTAATAGCGTACCTCAAGGAGTTCTAGTAGAATTTTCCTTCTACATCACAGGGGAAGAGTAGACTGACAGGATTACACCACCTGGAACCACTATAATTCTTGCTCTACTTACTTTACGCATTTACTTATCTTTACAGCATTTATATTTGTTTATACAGCATACTGAAACTGATTGTTATAAGCATACACAGTTCACAAACTGACATTCACCAGATTTCAGTTTTGCGTACCCAACTTTTTCATACAGAATCAACGAGATCCAGATAAAGGCTAAAACTTATCCGATGCCGGTTGACTCAGTTTTGTATAAGTCAGTTTGACTTAGACTCAGCTTTGTCAGCTCAACTCCACACAAGTTAAAACTGAACCTTAATTGTTAATTAATCTAGTTTTTGGTGACAATTTTATTCACCCCCCCTAAACTTGTGTTAGCCTTTCCAATGGACCAACAATTGGTATCGGAGCATTGTTCTTTGACAAGCTATTGCTGAAAACTCACTTGCTCTAACTATCTCCTCTAGTTGATCTCCTGAAAAAGATTTGTCTTTCATTTTCCAGTCTTTGCATAATCCAATTTTCATTCACTCACACAATGGATAACAATCTATATGCCAGAAAAATGCTGATGTGCAACATGGACAGATTTGATGAATACAAACGTCGTTTACAGGCCTTTCTAGCAGCTTCTCATGATGAGATGATTGATGTACTCATTGATGGACCTATCCAGATCACCTACATGCAAACTGTTGGTGAAAATCAAGTTAGATTTCCCAAGCCCAAAAGCGAATGGACCAGTGATGATCGAAAAATGAATAACTTGAACAACGTTGCCATGGATATCATACTTAGAACTCTTGACATCAATATGTACCTGAAGGTCAAGGATTACACTACCGCAAAAGAGATGTGGGAGAAAATTCAATTAGTTTGCGAAGGAACTGACTCCATTAAAGAAAACAAGATCTCAGTTGTGAAACAGAAGTTTGAAAATTTCAAAATAAAGTCAGGCGAAAATATTGATCAGATGGAAACAAGATTCAGCGTTATCATGGATGAACTGGCTCTACTCAAAATTGAGTATGCCAAGAAAGAAATCAACACTAAAATCTTGAAGGCTTTACCAGTGTGCTGGAAGATGAAGGTCACAGCAATGGAAGAATCAAGAAGACTTGACATGGAAGATTCCTTCAAAATCTTCTCAGATCTTAAAGCTTATGAATTCAATGAAGATTTCACCTTGACAACAGCTCTAATCAAAGCCATGGAGGAACCCAAAACAACAGCTCTCGCATCAGTAGCCTCAAATGATAACCAAGAAACCTCATCTAGCAATCTTCAGCAATTGGATGAAATGGAGGAGCAGATGGCCCTAATGATGAATAGAATTCGAAGAATGAAAAGTGGACACCCAGTCACTCAGAAGTTTATCAAAAGGACTCCTGAAAAGAGAAAAGACGATGATTATCTCTGCTTCAACTGTAAGAAGCATGGACACTACAAAGCTGAATGTCCAGAGCTAACTGGTAAGAAAACTCAGCAACGAAGAACTGGCAGAAGAGCACTTTTAGCCGGAGACGAGTCAGACTATGAAGCTAGCACTGAAAGATTATCAGATGACACAGCTTTAATGTCACATATGGAGGATCAAAATGAAGTATTTGAATCTAACTCTAAATATTCCTCAGCTTAGATTTCCAAGAAAAATAGATGTTCTTCTACTGCTGACTCCAATCCAAAAAATCTGGAATTAGAAGAAACACTTGACGAATTGATGAATCAACTGGTAACCATCCAAGCCGGTTATGCAATTAAAGCTGAGAGAGAAGTTCTAATTCTTGAAGTTGAAAGATTGAAGTCTGAACTAAACATGATGAAATTGACTAGAACTCATAAAGTAAAGAATCAAGTATCGACTCTCATCGCATCAAAGAAGAATCGAATCTTTTGCTCAATCAAGTTCAGCTACTGGATTCAAATCTGGAAAGCCTTATGGAGACAGAACTGGCTTAGGATTTGATACACAACAATCTTCTAATGAAGGAACTAGCAAAGCTGCTAAACCTAATGTCAAAACTGGTATTAAGTTTGTAGCTGAGCAACTTCTAGAGACTGAGAAAATTGCTGAAGCAATAAAGTTAGCCTCACATAAGACAACTCACTTTTCTAAGAAGACAGTTGCACCTACCAACAAAGGTAAATCAAATGGTAGATCAGTTGTACCTCAAGGAAACAGAAATGGTAGATCAACTGCCAGATCTACAAAAACTGATCAAGTCAAGAACCAGAAAAATTATAATCAGAGTAAATCTAAGAATGTCAATCATTCAAAAAAATGGTTATACCCTAACCATGAAGGCCCCCTCGCCCCCGATCCCACTATCATTCAAAGATTCACACATCAAGGGGAAAGGCAGACTATACCCCAATGATGATGATTGGAATTTTACTGAACCTACAATTAAAACTGATAGCAACAATCATTCCAGACAGAAAACTTATCACAAGTATCAGTCCAAGACTAAGCAGAGAGCTTATACCAGTTCTCAGCAAAAGTCTCAGTATAAAGGTCAGTCTAGACCTCAGTACAAAAGGAATGATAGTTATTATTCAGCTTTTAATAATAGAAAACATTTTGGAAATCAGTTTAAGCCAGAAGACCGGAGAAATCATATAAATGAGACACAATCCAGAAAAGATATTATGGAAATGTGGCTTACATATATGAGAATAAGTGCAACAATTTCAGAGAAGACCTTATGGAAATATACCAGAGTTGTACTGACAACTGACCACTATGGACCCAAACAAAGTTGGGTACCTAAAGCATTTTAATTTGTTTTGCAGGATATTTGGTACTTTGACAGTGGATGCTCTAGACACATGACAAAGAGCAAGGACTGTCTCACTGATTTTGTAGCTAAAGATGGACCAAGAGTCAATTTTGGAAGTAAAGATAAACCTGTTACACAAAAGGTTATGGAAACTTAATTAGAAATGGACTCACAATCAAGAATGTATCTTACGTGGAAGGACTTCATTACAATCTACTCAGCACAAGTCAATTCTGCGATATGGGATGCAAAGTTACCTTTGATAATGAGTATTGCATTGTCGTCAGCGAAACAACTTACCAAGTAGTTCTTGCCGGAAAAAGAGAAGAGAACATGTATGTTGTAGATTGGTCTACAGCAGTTTTAGAAACTTGTTTAATCGTGCACACCAAGTCAGAACTCAGTTGGTTGTGGCACAAGAAACTGAGTCACCTGAATTTTGATGATATCAACTTGTTAGTCAAGAAGAACTTGGTGATTGGACTACTAGAGATGACATACAAGAAAGACAGCCTGTGTGATGCATGTCAACAAGGAAAACAAACTAAAGCAAGTTTCAAGACTAAGTCTCAGCACTCAACAAACAGAGTTTTAGAACTGATGCATATGGACTTATTTGGACCAATTACACCAATCAGTGTTAGTGGAAAGAAATACACATTGGTGGTAGTTGATGACTTTTCTAGATATAATTGAGTTATCTTCTTGACAAAGAAAAATGAAACTAAGCAACAACTGACAGAACTTCTCAAGAGACTCCAAAATCAGAAGAGTGTTACAGTAGTCAAGATTAGATCTGATAAAGGAACATAATTTCTCATCAACATTATAATCGAGTATTATGGAGAAAACGGAGTATTACACCAGCTTGCAGCTACAACAACACCTCAACAGAATGGTGTAGCTGAAAGAAGAAATAGAACACTCAAAGAAGCTGGAAGGACAATGATCTGTGAATCTAAACTGCTAGAAAGATATTGGGCAGAAGCTGTAAATACAGCTTGTTATACTCAGAATCGAGCTCTCATTAACAAGAGACATGAAAAGACATCTTATGAGATTTGGAATGGAAGAAAACCAAATGTCTCATACTTTCATGCCTTTCGAAGCAAATGTTTCGTTAACAATAATGGTAAAGATCAGCTCAAAGTGTTTCAACCCAAAGCTGATGATAGAATATTTCTGGGCAGAGTGTTAAACAAGCGGACACTCAAGCATGAAGAATCTATTCATGTAGTTTTTGATGAACCAAAGTTTATTAGAGATACACTTGAAGACAAGGAAGAACCAGTTTCTCAACCAAAAATAGATAAGACTCCAGAATCAGTTTTCATTGATATTGGAAGATTAATGATCTCAGATTCTTCAGATCAGGATCAACCTCAGTTGCCAGTAACTGAACAACATCAAGAAGAAACTGATCCAACTGAAAATGATCAAGCTCAAGAAGAACCAGCTCAACAAAATGAAGACCCGTTAATGCAATCACCAGTACATCAATGGATGAGAAATCACCCTGAAGAACAAGTGTTAGGTGATTTTCAAGCTGGAGTTCGAACAAGACACCAATTAGATGCTATGATAGCATGTTTTCTATCTCAGTCTGAATCCAAAGAAATCGAAGAAGCCTTAAACGATCCATATTGGATTTTGGCTATGCAAGAAGAACTTAACAAATTTGAGAGAAATCAAGTTTGGGATTTAGTTGACAAGCCAGATCATGTCAACATAATCGGAACTAAATGTGTTTTTAGAAATAAGCTTGATGAAGATGGGAATATTATCATAAACAAAGCCAGACTTATAGCAAAAGGTTACTCAAAAGCTGAAGGGATAGACTTTGATGAATCTTATGCCCCAGTTGCAAGGTTGGAGGTAATCAGACTATTTCTTGCCTTTGCAGCTCACAAGAAATTCAAAGTGTACGATGGATGTTAAAAGTGCATTTTTGAACGGGATACTTGAAGAAGAAGTTTATGTTCAGCAACCTCCAGGATTTGAAATTAAAGATCAAGCTGAAAAAGTCTTTAAACTGAGAAAAGCTCTTTATGGACTCAAACAAGCACCAAGAGCTTGGTATGAAACTCTATCTCAGTTTCTGGTAGATAATGGTTTTACAAAAGGAACTATTGATAAAACCCTATTCAGAATGAAAGTTGAAGAAAGTGTTCTCCTAGTTCTAATTTATGTGGATGACATCATTTTTGGATCAGAAAATGAGCAACTCTGTGTGAAATTTGCAAGTTTAATGAAGGGAAAATTTCAAATGAGCATGATGGGAGAACTGAATTACTTTCTCGGTTTACAAGTAAGACAGATGCACAGTGGAATTTTCATTCACCAAACCAAGTATACCAGAGAACTGATCAAGAAGTTTGGAATGGAAAAATCAGCTGGCATTGCAATACCAATTGGCACCAACATAAAATTATATGAAGATAAAGATGGAAAGGATGTGGATCAAACTCTCTACAGAAGAATGATTGGAAGTCTACTTTATCTAACAACCAGTAGACCAGATATATCATTTGCAGTTGGTGTCTGTTCCAGATTTCAATCAAGTCCTAAAGAAAGCCATCTCATTGTTGTCAAAAGAACCTTGAAGTATTTGAAAGATACAGAAGGAGTTGGGATATGGTACTCAAAGGAAGGAGAATTCAAACTTATATCCTACTCAGACTCAGACTATGCCGGATGCAAAGTGGACAGAAAAAGTACTTCAGGCACATGTCAGTTATTGGGAAATAGACTTGTGTCATGGTTCATCAAGAAGCAAAACTCAATCTCAACATCAACAGCGGAAGCTGAGTACATAGCAGCTGGAAGCTGTTGTGCTCAAGTTTTATGGATCATGCAACAATTAAGAGATTACGGAATAGAAGAGGGACTGATTCCTATAATGTGTGATAATACAAGTGCAATTGCTATAACTAACAATCCTTTTTTGCACTCAAGGACGAAGCACATTGATGTAAGACATCATTTTATAAGGGATCATGTAGAGAAAAAGGACGTTACAGTTCTCTATGTCCCAACTGAAGATCAGTTAGCTGACATCTTTACCAAACCACTGGACAAAGAAAGGTTTGCTAAACTGAGAACTGAATTGGGGATTATTAAAGTCAGTCAGCCAGTTTAAGCTCAGAGATTCGTCAAGGGGATTGATCTTTGTCATGCTGGGTGCGCTCACTTGACAGATCAGTCATTGACATCAACAATCTCAAACTGACTAAATGAATTGAAGATTTGATGGAACCCAATGCAATTGTAAAACTGATCTCAGTTTCAGTTTTACCCAGTCAAACAAAGTCAATAAAGAAACGGATAAAACCGACAACAGTTACATCGCAATTAATTACCGCCGTTTTAATCAGAATTTGTAGCGTGTATACCCCCAAACTGTCAGATAGTACACATCGGTTATACAAACCATGATGGAATTTGCAAAGTTGTACAAAATCTTTCTGCAAGATCGTGGATCAAATCACCAACCGTCCCACTCATATATATACAACCGTCCTCATACTACTTCTTTCCAAAAGAAAGATCAAATCTTTTCCTCTTTAAATTAGCCAGAAATTTACCTTAAACAATTTCAAAAATGGCAGCCTCAAAACAAACTCAAGAAGAAAGGTTAATCGCCACACCTGATACATTCACACTTAAAGAATTTGAAGAGATGTGCGGCAATACCATTCTCTCCAGTCATATAAATGAGATGATAGGCAGGTTACAAGGTTTAAAGAACCTGATGGAAGCGGAATTGCAGCAAGATATGGACTTGGAAGGTCTACTGCAATTTTGGGAAAATATGAAGATGCTGAAGAACTCTCTGTTAACAAGAGTTCGTGGACAGAAGATTTTCGTCAATGAAGACATTATCAGACAGCTTTTTGGTTTCAAAGATACTCTAGTGAAATCAATTGAGCTATCATGTCTGCCACTCTAGCGTGAAGCTTTTCTTAGGCAGATTTCAGCTTTAAAGCAACTAGAAGCAGTCGATACACATATAAAGGATCTCAAACCTGAATTTGGTCTCCTCAGCAGATGGATCAGCAGACATGCCATCGGACAACACAAATGGCTGAATAAATTAACTGAAGATGGTATTCACTTGATGAACGTCATTTGGGATGAATTTGTGTTCAATTGGGTTGGATATATTTTCAACCAGATCAAGCAGCAACACTTGGCTAAAATAAGAAGTGTCAGTAGAGACCAAGCTGAAGGAAGACAAACTGAAGGAAGATTTAGACTGAAGAAATCACTTAACTTAGTGATTCAATATTATTTGGAAAGACTCAGTGGTGGGAAGAAGAAAACACAAACTGCTGCTACATCTACAACCACTAAACAAGTTGCAGCAGTTGCAAGTTCAACGAAGAGAACTTCCCAAACTGAAGCCAATAGGCAAACTGTGTCCCTGCAGATCGCTCAGCAAAAAGGAATTAAAAGGAAAGCTGAGACACAAGGGGAAAAATCAGTTGCATGTTGTTTGTACCCAGGTACTTCAAGTCAGTTAGCACCAACTGAGGAGGAACAACAACTGACAACTGATGTCAGTAAGCTGAAGGCTTTGGTTCCTAGAATTTTTTCTCACCTTAAGCAGAAAATATCTGAGAAACAAGTTTCCGTTATGCATGTTGAGCAAGAGGAATAGGTAACTCAACAACAAAAGGAGTTCATCTTCGATGCTGAAAGGATCATTAAATTGATGAAGATGAAGCTCAAACTGAAGATTCTCGTGAAGCTACTCTACCTACTGAAGAAAAAACTATTGTTGGAGAAACTGGAAATACAAAATCTTTATACCTTATTTCCAATAGAAGAGTTTCTCAACAACTACTACAATAGATTCAAAGAGATAGCTCGGAGAACTGAATTAACCACATCATCTATTCCGAAGGAAGTTTTAAAGAAGAAAGATGATGATATGGTGATGATTCAAGGAAAGAAGCTCATAAAAGTATAGTTTTGCAGTCAAGCACTCAGATTTAACAACAACCAGAGCAAACTGATACTAGGGTAGAAGAATTGCTGGTTGGAAATCAGACAACTGACAATAAAGAAGAAGAAGAAGACAGAGCTAATGATAATAAGCAACTGATGATAATTGAAGATGCCAGTTAGTCTAAAATCCAAGAAATAGAAGAAGAAGATCCATCTGAGAAACTTACAACAGAAGAATTGAGCAAAGTACAATAAGGCTTGAAGATTATGCTCAACCAAAATGATGATTCCAATAGTCTTCTGTCGCATATTTCCAGTTACTTGGATTACATGAAGAAAAATGATGTATCAGCTCATGCTAAGTTGGATACTATCAAGAAATCCACTGCAGATTCAGTTTCAGAGATTCTCAGTCTCAAGGAAAAACTCCAAGTTACAACCATGGAAGATCAAGAAACTCATGCACAAGTTGAATGGCACCTTAATCAACGCATTTATGGTCTGGAAACTCAGCTCAAAGAAGTTCTCACCTCCCAGAAAGATATGTCAACAAATCAGAAGGCAACACATCAGCTAATCAATAAGTTGTATGATGCCAAAAAGGGGGGAAGTAGAGAAAGAAAGGCTAAAGTTATGTGAAGAAAAACTGAAGCTTGAGGCTGAATTGACAAAATTGAAGAAATGCAAATCAACAGCAGATCCTTATGTCATGGATGTTGTAGAACTCACTGATGAACAGCTCATTGCCAAGTACAGTCAACCTGGAGAAAGAAGAGCTACTTTGACAATGGATCTTTGGATGGAATTTGTTGCTGACTACAACCATGTCAAAACAAAATATAGACACAAAACTTATGAATAATCACTTGCCTATTTCTTATTTGATGTTTTTCACAATCAGAAGATGGCACATTACAAGAAAATCAAGAGAATTGAAGAAAAACTTCAAATCAAGGACAAGAAAGAACAGCTGAAAGCTGATATCTTAGAATTTGAAGATTACTACAAGGGAGAGAGACAACTTCCTAAGTTATTTCTTTGAAGAAAGTGGAAACTTACAAGTCAAGTGGACTATCTCAGAACTTTCAACAAAGAAGATACAAAAATTGAACAAGAATATCGTCTTTACGATAAGGAACAAAAGTTTATCAAAGTGACACAAGGAGTAGATGTTTAGATCTTATTTCAGTTATTATTATCAACTGTGTAACTATTCCAGTTTTTGCAAAATTCTTAATGAAATCCAGTTTTCAGTTTTACTTTGTTTTGCATTGTTATTATCTTTAAGCTTTTCTTTTAAGGAGGGTTTTGGCATCATATAAAGGGGAAATTGTGGGGAATAAAATTTAGTTTTGATGATGATTCATCTTATTCAAGAATATGTTTGTTTACACCCCATTGATGAAGTGCTGAATCTATCTGTTATAGTGGAAAGCTAAAAGATGTCTAGAACTAAATGTATAGGTTTTACTAGAGTCTGATTATTGCATAGGTTATATCAGACAAGCACTGTAATAGATAGAAGTGTCGTAAAACTGAAAACTGGAAATCATCTAGAAAACTGGCTCTTAACTCAAGACTGAAGGTGTACACCTAGAACTGAAGTTCACTTAGAACCGAAGAAGGTAAGATCGCCAAGGGACACAAACTCGGTTGACTTATCTAGAACTAAAGGCTGAGGGAACAAACTCAGTATTTGAAGAACTGAGAGACACAGACTAGTTAAGGAAGATTGAAGAACTGAGGGTTCAAACTCAGTTATGAAGACTTTAAGCCGAGACTGTAAATTTAAAATTCAAGTAAGTCTGTGATGGCCTGAACTGACTTTATGGATCTTATAGAAGACCTAAGTATAATAAGGACAATGATATCTTAGATGATCTCTAAAAGGAATGGTGTAATATGATTCAGTCACATAAAATCAAATAACCCTCTAAGGACCAGTGGCTCAAGCAGTTGAAGAGCAACAATCCAACCTGTTCTTTAGTTGTTTAGATAGTGACACTAGGGATTAGTCAAGGACTATCATATAGGACCTTTTTTAACAGCGTACCTCAAGGATTTCTAGTGGAATTTTCCTCCTACATCACAAGGGAAGTGTGGAGTGACAGGATTACACCACCTGGAACCACTATAATTCTTGCTCTACTTACTTTACGCATTTACTTATCTTTACAGCATACTGAAACTGATTGTTACAAGCATACACAGTACACAAACTGACTTTCACCAGAATTCAGTTTTGCAACCCTGCTTTTTCATATAGAATCAACAAGATCCAGATAAAGGCTAAAACTTATCCGCTGCCGGTTGACTCAGTTTTGTATAAGTCAGTTTGACTTAGACTCAGCTTTGTCAGCTCAACTCCACACAAGTTAAACCTGAACCTTAATTGTTAATTAATCTAGTTTTTTGTGACAAGTTTATTCACCCCCCCCCTCTCTAAACTTGTGTTAGCCTTTCCAAGGGACCAACACTAGATTTAATCCTCCTGGATCCTTTGATTTGAATCACCCTACTGGTCTTATGGCACTAGGCAAAGGATCCTACAATCATTTTAACTCCCACGGATGTATGGGATCTGGTGGTGGAAGAGGCGGATCAAGGGGCAGGGGTGGTGGCTGAAACAACAATAAGACCTCTTCAAATGGTGGTGCAAGGTCAACATGTCAGATTTGTGGAAAATCTGGACATATAGCTACTAAATGCTGGCACAGATTTGAGGAAAACTATGTGCAACCAAATCCACCCTCAAATCAGTAGAATTCAAAACAAACTGTTGCTTATCTAGATGCCCCTGAGATGTTTACAAATTCTGGATGGTATGCTGACAATGGAGCCTCAAATCATATAGCATCTGATCTTGGTAATCTGTCATTGAGGTCTGAGTATGAAGGTAATGACACATAGGTAGTAAGGAATGGTAATCATTTGCACATTGCTCACACAGGTCACACCACACTTCATCCCAATCTTCACTTGTCCAATATCCTACATGTTCCTAAAATCCAGAAAAGTTTACTTAGTGTTTCAAGATTAACTACTCACAATCCTGTTCTCATTGATTTTTCTACTTTTAAATGTTTTATTAAGGATCAAGCATCAAAGTAGGTGTTACTGGAAGGAACCCTGGAAAATGGCCTCTACAAGATTCAACCAGTCAAAGCCATTAAGCCTGATTAGACCAGATATGTCCTCTCCCAGAGCTCCCTTCAATCCAAAAGAATGTCTGCTTGCATGGTCACTTCTAGTAATCAAAGTAATCAAGCCATTGTTTGGCATGAGAGACTAGGTCACCCTTCTGTTAAGGTCTTGAATCAATTTCTGAAAGATTGTAATATGTCAGTTAATGAACAAATGCCTATTTGTGACGATTTTCAATATGGTAAATTGCATGCCACTCCCTTGCCCACTTCCCAAAACAGAGCCTCGCATGCTCTTAAATTAATTCACACTGATCTTTGGAGACCTTCTCCAATTCGATCCACTTCTGTTTACCTTTACTATATACACTTTATTGATGACTACAACAGATTCATCTGGATATTGTTGGAAAGGTGTCCTAAACCCAATCGGGTTGGACCGGATCCGTCCGGGTCGGGTCGGATCGTTTACAGTCTATTTAGTTCATGTAATAACTTTATTATGATTAATAAAAGCACTTATGTTATTATATATTGTTTATCTTCATATTATTTGTTGTATATATATATAGTAATGTCCCTAGTGTAAAACTGTGATAGAGAAACCATGATAGTGATTATGGTTGATGAGATCTCTAATCACTCTAACAAGTTTGGTACTTAAATGTCTCTAGTCTTATGTACTGTCAAATGGGACATTGAAAGTATAACCAGACTAGCACGTATTTGATGTCTTCTATCTTATAGAAGGTAGGGATAGATCTCATCTATCGAAGTGTAGAGACACTTGGACTGTACGTGGACGTGTATTAGAGAATGCGTACGTTAGACTGACCCACTTACATTCAGTGTCACACTTTGTGGCGGTTGTGTAATTATCCTTTAAACCGGAGTCTTCATGTCATCACGGTGTGGATTGTCATGCTTTGACACTATTGAGATTCCCCTAGCCAAGGTGCGATAATGCGGTAGTGATTTGGTGTGATATTGAAGCATGCGGAGTATACATGATTGGTCGTCCAGGGAATCGCGTATCCTATGATTAGGATCGAATATCCGAAATGGCCTTTTTATAAGGAATGTCTAGCTCTCGAGAATCTTTGCAAAGTGGGAGTAAATGTGTTATTCCGAGAGAGCATGATATCCAGATTATAAGATACGATCGTTAATGTATTGACACTCGAGATACGATCGTATGGATATTATTACTGCGATATGATTGTAAGTTACACGGTAACTGTTTCACATGAAAGGTAGTAGTCAATGCTTTTGACTTTTTCGATGATTGGAGGTCACGGTGTGTTGCTAGACGCTATCCCGGGTTCGTTAGGTATGAAGGGCATTTTCGTAATTTGCACTTTGTGTCTACGGCGAACATATTCGGAAGCCTATCGGGTCACATACATATGAACATCGAGTCGGATTAAAATATGGTTATAGTTGATAACCAAATAAGGAAATTTTATCTCTAGATTATAAAGGTTATACTGGTAAATTAATATTGTGGTATTTATTTATTATGAATAAATAAAATACAAGATATTAATTATATACAAATTATATTAATTAAAAAATATTCCGGAAGTCAATTTATTGACTATAGGGGAGCCACAATTGATGTGTATAAGATACACTTGAATTGTGCACTTTAATTGATAAGATTACAATAATATTAATATTGGATATTAATTGATTTTGGAAAAATAGATTTATGTAATTATATTCAATATAAGTTATTGGCAAAATTAATTATAATAAATGAAATAAATCAATCTAGGAGATTTTCTTTATTTTATTGGAAAAATATTTTCTTCTCCTCCACACAATATGGGGTGCCACTTTGCCTATAAAAAGGAAGTGTGTGTCAAACTCTTTTGTACATCACAATTGCAAGAGCTCATAGTTCTTGTGTAAAATAAAGTGAATCCTATAGAGAGTTTGAGAGGGGGAAAAAGGCCGGTCTAGCAACCAGAGTTTTCCAATAACAATCCAAGGAGGATTCCGGCGAGGAGTTCGTGTGGATTATCGATAGAGGCTTGACGCGTGGACGGCTTGCGCACTGTACTACTCTCCGTTGACGGTAAAAGCGACGATCTTATAGATCATCAAAGCTATATTCCGTCAAACTACTTAACGTGTTTATTGCATTAAACGAAGAACGATCTAGAAAAGGAAATCAAATTTTAAATTCTGTTGCGTTAAACTAGTGATTTCCTAACAGTAGTATCAGAGAAAGGCTTCGAGCTTAAGCAATAAGCACAATTTAATTGCGTAGTAATTAATCGATAGATGCAAGATTTAAATCACGAGACAGTAAAAACAAAAAACAAAAAAAGGCAATTTTGGGGGGCTCGGCCGACTGGAGGCGCCCCCCATCCTCTACGGCGGAGGCGGCTCTAGGGCTGCCTTCGTCGGCTGTCCTCTTCCAAAATGGGAGATCGACTTTTTCATTTTGTGATATTTATTGTGCATAGATATCTCTTTTGTTTAGTTGTGTCATGTGGCCAACCAATGGTTCAAAAAGTTTGGGCCATTGGGAAACCATAGTGGTATATTAACAAAACTATTGGACTTTCCAAATTTTTATTTGGAATAGGCCTAAGCCATTTTTAAATATTTGATTTGTAAAAGGCCTTGACCTAGGTCACTTCCAAAATTTTGATTTTGGAAAGTGGCCAGGCCTAAACCAAATTTGGTTTAGGAAGATGTCTTTTGTTTAGGAAACCAAAGGCATCCCTTTTGGTTAAGAACCAAATGGGAATGAAACAAATAAGAGACCTTATAATTTTAATTTGAATAGTTCAAATTTAATAAAATTGAAATTAAAATCGATTTAAAATTAAATGTTATTTTTATCTTCGATTAAGTCATTTAATTAATTAAAAGTTATTTAATTATTTGATGTGATAAAATAAGACGTATAAGTAGTTAAAATAATAATTTGATTTTTTCATAAGATAAAATTGTATGGATTAGATATGTAGATATAGTATGATTATATGGACCCCGATTGATCATAGACTCGACCAATAGGATAGATATAAATGTTTTCTTTATGTTGGTTTTTGAAAATTTGTCATAGGCCGTTATGAAGAACGTGACCTAGTTTATTTTTTACATTTATCTCATTCTCGTGGCTCCCCCACAGCGTGCGGCGGGTGTAATTATTTATTAGATAGATTATTATGTAACAAGAATGGAGCAAGAAGATGAAGACCAAAGAGAGATAAAGAACCTATTGGCATACAACAATAAAGATCCTATTGCCGGTTGTAGATACCCTTAGTTTGTGACCCGTGGTTCCGTCAGTTTGTATTCGAAACCGCACCTAGGAAAAGTCCATGATCATACCGGTTATTTTGTGCGCGGAATTTTGTGTATGTTTTACTTTATATGATATCGTAGTAATATGCACATAGTAGATGAGACCGTAATTAAACGAAATTAATTAAGTGAATTAATTTGAAATTATTCCCACATCAAAAATCAAGTTGTAAATGCCTCCCCATATTATAACGACGGTGAAGAGTCTTTTTTTGGACCCAACTCACCAGCCAAAGCGGGGGTTGACCTACCTCGGGTATATCATTGATGAGCTAAAATTTACCCCAACAAAAACAATTTATAAAGGACTCGAAACCGTGGGTAAACTAACTCTCTAACCGGCAGTGTACCGGGTCGATTGCTAGAATAGCTACAGGAGTACGAGGTCGAACCCAAAGGAATCGTGTTTGCAAGTACCAAAGTGAACGTAATGCTTAGTCTAGGTGATCAATGATTTTAAAGTATTTGTAACTACAACGACACTAAAGTGATCTATACTAACAAGTTTGCAGATAAGATAGAAAGAAAGAAGATTAAACTACTAGGTTTTAAAGATAGATAAAGGGACATAGCCGAACCATGATCAAAATAGCTAGTTTCACCCAAAGGAATGACAAAATCGGGAGTGTGCAATAATGAAGAACTCTTATATTCAATTTCACGGGTACATACTCCTAATCCCGGTGCTAAGGTCTGAACAACTCTTCCTCAACACCTTATACCAAGTCAACTAACCTTTCCTAAGAGAGATTCATTCACAAGACAATTTATGCACGAGAGCCGTTTAAACGTTAAAACGAGTAACCTCGCACTACAATGCGATCTTAGAACCCTTTTCCCACATCTCCCTATCTGAACAACTCTCAAGATTGATGCGTGTGATTTTGACCTAGGTGATCAATCTAGCCCAAATCCGTTATAACAAGTTCTAAGACGTGAAGTATGCAAGATACAACAATAAAAAGCACTACCCACTCCCAATTTCATCACCCAAATGGTGATTTCACTAATTTTCACATGATTCGACTATGTAGGTGTTTAGCTACTCATTATACTAGTTAAAACATACATAAGACAGTAAATGAAAGCCATAACAAGTAAAAGAGAAGAGAAATATACCATTAATTTGCAGAAATTCGAGTTGAGATCCAAAAAGTACAAAATAGAGAAGTAATTAAAAGGTGGTCTCTTAGTGTTTGGAATGGAAATCTAAGCTAAGAAATAGAAAGATTAAGCTAAGATAATGTTGATGTACACTAAGAGAAAGTATTCTAATCTATTACAAAAATTGAGCTAGAAATGGGTAGAGTTTTGCTAAGGAAACTAGATATATCTCGAAATAGTCTAGGGGGTATTTATAGTTGGGAGAAAAAATCTACAGGAAAACGGTCCAAACGCACGTTTGGGAGCTGGAACGGGCGTTTGGAATCTTCAAACGCGCGCCGCATCAATTCAGGCGAGGACTTGATCGATCTTCATCCGAACGCAGCGTTTAGAAAGTTCAAGCGGCGTTTGGGTGACTTGAGGCAGCGTTTAGCGTGGTTTCAAACGTGCGTTTGGAGGGCTTCAACTCTGAATCAAATCTGGACTTCTGAAACGCTCGTTTGGGGGGTTCAAACGCGCGTTTGAACCCCTGTTTCCCCAAATCTTCAATTTTCTTCCTTTTTGGCCCCTCTTCTTGCCTCGGTCATGATTTTCACCACAAATCTTCATCTTCCGGGTCCTCGAGACACCAATACCCTTCAACATCATAAACAACAAAAACATCCAAACAATTCTGGAGGGTAAAAGTGCTCGGGAATGGGGTTAATCTCAACAGAAAGGGGTAATAATCCATCAGAGCAACGGATTCATTCCCCGTGCCATAAGCTCACGATAACACCCCGAAAACGGTCTAATTCACCCAAAATTGTGCTGAAAGTGTGGTAAACGGGGGTAATTAATGCACCGGAGTCACGTAAAGTTGACTCCCATCAATCATCTTTATCGAGATATGATCGTAAAAGATCTCACGATTTTTGGGGTTAAGACTCGACTAAGAATTCTCTCGGCCACCAGCCAAAGTGGGGTCGTTTGGATTTTAGAGGCAAGGGTTTGACTATTTTCATAAGATGAAAAATTGTCAAATAGTTGACTGGTCAAACAACAAGAGTCGTATAAGATACGATCAACAAAGTGTTGTCCACCTGTTAAATTATTTTCGGCCCATCAGCCAAAGTTGGGGGTCGGGTAGTTCGATGGGATCTTGCCCACTAAAGAAAAAATTATTTTATTGAAATCCAATTGGGCATAGTTGGTTAGTGGGAGTAAAACCTTATAAAATTTTAAGTACAAGTTTAGGGTTTTAAATATATGAGCTTTTACTTATTATATCTTTATTTATTGTTGTAGAAAATGTCAAACTAATTGAACCTTCATTTTATCATCGACAATAAGCTTGACGAAACTAATTTTCTCGATTGGGAAAGAAACCTCAAAATCGTTTTGAGGCACGAGAAGATTGGCTATGTCTTGGAAGAGGCCCTATAAGAAGAGCCCGAGGGTTGGGTGCGGATCTTTGTCGAAAGCGATATAACAAGCCTTCATTCGACAAGATCGATCTTGATGCTACATGTATCATGCTTGCTTCTATGACACCTGAACAGCAGAAACAACATGTCTATGGACACCTACACAATCATGGTCCACCTAAAGGAACTGTATGCTTCTCAGTCTCGAACTGAGAGGTACGAGGTCTCGAAGGCCCTATTTTGTTGTAAGATGGCTTCCGGGACTGCTGTGGGGTCACACGTGCTTAAAATGATCGGGTACATAGAGCGGCTTGGGAAGCTGGGCCACAAGTTGGAACGAGAATTGAGTATTGACTTAATTCTACAGCCTCTACCTGATTCATACTCGCAGTTCGTGATGAATTATCACATGAACAAGATAGACTGCTCCCTTGCGGAGTTATTGAACATGTTGAAAACTGTTGAGGGCACTGTAGGGAAGGGAAAGCAAGTGTTGCTGGTCACTTCTAGCCAGGGCAAGGAAAAAGCCCAAAAGAAGTCCATGAAGGCGAAGGCTGCACCTAAGCCAACGCCTAAAATAGTGAAAGGCAAATCCAATGATGCTTGCTTCCATTGCGGTGAGACCGGACATCGGCGGAGAAACTGCAAAGGCTTCTTGAGTACCAAGAAGAAGCATTCTGATGCTTCAACTTCAGGTATATTTATGATTGAGATCAACATTACTTCTTCTAAGTCTAACCACTGGGTATTAGATACTGGTCGTGGTTCTTATATTTGTACGAATATGCAGGCACTAAGAAGAACTAGAGAGCTAAGGAAATGAGAGGTGGACCTACGCGTTGGGAATGGAGCAAGTGTTGCTGCACTAGCAGGAGTTTATTTTCTTTCATTGCCCAGTGGGCTAGTACTTGAACTTAACAACTGTTATTTTGTTCCTGCTCTTACAAAGAGCATTATTTCTATTTCCGCATTAGATGTTGATGGATTTTCATTTACGTTTGAGAATAAATGTTGTTCTTTTTCACGTGATGGAATTTTTTATTGTACTGGAATACTTAGCAATGGTCTATACATATTAGATATGGATGTTGACGTACTTAATATAAATAACAAGAAAGCCAAGACAAATGACTTGAATGAATCATACTTATGGCATTGTAGACTTGGCCATATAAATAAGAATCGCATTTCCAAACTCTATAAAGATGGAATGTTGGATCAATTCGATTACGAATCGTTTGACACATGCGAAGCTTGTTTACTTGGTAAGATGACAAAGTCACCTTTTAGTGGCAAAGGGATAAGATCCAATGAGTTGCTTGAGCTCATACATACTGATGTATGCGGCCCAATGTCAATTCAAGCCAAATGAGGATACTCTTATTTTATCACTTTAATTGATGACCACTCTCGTTATGGTTATATATATTTAATGAAGTATTAGTCTGAGGCCTTTGAAAAGTTCAAAGAAGTGGAATGGAGAAACAACTAGGTAAACAAAACAAAACACTTCGATCCGATGGAGGCGGAGAATACCTAGATGGAGAGTTTCAAGACTATTTGAAGGAGAATAGGATTCTACCTGAATGGACCCCTCCCGGGACGCCTTAGATGAATGGTGTGTTTGAGAGGAGGAACCGCACCTTGTTAGACATGGTGCGATCCATGATGAGCTATGTAGTTCTCCCAAAATCATTTTGGGGGTATGCTCTAGAAACCGCATCCTATACACTGAACCGAGTTCCATCAAAGACGGTTGATTCTACGCCATACGAGGTATGACTAAGAGGAAACCGAGCCTAGGTCATCTAAAACCTTGGGGTTTTTTGACTTACGTGAAGCGGATGATGCCTGACAAATTAGAGCCCAGGTCTGACAAACGTCTATTTGTGAGATATCCTAGGGAAACCAAAGGGTACCAATTTTACCATCATGAGGAACAAAAGGTGCTTGTTTCCAAGACTGGCCACTTTCTGGAGAAAGAGTTTATTCTGGATAGGGTTAGTGGGAGTAAGATTGATCTTGAAGAAATTCGAGAACCACTTACGAATAATAGTCAGTTGATGGAAGTAGAGGAGACACCATATACAGATATGATGCCAACCCCTACCGTGGACACACTAGCACCTCGAAGATCCACCAGGGAACACCGTGAACCCGAAAGGTACACTGGCATGTATCTCATGGAAGATGAGGACCCTAGAACTTATGAGGAAG
The DNA here is from genome assembly GCA_026214975.1 of Gentiana macrophylla. Classification (NCBI taxonomy): domain Eukaryota; kingdom Viridiplantae; phylum Streptophyta; class Magnoliopsida; order Gentianales; family Gentianaceae; genus Gentiana; species Gentiana macrophylla. The sequence goes on from CM047809.1 coordinate 105,821,631, forward strand.
TGCTATTAAGGCATGACAAAGAGAAATGGCTAGAAGCCATGAATTCTGAAATGGAATCCATGAAAGACAACCAAGTTTGGAACTTAGTTGATCCGCCTGAAGGAATAGTTCCTATAAGGTGGGGGTCTTTAAGAGAAAGACCGACATGGACGGTAACGTGACTACCTACAAAGCTAGGTTAGTGGCAAAAGGTTATAAGCAAAGACAAGGAGTTGACTATGACGAAACCTTTTCACCTGTTGCCATGTTAAAATCTATTAGAATTCTGCTCGTTATTGCAGCATACCATGATTACGAAATCTGTCAAATGGATGTGAAAATAGCTTTCCTTAACGGGAACCTGTCTGAGGAAGTGTATATGACACAGCCTGAGGGTTTCACAACCAATGACGCCAGGATGGTGTGAAAACTGCAAAGATCCATTTATGGATTAAAGCAAGCTTCCCGGAGTTGCAATCTTCGCTTTGATGAGATAATCAAACAGTTTGATTTCATCAAGAACGAAGATAAGCCCTGTGTTTACAAGAAGGTTAGTGGGAGTGCCATTGTGTTCTTAGTGCTTTATGTAAACGACATATTGCTAATAGGGAATGACGTGCCTATGTTACAATCGGTCAAAGCTTAGTTATCCAAGAACTTCTCAATGAAGGATTTGGGTGAAGCAGCCTATATTCTAGGAATTAAGATCTATGGAGATAGATCTAGAAGGTTGCTTGGTCTGTTGCAATCCACCTATATAGACAAGATGCTGATGAGATTCAGCATGAAGCAGTCCAAGAAAGGATTGCTGCCCATGTCACATGGGGTCTACCTGTCGAAATGAATGAGCCCTAAGACAGAGGAGGATAGGGCACAAATGAGTAAGATCCCTTATGCTTCGGCAATCAGGTCTATCATGTATGCCATGTTGTGCACTAGAACAGATGTCTCGTACTCTCTTAGTATGACTAGTAGGTACCAGTCTAATCCAGGTGATGGTTACTGGATTGCTGTCAAGAATATCCTCAAGTACTTAAGGCGTACTTGAGATATGTTCCTGGTTTTCAGGAATGATGATTTAGTATTACGAGGTTACACAGATGCGGTTTCAAACCGACAAGGATGACTTTAAGTCACGATCTGGATTTGTTTTCACGTTTAGCGGCGGAGCAATGGTGGAAGAGTTCAAGCGAGGAGACTACTGCGCAGACTACAACGGAAGCCCGAATACATAGCGACCTCGGAGGCGGCAAAAAAGCGATTTGGATGAAGAAGTTCATTACTGAACTTGGTGTGGTTCCCTCCATTGAAGGTCCAGTGCCTCTGTACTGTGATAATAATGGGGCGATATCTCAATCAAAGGAACCAATGTCTCATCAGAAATCCAAATATGTGTTACGGCGCTATCACTTGATTAGAGAGATAGTAGATAGAGGAGATGTAATGATAGAGAAAGTTCACACGGATGATAACATAGCTGATCCGTTAACCAAGGCATTATCTCAAGCAAAGCATGAGAAACATGTTCACTTGCACGGGCTTAGGCATATGGGTGATTGGCTTTAGGCAAAGTGGGAGATTGTTGAAAGGTGTCCTAAACCCAATCAGGTTGGTGATGAGAGTCAACTTTGCTAGAATTTCGTGTGCATTTTACCCCCTATTTATAGCATATTCGATGTAATTTTAGGACAGTTAAGTGGTTTTTATAGCACATCTCACCACTAGTTGAATCACGAGATGATAGGACGTTTACGTCTGAAATTTCAACATTTTTTGGTGATTTGTGTGCGTTTTATTGGCTTTTGTCACGCTTGTGTTTTCTTGTTTTTGTTTATTATAGGCACGGCGTGATGGAGGGCGTGACGAGGATCACAATGGTACGAAAATCATACAAAACAGAGTTCGTATGGGGAATGACGCAAGATTCAAGTTCGGGTGTTCGAAGAAAAATAATTTTAATAAAATCGTATGTCAAAAACAGAATGTATCACACCTAGGATGTGACGGAGGCTGTTTTTAACCAAAAAAAAAAATGATTATTATCGTTACAGAAGAAGCAAAAAAAGAAAAAAGAAATAAAGCAACAAACAGGCGTACCTTTATGGGAAAGAGGGGCCATGCCATTTTAATAGAAGCGACGAACAGCACAGAGGGGGGAACGAATTTTTATTTGTGTTTTTCGTGATTTTACGGACTGTAGTCGGTTTTGGTTCTATTTAAAAGTCATTTAGGTCAAATTTTAACACACAGTTGTTACACTAGAATTTTATTTTCTTTGCAGTAAATTTTTCTTCCATTAGAACAGCAGCCTTTTCTACTTTTTCTGCAATTCCCTTTAGATGTTATTTTTCTTATTTGGCAATTGATACACAACGAAGTGACAATTCGAGTGGTGGATTGCTATAGTTTCTTTTGGTAAATTTTATTCAATCTTTTTATTATGTTTATTATTAATTTCTTCATTAATTTCTGCACTTTTATTTTTATTATGAGTAGCTAAATGTACAATAGCTAGATTATGTGATTGAACTACGAAATTAATGCCTACACGATGATCTAGAGATGGGAAAAAGATCCCGACAGTGCTGCCCCCATTGCATCGCCGAGTATGCATAACCACCAAGCTTGGCGTCGTTTCGGGTCGAAGCGACGCCGTTTTGATTATGTTTTTTTTTTAGGTCGGAACCAAACGACGTCGTTTCGGGTCGATGCGGCGTCGTTTTGATGCATAGCCGGGCGAGCTGTGCAATGTGTACCGGCGGGGATTGGGGTCCCTAGGGATGAGTAGAGCTTAAAAGTTGAATCTTTTGGATTATTGTGTCCTAAAATTTGATCTTAATGCTTGAATTAAACTGATCACTTGATTCATGATACCACACACAAACTTTATAAATGTATTTTGCGGGGGAGTGTGCGAACTAGAATTTAGGATTGCCATGCACGAACTAGTCGAGTTTTTCGCAGCCTGTTCCTTGGTAAGATTTTTCTAGCTAAGCCGTGAACTCGGTGGATGCGGAGCGTCTCATTATTTTTATCATATTAGGTCAATTAAATCCTATAAAGGGGACTGTTGAACCAAGTATAGGGTAACTAGGTTGTGGTACTAGCGCCTAGGGGCCAGTTTAGGAGATTGCACCCACAGCTCATTCATGAGAAGCTATTGGTTGGCTGGTAGGTTAAAGCTCATCCCTAGTGATTCGGTAAAGGTATTGAGAGTAGTGTCCTGATCATAATTTAGCTATTCGTTTATCATTCTATTAAAGTAGTCATTTTTATTTGCTTAGTTATAACTACTTTCACAGCATTTGTGAGCCTAAACTAAATACAACCGTGATTGTGATAATTGACGGATTCCTCGTGGGATACGACCTTGCTCGCCGTTGTAGTACAACCGACCCGGTACCCTTCCGGTTAAAGTTGTTTACTATAATTTGGCCATCAGTTGGACCGGATCCGACCGGGTCGGGTCGTTTACAGTCTATTAGTTCATGTAATAACTTTATTATGATTAATAAAAACACTTATGTTATTATATATTGTTTATCTTCATATTATTTGCTGTATATATAGTAACGTCCCTAGTTTAAAACTGTGATAGAGAAACCATGATAGTGATTATGGTTGATGAGATCTCTAATCACTCTAACAAGTTTGGTACTTAAATGTCTCTAGTCTTATGTACTGTCAAATGGGACATTGAAAGTATAACCAGACTAGCACGTATTAGATGTCTTCTATCTTATAGAAGGTAAGGATAGATCTCGTCTATCGAAATGTAGAGACACTTGGACTATACGTGGACGTGTATTAGAGAATGTGTAATTTAGACTGACCCACTTACATTAAGTGTCACACTATGTGGCGGTTGTGTAATTATCCTTTAGACCGGAGTCATCATGGCATCACGTTGTGGATTGTCATGCTTTGACACTATTGAGATTTCCCCTAGCCACGGGGCGAGCATGCGGTAGTAATTGGGTGTGATATTGAAGCATGCGAAGTATACATGATTGATCATCCGGGAATCGCGTATCCTATGATTAGGATCGAATATCCGAAATGGCCTTCTGATAAGGAATGTCTAGCTCTCGAGAATCTTTGCAAAGTGGGGGAGTAAATGTTTTATTCCGAGAGAGCATGATATCCAGATTATATGATACGATCATTAATGTATTGACACTCGAGATACGATCGTATGGATATTATTACAGCGATAGGATTGTAAGTTACACGGTAACTGCTTCACATGAAATGTAGTAGTCATTGCTTTTGACTCTTCCAATGATTGGGGGTCACGGTGTGTAGCTAGACGCTATCCCGTGATCGTTAGGCATGAAGGGCATTTTCGTAACTTGCACTTTGTGTCTACGGCCAACATATTCGGAAGCCTATCGGGTCACACACATATGAACATCGAGTCGGATTAAAATGCGGTTATAGTTGATAACCAAATAAGAAAAGTTTATCTCTAGACTATAAAGATTATAATGGTAAATTAATATGGTGGTATTTATTTATTATGAATAAATAAAATACAAGATATTAATTATATACAAATTATATTAATTAAAGAATATTCCGGAAGTCAATTTATTGACTATAGGGGCGCCACAATTGATGTGTATAAGATACACTTGGATTGTGCACTTTAATTGATAAGATTACCATAATATTAGTATTGGATATTAATTGATTTTGGAAAAATAGATTTATGGTAATATGATAATTATATTCAATATAAGATATTGGCAAAATTAATTATAATTAATGAGATAAATCAATCTAGGAGATTTTCCATATTTTATTGGGAAAAGGTTTTGTTCTCCTCCACACAATATGGGGCGCCACTTTGCCTATAAAAAGGAAGTGGGTGTCAAGCTCTTTTGTACATCACAATTGCAAGAGCTCATAGTTCTTGTATAAAATAGAGAGCATCCTATAGAGAGTTTGAGAGGGAGAAAAAAGGCCAGTCTAGCAACCGGAGTTTTCCAATAGCAATCCAAGGAGAATTCCGGCGAGGAGTTCGTGTGGATTATCGATAGAGGCCGGACGCGTGGACGGCTTGTGCACTGTACTACTCTCCATTGACGGTCAAAGCAACTATCTTATAGATCATCAAAGTTATATTCCGTCAAACTACTTAACGTGTTTATTGCATTAAACGAAGAACGATCTAGAAAAGGAAATCAAATTTTAAATTCCGTTGCGTTAAACTAGTGATTTCCTAACAGATATACCCTTTGAAACTAAAATCAGAAGCCTATAATGTTTTCATCTTGTTCAAACAACTTGTAGAAAATTAGTTTAATGCCAAAATTAGACTGTTCAATCAGATTAGGGAAGGAAGTACAGAACTTGAAACCCTTCCTTGCCAAATTCGGCATCTAATTTAGACATCCATGCCCACATATTCATCCTCAAAATGTGAGATCAGAAAGAAAACATAGGCATATAGTAGAGACAGGCCTAACTTTATTGGCTCAGGCTTCTTTACCACAGAAATATTGGTGGGACGGCTTCCTACATGCTGTAAACCTCATTAACATTCTACCTACACCAGTCCTGAACAACATCTTACCTTATCAAATCCTCTTTCACAAAAAGCCCAGTTATGATCTCATCAAAACCTTTGGTTGGTCCTGTTTTCCCTATCTTAGGCCATACCACAGTCAAAAAGTTCAGTATGACACACAAAAGTGTGTTTAACTTGGCCTTAGTAATGCCCACAAAGGCCACAAATGTATGGATGTCACAAGTAGGATCTACATCTGTAGAGATGTCACTTTCAATGAGCTGGAGTCTCCTTACCAGTCTATGCACCCTACAACCAAACACACACATCCTCACATCACAGTATTTAACCCAAGTATCCAGTAACACCTTCCACTGATGTTGCTGATACGTCTTCCCCAGGTAATTCTATCTCTATTGTTATTGCCTCTGTAACTTATAATACTGACCACTCACCTGTGCACTCACCCAGTAATACACAGTCCATACTTAATTCTACTAACACATCCACTTCCTCATCAAGTGATACACCACTACCACCTTCACCCCACCACTCATCTACCCTTAAAATTCATGCACTTAATCACAACTTCCATGTTACAACAACCACGGCCATACTATGCAAACCAGGACAAAGAGTGGAAGCTTCAAACCTAAACCTATCTCTACACTTGTGTCTCAGCACTATGCAGTTGACTACAATTCTGAACCATCATCTGTGTCAGAAGCTTTGTCTCAGCCTCATTGGAAGAAAGCCACGCAAGAAGAGTATAATGCCCTCATACAAAATCAAACCTGGGAGCTGGTCTTCCCTTCAGTCAATCGTCATCTGGTTGGAAATAAATGGATCTTCAAAGTTAAACACAAACCAGATGGTTCTATCCTAAAGTACAAGGCTAGACTTGTAGCAAAAGGGTATTCACAACAAGAAGGGGTGGATTGTTCAGAAACCTTCAGTCCAGTTGCCAAAGCTGGCGCCATCAGAGTGTTTCTTGCATTTACTGTGACTAATAACTGGCCTATCAAACAAGTAGATATCAACAATGCATTCCTCAATGGGAGATTGCAAGAGTGTGTTTATATGCCTCAACCTGCAGGCTTTGTTAGTGCAACCAAACCAGACTATGTGTGCAAATCGAACAAAGCTCTGTATGGTCTAAAACAGGCACCTAGGGCCTGGTTTGAAGAATTAAGAACATAGTTGCTGACATAAGGTTTCAAGCAAGCAGTCTTGAATACCTCTTTGTTTATCTTGAAAGAAGGTTCTGTCATCTTATATATTTTAGTGTATGTTGATGCCTTTCTTATCATAGGAAACTCCGGGCAGTACATTCAGAAGTTTATTACACTTCTGAACTCTAGATTCCCTCTAAAATAACTAGGGGAGGTGAATCGGTTCTTGGGAATGTAGGCAACCAGGGACTCTAATGGTCTGCTTTTGAGTCAAATAATGTATGCACAAAAGCTATTGAATAAGTTGGACATGAACAACTTGAAGCCATGTTTAACACCAATGGTGATTGGGAAAACATTTGAACCAGATGTAGGTACCCCTATGTCAAATCCTACTTTATGCAAGAGCATTATTGTGGCATTACAGTATATGACATTCACCAGACCAGACATTGCATTTATGGTTAACTCCTTTAGTCAATTTATACATGATCCTAGAGATGTCCTTAAGATGTCCACTGGCAGGCACTTAAGAGGCTGCTAAGGTACATAAAAGGAACATTGTGCTACAGTCTGCATTTTAAAAAATCTGGTGGAGGTTTGGATAGTATAGGTTATTCAGATGCAGGTTGGGGGTGTTGTCCCCATTATAGAAAATCTTTAGCAGGTCACTGCATCTATCTGGGGTCATCCTTGGTTTCAAGGCATTCAAAGAAATAACAAGTTGTGTCATGATCAAGCAAAGAGTCTAAATACAGGAGCCTAGCACATGCAGCTGCAGATGTCACATGGTTGAAATCCCTGTTGTTTGGACTTAGAATCAGAGTAACAAAGAAACCAGTTATCTATTGTGACAACACATGAGCAGAATCCTTAGCACAAAATACAGTGCATCACTCAAAGACCAAACATATTGATATTGATGTACACTATGTGAGGAATCAAGTCTTAGAAGGAAATTAAAGTTAGATGTCAAGCATATATCTACATGTGATCAACCAGGTGACATCTTCACCAAAGCTTTGACAGGAGTTAAATTCTTACCATTTAGAGACAAACTGAATGTTGAGTGTTTACCACATTCAGTTTGAGATGGGGTGTTTGGATAGTGCTACTTATGTGTATGCTCATGATTGGTCCATGTGTATGTATAGGTGTACCTCTAGTATTGGTACACCTAGATATTTGTTAGATTGGGAATATTCTTCTGTTGGATATGCTGTGTACATACATCATCTTCCCCATTGTAATCAGATCATGATAAAAGAAATATATTAAGCTTTGTTTTCTATCTAACAAAAAAGTCTATGAGTAACTTGTACGGGCAAGTAGACGTGCCTGGTTCAAGGTTCAAACCTTCCGGTTTGGGGGCCAAAAAAGCACGGCTTGCCGGTTCAAGGGTTTTACGCAGGTCAACCAGGTTGGTCATTCCGGTGGGCTGGGCAGTTTCACTGGCCGGTTCCGGGCTGAGACGGATCACATCAGATCTTGGATCATTTAATATTCTATTTTGTCAATAACACAATAAAATTTGAAAAATATATATTTTTCCGCTTTAAATTTACATATATTAAATTTAATATCTGGTCATATGAGGAACATATAATAAAGGGAACATCTATATTTTCTGTTTTCTGACTAGTAGTATATATTATACATATTTTTTAATGTGATTGTGCGTTTATATAATTTAAAGGTTAGAACAATTAATGAACTTACTAAAAAAAACAATTGCGACAAGTGCTCTTTGAGTGCGAGATGGCATACAGGATCTGGAGGGCGTCGCCCTTCCATGGCACTCTGCAACATCTTCGTTCTGTCTCCTTTGCGGAGTTCTTCATGAGATTGATAGAGGAGCAGGGGGTTCAGGATGCAACACGGTTTGTTTGGCTTCTGTTGGGGATCTGGAAAGCGCGATGTTCAGCTGTGTTTGATTATCAGGCGGTCTATGTGATAAGAGTCAATTCGACTCTGTTTTTCTACTACTTTTATATCCTATTATGACTCGTTTTGTACAATTCCGGGAGATTTTGGCTAGGTTTTGATGCTTTATGCTCCTTTTTGCTTTTCCCGAGTTCTGGATGTATAATCTGGAAATCTCGATCCTTTTTGGCGTTTTACTCTCATTCTCGGTTACCCTAGTGTCCCGTAGGGGTTATGTTTGGTGTGCGTTTTGATGTTTTTCAGGAACTAGGTGTTCGAGAATGCTCGGAAAACGTGTTACGGAGCTTCGGGATGCATGGAAGCTCATGTAGGAGCAAAAGTGTGCCAGACATGCGCCTGGCTTACCATAGGCGCACGCCTAGAGAGGGGAAAAGTGCCAATGTTTCAGTCCGTGTTTCTCCATGTTCCTCAGAAGTCAGGCGCATGCCTAAGAAAGCCAAGGTGTACGCCTAGCAGGTACTCTGCTGCTGGGATATTTTTGGAATTGTTGCCAGGCGTGCGCCTGGCATTCCATAGGCGCACGCCTAGCAGCCTGTTTTGGCAAACACTATAAAAACTCAATTTTGAGTTTTGGATAGAGATATATCACTTTTCACACCATTTTCTGGCGATTTTCTCTTCCAAGAACACCATAGATTAGGTTTTTAAGCTTCCTTAGTATAATCTTTTGTAACAAACACTTGGATCCTCTTGGATTGCATAGCTATATATTCAGTTTTCTCGTTTTCAGATTTTTATCGGTTTTCAGCATGTGTAGGTATTTCTAATCTTTATCTTTCGTTTGATTGTTTTTGTTGTATGATGAAATATTGTGTTTTGATAGTTAATATGAGTAGCTAATCGCTTTATAGCCGAGTTATGCGATAATCATCGAAACTAGACCCCAGCTTGTTCATGTGTTATTCTTGATGTTTGATTTGATTATTCTTGATGTGTTTGTAGTCCTAGAGCTTATTCATAATTACTTTTATTGAATTCACGACTCGATAATCGTATATCACGCGTCTTCTTTACACATGTATTTTGCGAGAGGATACGGGAAAAAGAGGTTCTAGGATCACCCTGTAAAACCGACTAAGTTGTTCAGATTCGGTTTCGTGTGTGAGGTTTATATCGACTTGTCGAGCGTTTCATTGGCCGTAGACCGTGTTAGGTCAGTTAAATCTGTTGAAATAGTGTCCTAAACCCAATCGGGTTGGACCGGATCCGACCGGGTCGGATCGTTTATACTATTTCTTTATGTTTATACACATATATTAAATGGCTTTTCTGTTGTCGTATATATGTTCTTTTAAAGAACCAATTATGAATTGTTATATGATAACGTCCTTAGTGTTAAACTGTGATAGAGAAACCATGATAGGCGATTATGGTTGATGAGATCTCTAATCACTTTGATAAGTTTGATACTTAAATGTCTCTAGGCTGATGTACTATTAAACAGGGCATTGATAGTATAAACAGACTAGCACGTATTAGATGTCTTCTGTCTTTAAGGGCAGGGATAGATCTCGTCTATCGAAGTGTAGAGACACTTGGGTATGCGTGGGCGTGTATTAGAGAATGCGACGTTAGGATCGACCCACTTACACGGATAAGTGTCACACTATGTGGCGGTTGTGTAATTATCCTTAAGACCGAGTCTTCATGGCATCACGGTGTGGATTGTCATGCTTTGACACTATTGAGGTTTCCACAGCCACGGGCGATCATGCGGTAGTGATTGGGTATGATCTTTGAAGCATCACGGAGTATACATGATTGGTCGTCCGGGAATCGCGTATCCTATGATTGGGATCGAATATCCGAAATGGCCTTCTTATAAGGATTGTCTTACTCTCGTGAATCTTTGCAAAGTGGGAGTAAACGAGTTACTTCGAGAGAGCATGATATCCAGATTATAAGATACGGTCGTTGATGTTTTGACACTCGACTAACGACCGTATGGATATTATTACAGCGATAGGATTGTAAGTTACACGGTAACTGTTTCACATGAAAGGTAGTAGTCATTGCATTTGACTCTTTCGATGATTGGGGGTCACGGTGTGTTGCTAGACGCTATCCCGTGATCGTTAGGTATGAAGGGCGTTTTCGTAATTTGCACTTTGTGCCTGCGGCCAACATATTCGGAAGCCTATCGGGTCACACACATATGAACATCTAGCCGGATTAAAATGTGGTTATAGATGATAACCAAATAAGGAAAGTTTATCTCGAGACTATAAATGTTATAGTGGTAAATTAATATGGTGATATTTATTTATTATGAATAAATTAAATACAAGATATTAATTATATTCATTAATTAAAGAATATTCCGGAAGCCAATTTGTTGGTCAAAGGGGCGCCACATTTAATGTGTATAAGAGATACTTGACTTGGATTCATGAATTTAATTAATGGTATTACAATATATTAATATTAGATATTAATATTTATATATTTTTGGTTCCCAGCGTGTGTGATGCATATTGGATATGCATGTGCATGATTGTTTCCAAAATATATTTATTAATAGATTTATTTGTGTAATATATATGTGATATATACACATGTGTAAATTGATTTATGGTAATATAATAAAGATAAATATTGTCCATATAAGATATTGACAATATCTTGGAAATATTCAATATGAGATATTGACAATATCCTAGATTTATTTAATATGAGATATTGTAATAAATGAGATAAATCAATCAATTATATTTTCCTTATTTTATTGAGAAAATGTTTTCTTCTCCTCCACTCTAGAAGATGGCGCCACCTACACTATAAATAGGAGGTGGGTGTCAAGCTCTTTTGATCATCATAATTCCAAGAGCTAATAGTTCTTGTGTAAAATAGAGAGCATCCTATAGAGAGTTGGAGAGAGGGAAAAAGGCGGTCTAAAGCAACCGGAGTTTTCCAAATAGCAATCCATGATGGGATTCCGCGGGTCGTGTTCGTGTGGACTAGCGGTAGAGGCCGAACACTTGGGCGGCTCTATGCAGAACTACTCTCCTTAGACGGTCAAAGCGTCGATCTTTTAGATCAACCAAGGTAACCACCGTCTACTACTTGTTTGTTTATTGCTTAAACGAAGTCGATCTTGGGTCGATAGGAAATAAATTTTTGAATTCGCTGCGTTCGCGTAGATTTCTAACAATGAGTGGTATCGAGAGAGCTTGAGCTTAAGCAATAAGCATGTAATTGTGCGTAGTTAATTTTATCGTTTAAATCACGTAATTAAAAGATGAAAGATTTTTGATTCGCAAATCGATACAAAAAAAAAAAAAAAAAAAAAAGGGGCGGCTTTTGGGGTGCTCGGCCGATCGGCGGCGGCACCCCACCGGAAATTGCGGCGGCGGCACCTTTTTTTGGGCGGTCGACGTCGGGTGGTGCATCTTTTGGAGGATCCCACAAAATTTTGTTTTGTGTATTTTGTGTTTCAATATTGTTCATAGTTGTGATTGGTAATTGTCTTTTGTTTAGTTGTGTCGTGTGCTAACCAAGCTGTAGAGGTTCAAATAGTTTGGCCATTGGGATGCCACATGGCGATTAAAATAATAATGGCCTTTCCAAACTTTGTTTGGAATAGGCTAAGCCTTTCCAAATATTTGATTTGGGAAAAGCGCTTAGCAAGCCACTTCCAAAATTTTGATTTTGAAAGTGGCTGAAGCCTAAACTAAAATTATTTGGCCTTTCCAAATATTTGATTTGGAATAGCCCAGGCCTTTTTCAAATATTTGATTTGTAAAAGGCTTAGCTGCAAGCCACTTCCAAAATTTTGATTTTGGAAAGTGCTGAAGCTAAGCCAAATTTGGTTTAGAAACTAAAAGCATCCTTTTGATTACGAATCAAAAGGAAAGAAACAAAAGAGAAATAATTTTAATTTTGATTTATTTTGGAATAGTTCTAATTAATTAAAATTAAAATTAAAATTGGTTTAAAATTAATCGTTAATTTTATTTCGATTAAAATCATTTAATTAATTAAATGTTAATTAGTTAATTGATTGGATAAAATTAATTAATAGATTAAATGTTAATTGATTAATTAAGACGCAAGTAGTTAAATTTTAATTTTATCTTTTTCATAAGATTTTATTGTATGGATTAGATATAGTAGATATAATATGATTATATGGACCCCGATTGATCGTGGACTCGAACCGATAGGATAGATGTGAATGATTTAATTTTTCTGTTGGTTTAAAATTGTCCCAGGCCGTTATGAAGAACGTGACCTAGTTTATTTTTCGCAATTATCCCATTCCGTTGGCTCCCCGTGTGCGGCGGGTGTATTTATTTTATAAGATAGAATTAAATGTAACAAGAATGGAGCGGAAGATGGAGACCAAAGAAAGGCGAAAATGAAGATCCCATTGGAGAATGGAGCATTAAAGATCCTATTGGCGGTTGCAGCCTACCCTTAGATTGTGACCGCGGTTTAAATCGATTTGTATTCAAACCGCACTCTAGGAAAAGTCCATGATCATACCGGTTATTTTTCGCATTTATTTATTTTGTGCTTGTATTTATTTTATATGATACGATAGATGCATGACTAGGCACGATCTAGATAAATGTGTAGGATGTATGTTTATAGAGATAGACATATTTATGATGAGACCATGATTAAAAATTAATTAAGTGAATTAATTTACATAAATACTTCCACCTCAAAAGAATCAAGTTGAAATTGCCTCCCATATTATAATGACGGGTGTAGAGCCCTTGTTCGGATCCAACTCATCACCAAAGCAGGGGTTGACCTACCTCGGGTATATCGTCATTATCGAGATATGATCGTATGAGATCTCACGAATATTGGGGTTATGACTTGACTAAGAATTCTCTCGCCACCACCAAAGCGGGTCGTTTGGATTTTAGAGGCAATGGTTTGACTACTTCATAAGATGAAAATTGTCAAAGAGTTGACTAGTCAAACAACAAAGTCGTATAAGATACGATTGACAAAGGGTTGTTGTCTACCTATTAGACTATTTTCGCCCACCACCAAAGCGGGGTCGCGGTAGTTTAGTGGGATCTTGTCCACTAAAGAAATTAATAATTCTTGAAAGTCAATTGGAAGTAGTTGACTAGTGGGAGCAAAATCATAAACCAAAAGACCATTTTTGATTTTACGTGTATAAACAACAACACTCATTTATTTTCATTTTTATGTTGTAGTTTTAGCAAACTTTATATTTATGTTTAATTCTCGATTAGTAAAACCAAATTATGACTGTTACCTTTTGAGAAACGTTCTCAAATATGGTTAAGTAATTTTAATCCTTTTAAAATGAGCAATGACACGAGAGATCCCATAATAGTAGTTAGAGACAAGGAGATTACATAATTGATGCAGTGCTCCGAGACTTTAATTATTAATGAAAGCGGAAGCTTATGATATGATTAAATCATTTGAAATAAGTTTCAATGAATTAGTCATAAATTGGATACGATCCAAGATGATCATTCAGTCATACGATGACAATTAATTCAATCGTTGAATAAGAATGACCACGTTTAATTTTGAAAAAGGTTGTTTTCAAAAGTGTAAGATTTAAGTATCGACTTAATTCTATCATTGCTTAAAGGTTAATTAAATAGTCAATGTTTTGAATACGATTGAAAGGTTAAATAAACTATTTAATAAACATTAGATTTTCTTTATGAAAGGAAATCAAAGACATAGCTCTTGTGATCTTTCTTAAGTCTTATGAAGACTACACTAAGAAACATTTTTCAAGTGCTTAAAAGGGTTGAAAAGGAAAGTTAGGGCATGTGCTTAAATAGAGAACTTATTGAAGTTTCTATTCTAGGCAAGTGAGTTGAGATAAATCTGTCTAAGTTCAAAGTCAACTCTAAGATATATGATATCTTACGAGTGTGATTAAAATTAGAAAGGTTAATACAGATATGGAAGGTGAAGCAAACGTTGTAACACTTACCACATTCTGGATCTAGTAAACTGATAAGGGAACTAAATAAATATTATTATGTTCCGGTTCTTATGAAGAACATACTTTTAGTTATTTGTTAGGATTTAGTATACATATTCAATTGTAAAGAATAAATGTTATTCTGATAAAATTGGATGGTCACTGAATCTAACATACTAGATTGATGTCACTATATAGTTGATATATGTGATGAGATCTCAACTAAATATTTGTATGGCTGTTATCCTTAATATTTGTGGTTGTTCTAGACATAGTCTCTCTGGAAGAGAAGCGTGTAATTAAACGTCATTCTGATGATGTTGAACCATATGATTATGAATCATATAGGTAATACGTATTTTATCTAAAGATGACTAAAATACCCTTTTATGAAAGGGTTATAAAATCTAGAAAAATTGTCTAAAGCCTAAACATACTGATGTTTGTTGGCTTATGACAATTAATGCTACAAATAATTGTTTGTTAATCTCTATGACTATTTTTAGAAATAGTTGAATGTACTTATTGAAGTATGACAATTCGGAAAGCCCGAAAAGTTCGAGCTAAAGCGAATATGAGATTTATGAGCTACTTAGGAATTAATCTTCAATTGGATTGAAGTAATTAATGCTGAAGGGTGTTCGAAGTAAATGCGAAAGGAATAAGATTCTCTCTTGAAGGATACCATCTTTGGGATACGCAATTAGATTGTGTTCCCAAAATGGAAACAACACTTTATATGATAAATGTGTGACGCAAGCCGCGCGAAGTATCCCTACCCGTTTCGGGATAGTGCCCTTATACTTAACCGAGTTCCAAAGATAAAGGTTGAATAAATTCCATATTAGATATGGAAGAAGATAATGTCGAATCTATCTTAACCGATGATTTGAAGTTTTCATAGGCACAGTCAGAAAGGCTTGGAGCCTAGTACGACATATGCAACTTTGTGGAATATCTTAGCAAGTACGCTGGATATTGTTTACTTGTCCGTGGAGCAAAATGTTTGTCTTCAAACATGCTGTCTTCTAAAGGAAGTGTTTCTTCCAAGAGAAACAGTGGGAGTGAATCAGATCTCAAAAGAGTTTGAGAACCACAAAGATATATTCAACCATAGGAACATGAAAGCATCGCCTTGATAGCGATGAGATGTAGAACACTGCTCAGTGCACCCAAAAGTTACGTAAGTTTGTGGATAACCTCAAGCCCTGAAAGAATTTCTTTGGTATGTTCATCTTGAAGAATGAATATCTCACGACTTATGAAAGAATGTTTGAAAGGCAAGATTGAGAGATATGGCTAGGAGCCATAATATCTGAATTAGATTCCATCAGTGACAACCAGGTTGTGAACCTAGTCTGTCTTACCTAGAGGGAATGTCCCCGTAAGGCTGAGCCCAGTTCTATTCAGATAATACTTGTTATAACTTTGTATCATGACTATATGATAGTGTTGAAGACGTTGGGCAGGCAGCTCGATGTTCATAGACAATAACATGATATGTAAGCCCACGAGATCCATTTATGGACTCAAACAAGTTTCTCTAGACGATTTCTTTGTTTGATAATCAAAGGAGTTTGATTTAGTCAAAAGAAGGATATGCCAATGTGCAAATTGGATAGTGGGAGTGTGTTACGATTTTTGAGTAAGGTATTGGATATCTCTCTCGAGAATTATCACCCCATGTCACAGTCAATTAATGTTTGGTAGTTCAAGGTCTTTGTGAAAGCACTTGGATTAGCAGTTCTTATTTTAGAAATAAGAATCTATAGCGATAGATTTAATCTTTGTTAGATTATAGTTTACCTATATAGATGTGATGCTAAAGAAGTTTAGCATAGATCGCTGACAGGGGATCTTGCTAGTCGGTGTTCTCAAGATCTATCTATGTTAGGACGTTAGTCACAGAGATAAGGTGAAAGATGATGGTTATGAAGGTTTCCTTTGCTCTGCGATAGGAACCATCATAAAGGTAATGCCAGATGTTCATAGTTCATGAACCGTATGCGTGAGCAATTAATGAAAGTAAATCTGGTGAATGTCGAGAATATCCTTAAACAAGTTAAGGATGGTTTCTAGTTTATTGAAACTGGAAATAAATAAACGTAGATATCTGAGGCGTATATCCCGAGTCTTATGAAGGCGAGTGGGAGCTACGATGCAGGTTTGCGATCATTTTGTTTAAGTGATACGTTGAGTTTGGAAATGTTCTAGCCTATGGGTCATCAGTAAATTCTACAACCGAGCCAAAACACAGTAGTGCCTTTAAAGCGCAAATGGGAGGCGATACATGGATCTAGTAGGTTCATTCCGAACCTTATACGGTTCTTCCACCTTTTCAGATATATTGATATAGTAAGTGGATTTATTGCTTGAAGCAAGGACCAGGGTCTCGTCAGAGATTCGTGTGTGTGTTGAGGCGGTTCCTTTGACTTGATCATATGGAGCGTGATATGAAGATAGTATGAGTCCCCACGGATAGCGATCCGTTTATGGCTAGGGCTAGTTGCGAGTATTGCATGAGATTCTTGTGTTTCAACTTGGTCTCGTGTGTACGAGTGATTGGTTTTAGGCCAAGTGGGAGATTGTTGAAATAGTGTCCTAAACCCAATCGGGTTGGACCGGATCCGACCGGGTCGGATCGTTTATACTATTTCTTTATGTTTATACACATATATTAAATGGCTTTTCTGTTGTCGTATATATGTTCTTTTAAAGAACCAATTATGAATTGTTATATGATAACGTCCTTAGTGTTAAACTGTGATAGAGAAACCATGATAGGCGATTATGGTTGATGAGATCTCTAATCACTTTGATAAGTTTGATACTTAAATGTCTCTACAGCCGATGTACTATTAAGCAGGGCATTGATAGTATAAAGCAGACTAGCACGTATTAGATGTCTTCGCCTTTAAGAGGCGGGGATAGATCTCGTCTATCGAAGTGTAGAGACACTTGGGTATGCGTGGACGTGTATTAGAGAATGCGTACGTTAGACTGACCCACTTACACGGATAAGTGTCACACTATGTGGCGGTTGTGTAATTATCCTTAAGACCGGAGTCTTCATGGCATCACGGTGTGGATTGTCATGCTTTGACACTATTGAGGTTTCCACAGCCACGGGGCGATCATGCGGTAGTGATTGGGTATGATCTTTGAAGCATCGCGGAGTATACATGATTGGTCGTCCGGGAATCGCGTATCCTATGATTGGGATCGAATATCCGAAATGGCCTTCTTATAAGGATTGTCTTACTCTCGTGAATCTTTGCAAAGTGGGAGTAAACGAGTTACTTCGAGAGAGCATGATATCCAGATTATAAGATACGGTCGTTGATGTTTTGACACTCGACTAACGACCGTATGGATATTATTACAAATGATAGGATTGTAAGTTACACGCAATAAGCTGTTTCACATGAAAGGTAGTAGTCATTGCATTTGACTCTTTCGATGATTGGGGGTCACGGTGTGTTCTTGACGCTATCCCGTGATCGTTAGGTATGAAGGCGTTTTAAGTAATTTGCACTTTGTGCCTGCGGCCAACATATTCGGAAGCCTATCGGGTCACACACATATGAACATCTAGCCGGATTAAAATGTGGTTATAGATGATAACCAAATAAGGAAAGTTTATCTCGAGACTATAAATGTTATAGTGGTAAATTAATATGGTGATATTTATTTATTATGAATAAATTAAATACAAGATATTAATTATATTCATTAATTAAAGAATATTCCGGAAGCCAATTTGTTGGTCAAAGGGGCGCCACATTTAATGTGTATAAGATACACTTGGATTGTGCAATTTAATTAATGGTATTACCATATATTAATATTAGATATTAATATTTATATATTTTTGGTTCCCAGCGTGTGTGATGCATATTGGATATGCATGTGCATGATTGTTTCCAAAATATATTTATTAATAGATTTATTTGTGTAATATATATGTGATATATACACATGTGTAAATTGATTTATGGTAATATAATAAAGATAAATATTGTCCATATAAGATATTGACAATATCTTGGAAATATTCAATATGAGATATTGACAATATCCTAGATTTATTTAATATGAGATATTGTAATAAATGAGATAAATCAATCAATTATATTTTCCTTATTTTATTGGGAAAATGTTTTCTTCTCCTCCACTCTAGAAGATGGCGCCACCTACACTATAAATAGGAGGTGGGTGTCAAGCTCTTTTGATCATCATAATTCCAAGAGCTAATAGTTCTTGTGTAAAATAGAGAGCATCCTATAGAGAGTTGGAGAGAGGGGAAAAAGGCCGGTCTAGCAACCGGAGTTTTCCAATAGCAATCCATGATGGGATTCGGCGGGTCGTTCGTGTGGACTAGCGGTAGAGGCCGAACACTTGGGCGGCTCTATGCAGAACTACTCTCCTTAGACGGTCAAAGCGTCGATCTTTTAGATCAACCAAGGTAACCACCGTCTACTACTTGTTTGTTTATTGCTTAAACGAAGTCGATCTTGGGTCGATAGGAAATAAATTTTTTGAATTCCGCTGCGTTCCCGCGTAGATTTCCTAACAAAATCTGGTCAGCGGACTGTTGAACATAACATAGGAGGGTAGATTATTGAAATAATGTCTATTCTCGGAAATAGGAAATGACACCCTATGTATGACAACAAGACGTTTAGGTAAATCAAGAATACCTCCGGACTTAGTTAGGGTTTGGTAAGTAGTTGATTGGACCATAGCTCGGCTATCACCTTTAATCGTTTAAAGCTCTCGTTTTTAGTTAGTCATTGTAAACATAGCAAGTTATAGTTTAATAACCTCATCACAAATCTTGTTGATCTAAACTAGAGATGACACTAGCTTTGGTACTTAACTAAATTCCCTATGGGATTACGACCTTGCTCGCTAGTTTTATACTACAACCGACTCGGTACTCTGCCGATCAAAGTTGGTATACTATAAAACGGCCATCACTATGTTTCTGCTATTTGTGTGAGTTCCCTGGCTGCGTCGGCTGAGTATATGGAGGCTATGGAGAGTTTTCGGGCACATGTGCTAGACCGCCATTTGCCAGACAGATGGATGAAACCTTCAGCGGATGTGGTGAGAGGTAATGTGGATGCAGTTGTCACTGAGACCGGGGCGGGACTAAGGGTCATCTTTCGGGATTCGCAAGGTGTAGTCCTTCATTCGTTTGCTTCTCACTTTGATCCATGGGATCCGGTGGATTATATGAAGCTCAAGGAGATTTCTCTAGCGTTAGAGGAGGCGGCGCACCTTGGGATTCAAAAGTTGGAGGTGGAGAGCGATTGTCTGTCGTGCATTTCGCGACTTCGTCAGCCAGACGTGGACCTCATTGCTCTGGGCTGTTTAGTTCAAGATTGTTTGGCTCTTGTGCCTAGTTTTATTTCTGTTTCATTTTCATTTATTCGACGTGTGGGGAATATCTCTGACGATCTTTAAGTAAGACATGGATTGTTTGTTACTTCTCGGACATCCTGGGGCTCCTCGCCTCCAGATGATATTTTAGCCGTTTGTTTGGCGGATATTGCTTAATAAAATCTTTGGTTCTTCAAAAAATATTAATTAATGAATTTTACTTTTTGTAAGTGTGTTTATTCTAATATTAATTATACAATGTTTAAAAAATTATACTACTTTAATAAGATAGTTTAAAGTTTTTTTTTTTTTTTTGAGGGAAGATACGGTTTAAAGTTTATTCTAATATTTTTTATCACATGGAATAAAGTTGTTTATACTCTTTTATGTGTTTACTTTAAGAGCGACAATAATATATAGATCTTTGTCAACAACAACAACAACAACAACAACAACAACAACAAAAAAAAAAAAAAAAAAAAAAAAAGAGGCGTTCTATCGGCACACCTCAAATTACTATTGACATATATTTTTTGATTATTTTTTCGGATGGAAAAAACATCGGTCACACTGGTGTTTCTTATTGAACACCAGCATCAGTGACACTGACGTTGGTGTGCAACAATGAACACCAGTGAAAAGTTGTGAACTGATATCTAAGTTTTAACACTTTTTACAAAGGGAACGTCGATGCCACTAGTGTTACTTGTTGAACACCAACACCACTGACGTTGGTGTTCAAGAAGGAACACTCGTTCGGTGCCACTAGTGTTACTTGTTGAACACCAACGCCACTGACGTTGGTGTTCAACAAGGAACACCAGTGTGACTAACGTTCCCTTTATAAAAAATCATTGGGTGCCGAAATAATTTTTTGTGGTGCCGGAAGTAATACGGTGCCAGTAGTAAATTGTGGTGTGCCAATAGAACCCTAAAAAATATTGTTTACGTATCGTTCATCTTTATAGTTTACGTAAGTATACCGAATAAGTGAAAGAATAAAATCCGACTAGATTTAGGGTACGTTTAGATATTAATTGGAAGCCTTTAAAGGCACTTATACCAAATTTACTTGGAATACCACAATAAGATTTAAAATTAGGGAAAATAAGAGAGAATGACATAAATATTTCATCAATTGAGTAGAAGGACAGTTTTTTGAAACTTTTATAAATAAATAAAAACTATTTATTAATCGTCGAAATTACGACGTGTTCGAAATTCATTTGTCGAAATTCACTAATTTTCAAAATTCATTGTTAAATTCATTGATTTTCGGGATTCATTTATCGAAATTCATTTGATTTTGAGATTCATTTGATTTTCTGATTTTCGTGTTTGTCTTACCATTATAAAAATTATATGCAATTGTCTCTTCTCTCGTATAAAAATATGTAAATTTGTCTTGTTATTTAAAAATATTTTATATTGTGTTCTTATCCCTGATTTTCCATTAAAATTATACCTCGTATTAATTTATAAAGGAATTTTTGATTGAAATCGTGTTTGAATTGTATAGGTATTCGTTTGAATAATCAGAATATCACTTTACTCAAATGAATAATGAGAATAAAAGCTTTGTCAAATATTTTATTCTGAAACCACCACACAACCCTTTTTGAGAAAAAGCATCTCCTCCTTCAAAGTCCACACTCTACACTACACCGAGGGCCGAGCCACTCTTTTTGGTAGTGGTCGTGGAGAGACAGAACAGAACAGAGGACATGGAGAAGCCCAAGAAGAAGCAGGTGCTATTGTACCATTGCGTGGAGGCAGAAGACCTTGCTCGCAAAGTTGCTTCTCAATCTGACTTCATTCAGCTCCAATCTATCAACTGGAGGTCCCTTGATCAACTAATTCTTTTTTCATTTCCTTTTTTCCATCATCGTTTGATATGAATAACAATGGTTTCCTTTGGTTTTTATTAATTAGTAGTTCCAGAACGATTCAATTCTTATTTTCTTTGCTGTCTTCGTTGTTACTTCTGGCTTTTTTTCTCTATTTTAATTCCGCATTTGGGGTTATTTGAACAAGGTCATTATGCTTGTTGAATTTTCCAAGTGGTGATGGCTTAAAGATCCTATCTTGAAGACTAAAGAAGCATGAAAGGACTAATTGTTACATATTATTGGAAGTTTTATTTTCCTTGTTCTTTATACGAATTGAAGGCTGTGAAACTGGGCCTGATACATATGTTGAGGGTATATGAAGTAATGATGAATTACTGGAGTCAATTTCGAAATATTTTGCAAGCATAGGGGATTTTTTTAACAAAAGGGTCATCTGATTATAGAGCAAAAGTACATGTAAGATGGTGAAAGTAATCATTGCAAATACTTACTATAAGTGTTTTCAATTTAGGAGCTTTGATGATGGATTTCCAAATCTTTTCATTAACAATGCACAAGATATTCGGGGTCAGCATGTCGCCTTCTTAGCATCATTTAGCTCGCCATCTGTGATCTTCGAACAGCTTTCAGTCATCTTTGCCCTTCCAAGGCTGTTTGTTGCTTCTTTTACGCTGGTGTTGCCTTTCTTCCCTACCGGTTCCTTTGAAAGGATGGAAGAAGAAGGGGATGTGGCCACTGCATTTACCATGGCAAGAATACTCTCCAATATTCCTATATCAAGGGGCGGTCCAACAAGTTTGGTTATTTACGACATTCATGCTTTGCAGGTCGGTTTTTTCATCTATAGACTCCCTTTATTGTATTGGTCAAAGTGATTTTGTTTTGTATCTCTTTTGTCTCCCCTCACCTTGATAGCCTACTGCACACATTTTTCTTGAGCGTCACTTATATGATAGCCATTATTTGGGCACAAAAGGGTGTGTTTTGCTTTACATTATGATGTCAGCTATGGTTACTTCTTTCTTTTCCAATATTTCCTTTGCTAAATTTTGAAAGTACAACTTTCTTATTTGAGTATGTCATATTAGTAGCTGACATATGCAAATGATATGATTTAAGTTGGTGTTTCAGAAACTTAAATAGTAGTTCTACAAATGGTAATGATAAATGATTGAGATTGTGAAATTGAAGTTGGAGTTATTGTAAGACAACAAATGTGCGTGTCCGTTGTTTTACAGTTTGTGGGGGAAGTAACTACTATAATCATGTTATAATGGGATTTTATCGAATATGGATATATGGAGAAAGGCTGATTTGTATCTGACTAAGGAGAAAAGAATACGGTTTCTAATGATAAAGCTTCTTGTATTCTTTTTACTTATACATGGTTCATTTAGTCAGGCTGATTTGTATCTGACTGCTCAGACTTTTGTAACATTTATGCATTTTCGGGCTTTCTTCAAGCCTGTCGGTTTTTGCTGGTCAGGAAAGGGGGGCTTAAGTGTATTCCAGGTCTAAAGAATGGCTGCAAAAGTGGCTTAAGTCTTTTATTATTATTATTATTATTATTATTATTATTATTATTATTATTATTTTTTCTCTCCCCAGAATCCAACTTTGTTTTCGGATCATATGTTTTTTTCTCCCTATTTTTCAGGAAAGATTTTATTTTGGAGATCAAGTACTACCTTTGTTTGAGACAGGGATTCCACTACTGAAGCAACGGCTTTTTGAGCTTCCCGAGTCAGATAAGGTAATAAACTTCTCCTTCTTGCTCAGTGTGTCCAATTTTATTATTTGTTTCATGAGCCCGGCATATTTCGTACAACAGCTTACAGTCATATTTACCGCTTTATATCTCAAAATGTTGGATTCTATTTTCTAGATAGTAATTGCATTCCCTGATGATGGAGCATGGAAGCGTTTTCACAAGCTGCTGGATCATTATCCTATGGTTATTTCAAGAACTCATATTTTTGTCATAGCTCAAAAACGCTTTTTTCTTTTTTCAATCTGTACTGAAATTGGAAAATGATAGGTTGTTTGCACAAAGGTCCGAGAAGGAGACAAGAGAATAGTAAGGCTTAAAGAGGGTACTCCCGCTGGTTGTCATGTGGTCATCGTTGATGATTTAGTGCAGTCTGGAAGTACTCTTATCGAGTGTCAGGTTTTCCTTCTTCACTATTCATAAACCTTTACGTTTAAAACACGTATGAATATGCTTACATTATAATAGTTGTGGGTTGTACTCTGTATCATACCTTTTCAAATAACCCTACACTTATGTGTAAATAATAAAAAGACATTAACATAGTATTTGAACATTTGTTGTCCTGTTTTTGTTTTACCAGAAAGTCTTGACAGCAAATGGGGCAGCCAAAGTGAGTGCTTATGTCACTCATGCTGTTTTTCCTAAACGCTCATGGGAACGGTTCCTTCACACGAATAATGGTAATTACTTTATGTATTTTCAATCAAACAAACATTATACTGTCCCAATATTGTGTCATTAACACACACTTGTGGGTCTCAAAATCATTTTCCTTTTCGATGCTCTCTTTGATGATGGATCCGAGTTTTAATGCCTTTCCTTTGTTATACGTACAAGGCACGGAGAAAGCATTTGAGCATTTTTGGGTCACGGATTCATGTGCACCTACTGTGAAAGCCATTACAAACAAAGCTCCCTTTGAAGTTCTGAGTCTTGCTGGATCAATTGCTGATGCACTACAAATCTGATCATTTAGTACTGTTTTCCAATTGGTTTTTTCGTTTCAAAAGTGAAATGATTTGGATTATGACGAGCCATACGTTGTATCAGACCATTATATATGAATAATGTTAGCATTCTTCCAACAGCTCGGTACTAGATGCATGCAGAATTCTCAATATTGTAGTAAAAGTTATCAAAGGACCAGAATAGAGTAAAGTTATAAAATCCCTTCTGCAACCAGCATTCATAATATACAAAGATTAGAAAATTTTTATAAACATAGACTTCAACCCTTTAACAAATAGAATCCCATGAAGAACAATGTGAACAAAAACAAGAAGAAAAAAAAAGAGATCATCAAGAAACACAGCAAACGACGACCTTCACGTCTAGCAGTGTACTTGGGCTTTATTCTACCATCATTGTTCAACATCAATCTGTTAACTCCCACCACCTATGTACAATTTGTACCTACTTAAAAGCTCATGTATTACGAGCTCGAATTCCCAACCAATTATATGCACTTGCAGCATAATGCTTCAAAGTTGCTAGTTCTATACAAATATACAACAGCACGTTTCAACAATTAGTAACTCTTGCCAGCAAATCATTTCTTGGATTTTACTGTTTCAGTCAGCTACTTCAAAAACTTGTTGAAGTATTCTCATCAAAATCGCCCCGTGGACTTTCCAATGAATCCCCGGTGTAAGAACCATCAGGCTGACGGATGCATATATTCAGGTTGCTTGAATGAAAAAGCTCCTGCATACATACAAGAGGCTTAAATATTGTCGGTCATGCAATGTTGCACGGATATAAATACATGGATACGAGGGTTTTATGACAAAACATAGGTGGAAGCTACCTGATCAGTTAAGCCTTCACCTTCTGACTGGAAAAGAATAGGTCGGCATCGCTTATCTTCATTCATTAAACTTGAATTCTGGAAATGAGCAACAAGCGCAGCCCTTCCTTGGATACGTGCATATGCCAAGGAAGCTACCTTTTCACTATTGAACTTTTCCCACTTCTTGCCATTGAATACCTGTATGATTTTAGAGTTAGTAAAGCAATTCAAGCTTATTACCAACAAATTCAGAAACACACGAGAAAATAACATGTAGCTTCTGGACAACACAAGTATAATGGCTAGGTGGTGAATAAAAAGAACCTCATAGAAGGAGACGATGTGCAATGGTGAGATCATGTTGATAAATGCATATCCGACATTGCACTTATTCTGAAATGGAGAAGCAAAAAATTAAAAGGTGTGATGTTTCCATGAAGTATAAGAGAAAAAGAAACCAACAAATCCCAAAAGTGTTCAAAAAAAAATTACCTTGAAATCAATAGGCAGATAAAGAAAATCATATGTACCCTGATGACTTTCATCAATTGCTGCAAGCAACATCTTGGAAGTATACCTTGGGGAGTTATATGAACAAAAAAGGTGAAAAAAAGACGAGAGCACAAAATTAAAACAAAAATACAAAAGATATGATCGGCACATAAATACTAAAAATTTTAACTTAATCAAAATCTTAAAAATAAACTTTTTTTTTACTTGTTTGGAATGTTTTTAATCATTAGTGTAGTCCTGATATCTTCCCCATGTTTGATCTTCTCCAAATCAAGTTGGTACTGCTTCTTGCTGTCTATCTGGTTCCCACTTTCAACCCGTCGGTTTCGACTAAAAGCTTCAAGATTGGTAGACCCTATTCCTCCATAAGAACCATTTCCATAAAAAACAGGTCCATTCCTAGCAAAGGACGGGATTGCCCTTGAACTAGGAGAGCCACCACTCTCAGCAAAGTTTCCAGCAAAAGCAACACCAAAGTTCAAAGCCCCGATACTCATGGCATGGCCATTCTTGGGACTTATTCCAGCATTTCCAAATGGCACTTGACTCATATAGGATGTTTCAGGATAGGATGTTTCAGGAGACTCGGGGAAGAAACCAAACTGCCTATCTATAGCGATCCCAGATGGAGCAGATCCAACATGATGATGTGAACCGAGTAATGATGGCTGTCTACTGGAAAATATTTGACTCTGCACATGTCTACTGGGTGCAAATGGATGACTCAGATTTGATGTTGACCAAGACGATGGACTTGCTTTCTCAGATTGGACAGGAGGACTTCCCCAAAGAAACTGAGAACCAGTAAGCCTCCCAATGCTAGAAGACTTGGACTTCAAGTCACCCAAAGGTGAAACCGTCACAGGACTCGAACTCAACATCTGCTCAGGAATAACATAAGAGCTCTATAAATCCCTTCTTTAGCAGGTTTAGCACTAGGGTATCTTTCAAAAAGTCTGATCGTGATAAATGACTTTTTAAAAGTCGAATGTGCACAATCGACTTTTTAAAAGTCGATTTTGGGTGGTTCCATGGTAGATATGCCACAGTAGGTCACTAGGTTGGTTGTGGTACCTTTAAAGGGTCCCATTACATTTATAACCAGTGAATTCACTTACCCTTCCAGGATCTTTACCAATTGGAGCGATTTTCCCAGGAGATGACAAGTGGCTGGGAAGAACAGAGGCTAATCCCGATAGATGATTGTTAGCAACAGGGCTAATTGCTCCCATACCAGGTGACCGACTCAACCCGTGCAAGGAATTTTGCTCAACTGGACTACCAAAAGTTGGCCAGCAACCTAAAAAAGAAAAGAAGACATCATTATTTTTCGGAAAGTGAATAACATTTTTTAGTAATAGAAACCTGAATCCAGGATAGCTGAAATCAAAGACATTTCTTCCAAGGCAAACATTCCCCTGTTTTTGAAGTAGAATCAGAAGCCTTTAAGATGCTTAGATCGTCATTGTCTAAATGGTATAGGACGTCTATGAGAACTAGCATTAAAACCATTTAACATATTTTCTAATATATAGACCTTAAGCGCCATTTTCTCCATTTTACAGAATATCTATTCAATATTCAAAGTATTAAATTATCTATTTAGAGTGAAAAAGTCGAACATATGCACATATGTGTGAAATGTGCTAGATGAGGCGTAACACTTTAAAGATCCAACAAGAGATTCTGCTTCACTTGCATTTTGGGTGGATCTGGAGGGATTGTATTCGTAAAATACAAATTTAACATCATTTATAGTTTCTCCTGCAAGTTCTCTAAATGTAGACCAAGTTGGAGGATAGTATTTCATTTTGTTTCGATGAGACAATCTTTGAGAGACGACGCAAATTGTCTTTTGAGTACATAGAGGAAAAAGAAGAAAAAAAATCAGCAATTGAAAGAAAACTGATTTGTCCCCTTACCGGGAGGAGAACTGGCCAGCGGTGATCCCACTTGATGCCTGAAACCCCGTGCTTCATCGTGTTCCAGCTCTTGAGTCAGCTGCTGCACCAAGCTGTAAAGGGGAAACAACTTATAACGATACGTATAAAATAAAGCTACAAGAAAGCAACAGAAACAGCTCTGACAACCATATCGTAATAATTAGTTCATGTTTCAATTTTTAATGTCAGATGAAACCTACTCTTGATTACAGGCTATTGACTTGAACACGGAACAAAAGAAAAGATTAAAAAGACTGAGGGGGGGTGGTGGTGGTGGTGGTTTACACTTTCACCATCGATTTCTTGCCATGATTCTTTATATTCAACAAAAGGATGTCTCAGATTCAGACCATGTACAAGAGCAATTCAAGAATTCCAAAGAGCAGATAACAATACTACATGGCAACCACAAGGGTCTTCCAGTACGCACCTCAAAATTCCAGTATCCAAATATTTGATGGAAAGACCCAGCAGGATCAAGATCTTGAGAGTAAAGGGTAGGGTGGGGGGGGGGGGGGGGGTTGCGTACTACATACTAGACCAGGATATTGATCATCAAACAAGTTAGGAACTTGAATAATTTATAAATATCATAAGATAGCTTCAAATAATCCTAATAAGATGAACAGAAAATGCACCAAGCAAAAATTATCCCTGAAATTTTATGAGCAAGCGAGCAAAGGAAGAAGCCAAGTGTTCTTACTTTCGACGAGCTCCACCTGGCCTGCTTGGTTCAAGCTTTATCCTTTTCCCAGCGATGTCACATCTATTTAATCCCTTAAGGGCTGCATCTGCAGCCCTAACGTCATAAAACTCAATGAACTTATGGTGGCGCTTGTTTGGTGTTTCTCTGATCTGAGTTTTTGTGTAAAGAAGGATTAGGAACATAGAAAGATCAATACTTATAATGATGAAGAAATCTTTATACTAAATGACATCAGCTAGGCTACAAAGGATGCCAAGAACCACACCCGAGTTTAGCACAAAACATACCTCTTTGATTTCTCCATAAGCTCCAAATATCTGACGGAGGTCGTCATTTGAAACTGACGCATCTAAGTTAAATACTACAAGAGTTCCTTGATTAATATCTTTCTCTGAAGGGTTATCCTATAAGGAGCAAGAGATACAACTCACAATATAAGCACAAACAGAAATAATCGCATCCAATGAAAAAAATAACATATCAGGCCTTACTTTGGGTATTGAAAAGTGAATATCAAGTCGTCTTCGTCTTAATGGCTTGTTTTGCAATGCACGTATAGCAGTTCGAGCAGCACGGATGTCATAGTATGATATCATCACAAAACCTCTATGCTTACAGGCAGTATATAGAGTTCTTATGTCTCCATATTGCTGCACATTCATCGTACAGAAAACATTAGAAACTACACCAGAACACCGAAAAAGTAAAACACTAAAACAAGCACCTGCGTTTTTAATATAAAATACATCGTATTGATTCTATTGAATCAGGGATAATGACTGAACAATGTACATAGTTCAAATGATTAAGTTGCTACAAATCGGATCAATAAAGCGTTCTTCTGAGAAACAGTAATAGTGATTGGAAACACGAGGATTGAAAAAAGGAGCGTACATGTTACTATTGATATCACTTAACTCATGAAAAAGCAGATAAATGAACTTGAAAAGCTAAAAGAAATGGTTAGTATACAGTACCTCAAAGAGAGATTTCAGCTCTGAATCCTCGACATTACTATTGATATTTCGCACAAATAGTGTTCTTGATGGATGCTCTCCATAAGGGTGTTCTCCAGCAACAGTTCCCACACCATTTGGGAAAGCATACTGACCCATGTTATTCCCAAGAATACTATCAGACATACCCAAATTGGATAAACCATTCAACACACTTTCTTGGACGTCATATTCCATTTCTATCCCCCCGCCACTGACAAAAAAGTCATCATCCAAATCCTCCGAATGCGTCGGGAAGCCATTAAGATCAAAACCATCCATAATACCAGCCAAGAGCTCATCTTCATCCCCAGGAAGCAAGCTTCCAATTGGACTTGGTTCAATAACTTCGTGTGCATCTTTATGTTCATCTTGGAGGTGAATATTATCTGAACTATGCACCGTATCATCAGGTGATTGAAAACTTTTCTCAGAGTCGCCGTAGTTTACTGAAGAGAGACGGCAAAAGAATCAGCGAATAAATATTTAAAAATCAATACTATTGAAACATGGAAAGCAAATAAGGCTTACAATTCGCATGTGGTAGCACTGGCAGGGAGCTAGAAAACAAGCTAGCATCAGTTGAAGCATGATAAAGGCCATTCCTAGGAGGAATCTTCCATGCATTTATCTCCTTCCCGAACATGTCTGTCAATAGGTTGGCTGATCGACCTATATACCAAAGAAAGAAATTAACAAAAGCAATGGAACTTTGTCTGAAACATGCATTAGATCTGCTTAGATGAAATAAAAGATCACCTCCAGCATCACCAAGAGAAGAGTTTTTCGAGGCTTTCTCCATTCAAACACTGTTGAGGGGAAAAAAAAAGTGAAAACGCATACTGCAGTACCTGAGCCACTGACAGTATCAGTAATCTACAATACCATTACAGACGTAGAAGGCCATTAAGGCCTTAAGGGCTGCCAGAAACGGAAAATAAAAATGTTCCAAATAACAGCAACAAAAATATGATCAAGGGCTACATAAAACATAACGATTCATAAAGTACCGTTCAAAGCATAGATGGAATCAAGTAATATTGCCTGAGAATTACCCATGAAAAGATGATGTGCCAAATCCAAAGAGGACAACACAAATCAAACCTCAAGTAAAAGCTGAAAAACTTGCTAAAAGGCCAAAATAATACACACACGTCAAGGTGAATACATATTTCTTCTCAGACATATACCAAGGCTGTCTGATGTGCTTTTAAGCAATATTTGTGAACCAGAAAACAAGTAAAATGCTCAAAAGACCCATGATTGGCCAGGGTTTTTAGGTAAAGTAAAAATGAACATATTTACACATAGACATGAACGTAAAACTGAGACAGAAGCAAGCAAACTCGACAAGAGTTTAGAAAGTAACATGAGAAGAAAACCGGTAATGAGTTCAGTGCATTTCTTAAAGTTTCAAGAACAAAGCAATGTCTTCAAGCCGGCGGTCCACCAAATACTATCTACAGATTATACGCAAGAAAATGACATCGCAATCACTTAAATGGACCTACATAGTGAAAAGGGAAGCTATCCGGTTTAAGTTCATGACATAAACCGTCTATTTAGCCTTATTACGGACAAGTCAAATGCATATCAAGGTATTTCAAAATGTTCACTGATATATACATACATACCTATATATAGTAAGATATCAAACGACCTTCTATTCTTATACTAATTAGGTTTTTATTCAAGTCTCCACTGAATTCTTTCAGGCCCAAAACCTTGAACCTCTTATAGTATGTCACTAAAGAAAATCCACTAAACAAACATCTAATACCTAACTGATCGACTGACAAACTTGTACTTCAGTTAGAAAAAATAAAAGAAGGATTCCCCAATTGCTAATACCTAACTCATGTCCATTCATGAAAGTCACTTAAATTCCAGGTCAACAGTGTTACAGATTTTTTTGGGTAGCTCCAAAAGGATCGACATTTTACCGAAGAAATGGAAATCAAAGTACAAAGTTAGAACAATTTGTGTACTCATCAACAAAGCAAGCTAAATATTCCTAAATTTTGTCTGCCCCAAACGACCCCCACATAGACACAAAAAGAAAGAAAGCTCTACCTAACCAAACTCAGTAGGATATCCACTTTAATACAATAGCCAAAAACGCATAGCAAAGTTCGTAACTTCAGAATCAAAGAAGTGCAACAACTTTAAAGATCATATCTTTAAATAAAAGAAATTAACCTCAAAACGAAAATCGCAGAATAAGATCAAAATAAACCCCAATTACACACACACACACATAAAGAAAACTATAATCGAAACCCACCTCAATATTGCAAACAAAGATATCCGAAATAAAAAAAATTCCACATTTACTGGATAGAAACCAAGGAAACAACGGCAAACAGTTACCTTCATAAAAATCTAGAGCTCGAGGTATATTAAATAAGTTTGGAGAAGAAGACACGAAACAAAATAGAGTTCCGTAGAAGCAGAGGAATTCGTTTCTTCTACACTTTCACTTCCTTAATCCGTCACTACCGCCACAATTTACTCTAATAGTGTATGCAACAAAACATAATACTAATTAGATAAATGAGCAAAAAAAAAAACAAAAAGCTGCAAGATGAATAAGGAAATCAAAGTCAGAGACAGACAAAAGCAAAGCGGTGAGAATTGAGATGATTGAAACAAAAACCCACAATTGAAAAGGCAGAGACGCACACGCACACACACAGTGTAGAGAATTATTGGAGGGAGGAAAAAAATAATAATAAAGAAAAATAACGATGGGCATCAAAACATTAAATTGTGTTTGCGTCTCAAACGAAACTCATAAAATATTAAATAGAATTTGTCAACAAAAAAAAAAAATTTAAATAGAAAAAATAACGGGTTATGTTGCTGCTATCACAGACAAAGAATAATGGGTTTTAAGTATTTGGTGCTCACAATTTTTTTTTTCATTTATCATATTTTTTAATAAATTTATTTATTTTAGAATATCTGCCATTTTAAATCTTTTTATTTGGAATATCTGTCATTTTAAATGCTGTTATCTATTTTTCATTCATTCAATGACAGATAAAATAACAGATGTTTATTTATTAAACTTTTTTTGGTTTATTGGAAAAATAATACAACATACCAAATAGTAATACCAAACAATATATTTATAAAGGATATGTCATCATCATCTAAGGAAATATTGAGTCATGAGTCGATAAAATGTAGGCGAATAGGGAGGAAAGTTTCGCCTAATGTTTAAGGTTACTCACCCTCTTCCGTTTACTATATTCTAAAATAAAATTATGCAATGACGGGCAAGACCGGTCCGAGAATTTTTTTTTGGACCTAAAGTCAAATCGTCGAATTAGATATTTTAGTTAAAGTTGTTTTTTTTTTTTTCAAAAACACATATACTTATAAAATATTACTTCAACATTGCGTTTTTAAGTTCCGTGGATACATTTTTTTTGGGTCAGGTAATTATTTTCTAGGCCTTTATCGATTCGAATAAAAAAAAATTTAGGGCCTAACACCACCGCCTCTTCCGCCTTCAAGGTGGGCTGGCCCTGTTGATGGGTGTATTAACTCTTCTCTAGCATGTCGGCAAGATGAGAGCATTTGGCTTTAAATTTCAAGGCCATGTTTGCTCTATGCAATGTGCCCCTAGGGGAAAGAGCATTTGTGTGGAAGGAGTACCTGGATGGCTTTTGGTTCACCTACACGTGTTCGAGCCGCCTCTGTCGTCTGACCGACTCGGCTCGGTTCATGTTCAAGTTCGAGTTCGAGTTACTAACTAACATTACTTCGAGTTGCTAATATTAATTTTTGGACAAAATTTATTTAAGAAACTAAGCCAAGTGTGACAAAACTCGAGACGTAAGCTGTTGTATTTTGGGAGACAGTTGCTGCACGTGATCGAATCAGTATTGTCTTAAGGAAATAGTGAATACACTTGCATTGATTTGATTATATTATTTTATTTTACTGCATCTCCTTTATTTCTTTTCCTAAAACATTTTTAATTCAGATCTATGTCGTAACCGCTCTCATTCCGAGATTTGTTTTTCATACTACATTCGTCCCATAAAATTTGTGCATATTTTACTATTTACGCGGATTAAAAAAATCAATTAATGTGTTGTGTTTTAATAATAATAGACATATATATCCTTATCTTATATGATTCTTTTGGAATATGAAATGGACATACAACAAGAAATGCTAGACTAGGGGTATGTTTAGAAAAACAATATTAAATGATGTATTGATTTTTTAAATAGACACTTTAATTTTATAGACAAAACTTTTTTTAAATGTTACACTTTTTATGAGACAGATATAATAATTAATAAACAACTTTTTTTTATTTAATTTTATTCCGTAGTTACTTCCGATGATTAAGATGATTGTTCCGTAAAGTCTTAACATTAATAAATATCAAGAAAATGAGATTCTAAAGAGGTAATGTTGAAAGCTTCCTGCATGCTACCGATGAAGAGCGAGAATAGACTTTCATCAAATGTGAAGGCCTGAGCTTCATCATCAAAATTTTGTCCTTTTCCCTTCAATTTTTTTTTTTTTTTTTTTTTTTTTTGGTCCTTTTCATTGAATTTTGAGCTTAGGTTTTTGTTTGCTTCTAAAAATGGATTATTGCATCCAATTTGGAGGTCCAAAAAGAACTTAAGCTCTAGTCATGGACTAAATGTCTAAAACTGTATTATAGAGTATTCTGATGAAAGTAATCTTAGATTTATATTATTAAGTCCAAAATCATAATTATTGATATGGGCACTTTACACATAAAAGGAAATCCTGTGTTTCAATAGAAGCCGAAGCGATGTGGATTATTTAAGAATGAAGTCGATCGATTTGCCCTACGAATTTCAGTTGGGCTTATATTCATCACTGTAGGAATTGAGTTCAGGCTTTTTCCAGCCCCTTCTTATCAATGAACTCCTGGCGTATAATTCCGAAAAATTGTGCACCAAAAATAGGAACTAATAAAGAGACATATGCGAATCTGTAGAAAGGCATCACGATCCCTTGTGGGGAAAAAAAAGATTGGATGAGAAGGAAAAAAAGATATCAAATTTCGTCTAAGGTAGTGGACGTTCCAACCAATAAGAATTCCGATGAACCTAAAAAAAGGATGCCAATTTCGTCATATCCCCTATCTTTGTTTTTAGATTATTAATAGTTTAGTGTGAGGTTGTTCTGTCCTTTCCTTTTTTGATTTCTACCATAACCATTGAGTGAAAGTGTTTCTCTTCTTTGATTTCTTACTAGTCCTCTCTAGGAAACCCTTAGTTGGTAGGTAAAGGGCTAGAGTGCCTTAAAATGGTAGCTGGACCTGGAGTTGGAGAGCGGAGTTTCGAATCCCGTAAGGGAACGACTTCTTTCAGTTTGTTTGTGTTATACAACCGATGGAGATAACTTCAGATGCAAGAAATAGAAACAGATGCAATCAAACGTAAATAATCAAAGGAGATAACAGAAAACAAGAAGAACACAGATTTAACGTGCAAAACCCCTCTCAAAGTGAGAGAGATAAAAAACCACGGGCAGAAAAGAGATATTTATTATTATGCACTGAGTTACAGATTTTCACACACACAGACAATGCAACAACAACTGTATTTATAGGCACAAATCCCTAAACCCTAGCCGCCAGGAATCTTTGTCTGATCTGCCATAAATACCCTTACACGTGTCCTCCTTTTAATGACATCAGTATAGGTGTCACATAATGTAATTATCGGATGTGGGACCTGCCAGTATTCCAGCTTTCAGCAGCCTTTTTCACCCTGAGCGAAGCCTCGTCGATAGAAGCCTCTCGTGAGACTCCACCCCACCGATGCATGAAATTGAATACACTTATCACCGCCCATCACACGGTGAGTCTTGATTGGTTCCACCAAATGTAGAGTTTAAGTCACTATCTCGACAAATCTCCACCTTGACTTCAACTCTCACCAGATTCAAACAGATTGTATAACCAGATGTACTTGTACCGGATGCATTCGTCAATGCGGATGTACTTGTACCGCACTATTGTCACGGATTTTATCTATGCAAAACAACAAGTAATAAATTTATAAATCCGTATTTCCCAAAGCAGTGTAGGGATCGTAGTATAGCGATTAATACCGAGTCGATCTCGGGGAATCGGGTATCTAGTTCAATTAATTCTTCTAAAATTGTCACTACTATTTATTACTAACCCTAAACTCGAACGGAAAATAAACTCGACAGAGGATTGTCACCCAAAGCCAGAAAGATAATTTCGAACACGATTAACTAATTCTATTCTAAAAACTAAAACGAAAATAAAATTCTAACTAAGCAACGAAGAACAAGGCACAAAGGTTTTCAATTAATTTAACGAAGAACAAGCTATGATCCATCTTTCTCACAACTCTCAATTTCTACCCTAGATCGTTTAGTGAAGATTTAATAAAGGTTGTGGTTCACCTACCAAAGGTATGAACTTCTACTCGTAAGAGATAATCCGCCTATCAATCTCTCATCTCTCGATCTATAAGATTGATGCTATCAAAACAAGGTGTAAGATCTCTCAATCTAGCAACCTAGAAATTCAACCTATC
This sequence comes from Gentiana macrophylla, assembly GCA_026214975.1. Taxonomy (NCBI): domain Eukaryota; kingdom Viridiplantae; phylum Streptophyta; class Magnoliopsida; order Gentianales; family Gentianaceae; genus Gentiana; species Gentiana macrophylla. The sequence continues at coordinate 105,857,694 of CM047809.1, forward strand.
AACTCTCGTTATTTTTAGGTTAAAAGTCCAAACTTTATTATGGTGATCTAAGGTTTAACATGACTTTCATCAAAATAAACATCAATAAGCAACAATCTATCGATATAATTGCATAATCTATATAAAAGCATAATAAAGATACAAGCTTTAATAAAACTCACAAAACAAATCCAAAGTCGAAAACTAAACGCCGCAGAGAGGCTTCACATGCTTGTTCTAAGCTTAGCCTTAGCTCATCGTTGGAATAGAAATAACATAATTGAAAAGAAATTAAAAAGATGTTTATTGCGGTGGAAAACGCAAACAAAAGTCGCCCCAAAGGGCTTGTGGCGCCAGTGGTCGAAATATGGTCCTTAGGGTTTGAGAAATCGCTTTATTTATAGGTTTTTAGGTCGGTTTCATTGAAGTCGGTGCCGTGGACGCCCGCCCACTATCTTGGACGCTCGTCCAACCTCTCTCGAACGGAGCATGAACGCTGGTCCGAGTAGCGTCTAAACTCTCTCAGATCTTGAAAATCTCCTCTGACGCCTTGATTTACTTTTATGGTATGTCCGGACTAGATATCTTCATCTTTATCTCATTCTTCTCATCTCTATCTCTTCTTCTTCTTCATATAACACTTCCTTATCTCTTATATGTCAAATAAATCCGACTCAGTATCATCTTTTGATCCCCTTTTCATTTCGAAATATGCATATCTACAAACATCAAAACCGTTGCAAAGTAAAGTGTAACATCATCCAAATAATCATAAAACCACCAAGTAAACACATAATTTAATCACTTTTGCAATTAGACCCTTAAAAATATCACTTGCTTAATATTTCAATATAAAGGCCAATTCTTATGCAAATAATATAAATATGGGAAAATCATCGTAAAATATATCGTTATAAAGCGATAAAATCACCCCTTAACAACTATCTCCACAAAGATCCACTCCACCGACCGCCTCTCGGTAGAGTTTCCGAAAGCAGATTATAAGCTCGAATATTGGTGAAGTCAGACAAAGCTGAAACTTACTCTGTTGAACTGGTTTAGTGAACATATCAACAGGATTAACTTTGGTTCTGATCTTCTTCACTACAACCCTCTTCTCATTCCTCAGAAAATGATTCCTGACATCAATATGCTTGGTTCTCTCATGATGAACCTGATCCTTGGCTAAACATATTGCACTTAGACTGTCACAATATATCTCAGCCCGATCCTGATGCAACCCCAAATCACTAACTAGCCCCTTCAACCAGATACACTCCTTAGCTGCTTCAATAAGAGCCATATATTCTCGCTTGATGAGTTGATAAGGCCATCAGAGCTCAAGAGTAGCTTTCGGTGACCAACGCATTTCCAATGTAAACACATACCCGAGTCATTGATTTTCATCGTCAACATCACTGCGATAATTAGCATCACAAGAACTCGTGACTGCACTCAAGATATCCTCCATAAATGAGACCAACATCATTTGTACTCTCTCGGTACACGAATATCCTTTTAATGACTTTCCAGTGTTCCTTCCCAGTGTTGAGCCATAAACTCGCCGACAACACTGATCGCTCGAGCAGATCAGGCCTAGTGCAAACCATGGCATACATCGAGTTGCCAATCGCACTAGCATAGGGAACTCTTGACATATACTTCTTCTCTTCAGCTGACTGTGAAGCATAAACAGACAAATGAACATTTGATGCCATACGAGTATCTATTGGTTTTGCTGCAGACATCCCAAACTTGGCCAATATCTTCTGCACATAACCCTGCTGAGACAAGAACAACTTCTTCTGACTCCTATCTCTCCAGATCTCCATCCCTAAGATTTTCTTGGCTGCACCCATATCCTTCATTTCAAATTCAGCACTGAGAAGATTCTTCAGATTTTGAACATCAGACTTCCTTACAGCAGCAATCAACATGTCATCCACATATAGAACAAGATAGATATGTGATCCATCTTTCAGCAGACTGTGGTATACACAACAGTCATAAGGACTTCTGTTGTAACCCTGCTGAAGCATAAAACTGTCAAACATTTTATACCACTGCCTTGGAGCTTGCTTCAAACCATACAATGATTTCTTCAACTTGCAAACATAACTTTCCTTGCCAGGAACTTGAAAACCCTCAGGCTGTGTCATGTATATCTCATTATCCACCTCACCATGTAGAAAAGCAGTCTTCACATCTAATTGCTCAAGTTCCAGATCATTCTGTGCCACCATTGCTAGTAGCACCCTGATTGAAGTATGTCTGACCACTGGTGAAAATATTTCATCAAAGTCAACCCCTTCCCTTTGACTGAATCCTCTTGCAACCAAACGTGCCTTATACTTGACCCATTCTGCCTTAGTTATTCCTTCCTTTTTCTTGAAAATCCATTTACAAGTCACAACTCCCTTGTCAGTAGGATGTTTGACCAATTCCCAAGTCTGATTCTTCAACAATGACTCTATTTCATCTCCCATGGCTGCATGCCACTGAGATGCTTCTGTACATGTCACTGCTTCCCTGTAAGTAGTAGGTTCAGCAACCTCTACCTCTTCTGCAACTTGGAGTGCATATCCAGCCAAATCATTATACCCATATCTCCTTGGAGGTATACCAACATTAGATCTTTACAGGCTCTTTGGCGGTAGACTCTGGCTGATTAATGTCAGATGACGCTCTGGCGATGTCTCGAAGGTGGCTTGGATTAGATTCGGTTCATTATCCAGATCGGTATAGTGTTGATTTGGATCCACCGATTGTTGCATATCAATGGACTCCACTGAAGCTCCACCGATTCTCAACACTATCGATTCATCATTGGTTTGATTCATAGAGACTCCATTTGATGAGTTAAGCATAGAATTTTCATCAAACACCACGCCCTCTGTGAGGATTACTCGGACTCTGCCGATGACCAAATTTTATATCCCCTCACTCCATCACCATACCCTACAAACACTCCCTTCTTGGCTCTAGGCTCCAACTTCCCTTCACTAACATGATAGTAAGTGTACTCCCAAAACCCTTAGGCGAGTAGTCGGCAGGCTTGCTCGACCACATCTCAAATGGTGTCTTGAGATTGATCCTGTGTGAGGACTCCTGTTGATTAAAGTAGCAAGCTTTTTACTGACCTCTCGCCCAAAATCTCCTTGATAAACCGACTTGAGAAAGCATACATCTTGCCTCTCCGGTAGAGTTTGGTTCATCCTTTCGGCTACACCATTACTGCGAGGTGTATTCCTTATGATATGATGTCCGGCAATACCCTCATTTGCACAAAATGAATCAAAATCCGCCCAGTAGAATTCGGACCATTATCTCATACCAAGCTTCTTGATTTTCTTGCCTAGCGATTCTCCACTAGGGCCTTCCACCGCTTGAAGTTATGAATGCATCACTTTTGTTCTTCATCATCACCACCCAAGTCATCCTTGAATAGTCATCTATGAATAACACAAAATATTTGTGACCACCCAATGACTCAACTTTTGATGGACCCTGAAGAATCGAATGGATATAATCAAGTGATGCCTTTGTGTTGTGCAACCCTGTTGAGAATTTACTTCTATGCAATTTCCCAAACACACAATGTTCACAAAAGTCCAGATTCTTGACCTTATATCCCCCAAGAAAACCTGCTGAAAAAAGAATTTGCATACCCCTTTCACCCATATGACCAAGTCTCATGTGCCACATGGTGAGTCTCTTGACTGAGATCGAGTGAATCAGCCGAGGATGCAACATCAAGAGTAGTACAGATCTGATGAGATCCTTGTAATATATACAAGGTTCCTCTTGATGCCTTTGAGGACTACACTGAATCTTTGAAGACATTCAGTTGTCCACCTTCACCCTTAAAATTGAACCCCTTGCTGTCCAGTAGACTAAGAGATACCAAATTCTTGGTCATCTGTGGAACATGTCTTACATCTTTCAGGTAGCAGGCTGAGAATTTACCATCCTCTCGTCCTTAACTTTCTTGAGCCAATTCCCACAACTTTGCAAACCTTGTTGTTGGTCATATAGATTTGACCACCATCCATCTGCTCATAAGTAGAAAACCACTCCCTGTTTGGACAAATATGGTAGGATGCTCCAGAATCAAGTATCCACACATCATTGTGGTGTGTAGAATCTCCTGCAACTAGAACCAGATCCTCATCAGATTGCTCAAGAGCCAAGGCTACTATGCGAGTAATTGCCTTCCCATATTGCTTTCTTCTTCCTTGGACAATTGGACTTCCAAATGTCCCCGCTCCTCATGAAGAATTACAGACATCGGTAGACTTAGGACCTTTGGACCCGGACTTCTTTTTCTTCTTCGCCCATATCCTTTTCCACTATTGTCGCTAGCTACTAGCCCAAATGACTGATCTGTCTGTCCCAAAGACCTTGTGTCTCGGCTCCCCGGCATGTAAGGCGGACTCACATCCTCCAAAGCTATTGTATCCTTTCCAACTATGAAAGATCGCACAAAGTTTTCATATGATGCCGGTAATAACACCAACAGGATTAGGGCTGCATCTTCATCCTCAATTTTAACATCAATATTCCTTAAATCAAGTAATATTGTGTTCAGCTGGTCCAGATGTTCCCTCAGTGGACTCCCTTCATGCATCTTCAAACTGAACAACCACTGTTTCAACAACAACTTGTTGGTCGTTGACTTGGTCATATCTGAGGCTTTCAAGCTTCTTCCACAACTTGGTCGCGTGTCTACTTCAAAGAACCTCGGTGATAACATCATCGAGATAAGCACAACATGATGGTTGAATGTGCTTTCTCTTTCCAGATCGCATAATCTCTGTGCATCGTATTTGGTTTGTCGATAAAGGACTCCACAAACCCTGCTTTGTTTTTCAACGATTGCGCGATCTTGATTTGCCACAGACCAAAACTGTTCCTTCTGTAAATTTATCGATTTTCACTTTTCTGCCGACATCTTTTCTTGCTAAAGATCACAACTTTATCAGATCCTAGCACCTTCTTGAAGGTCTTGGTGAAGATGAAGCCGATCATCTGATTGTTTTCTCCGGAACCTTTCTCGATACCACTTGTTATACAACCGATGAAGATAACTTCGGATGCAAGAAATAAAGCAGATGCAATCAAACGTAAATAATCAAAGGAGATATGCAGAGAAAACAAGAAGAACACATTTAACGTGGAAAACCCTCTCAAAGTGAGAGAGATATAAAACCACGGGCGTAAAAGAGATATTTATTATTATGCACTGAGTTACAGATTTTCACACACACAGACAATGCAACAACAACTGTATTTATAGGCACAAATCCCTAAACCCTAGACGCCAGGAATCTTTGTCGGATCTGCCATAAATACCCTTACACGTGTCCTCCTTTTAATGACATTGTATAGCTGTCACATAACAGAATTATCAGATGTGGGACCCTGCTATATTCCGAGACTCAGCTGACCTTTCACCCGCTTGTGAAGCTTCTTCACGGTGAAGCTTCTTGTGCGAAGCCTCGATGAGACTCCACCCTACTGATGCACAGAATTGAATACACTTCTCAGCTGCCCATCACACAGCTGAGTCTTCAGATTGGTTCCACCAAATGTAGAGTTTAAGTCACTATACTGACACTTTGGTATAATAGCAAGACCATAACGCTGAGCCACTTGGTTTACCCGATTAATATCTCCACCCATCTCGTGGAACAATAGGAGTGAGACCCTTATTATGATTAGAGTTTAATCATTTTTAGAAAAAACACAAAGTGTACTATATATACATGGAAAAATCAATCTTCCAAAATCTTACACTTAATATTCTATCGAAAGTACAAAGGACTTGCTAGTAACCATTTTTTTATTGTCTCCAGAAGGTCTTTTATGTCGGAAAAAAAATTGATTGTTGCTCCAAAACCGAACACAGGCAATAGCTTCACTGAAGATGCATCTCCATTACAAGCCATTACTTTCATCTCCAGGATTACGGGAGAGATTTATAATTAAACCATATCCAAGTGTTCATTCTATAATTTAAATAAATAAAGAACATGAATATTCTCTGGTTCAATTGCATGAAATTACTTCAACAACCATGAGAGAAGAAAAACGAAGCAGGAAGTTGATGCTTAATTCATTTTCTTCTTGCAGACCACCTCTCAATACTTGGGTTCTCAAATATGTACAGAGATCAATCTAATTGTTGAGTGTATATCTTCGTTTCGTAATTGTAGGTGTTGCAGGTTATGATATTCTTCAAATTTTACTTATGGTTCGAGACCAAATCCGTAATTGTAGGTGTTGCAAAATCTTGACTGGTGGCCCAAAACTCTTGGCACTGGACCACCATAAATAAAATTACTATATATATATATATATATATATATATATATATACCTATATATATATCCAAAGGGATATTAGGCAGGATGACCGGCTGGTCATGAAAAATTTCACTACATCGCGCCTTCCTTCCATATGCCCTACATACGTACATTGTCCACACCAACTGAAGAACCTCTCATCCTTCAGCATAGTTTCGAACATATGTATGAAACCACGAAAACCCGAAGAGCTATCCATCTGTACCTAACAACTTACTCGTAGCTAGTGAGAATAGAATGACTCGCGAAAGGGATACAGAAAAAACCGGCTGCAACGAAGTCCATACATGCATCATGAAAAACAAAAACAGAGGTGTCATCTCCGACTCTCCATCTGAGGCCATCAAACAGAACAATGTCATAAAGAAACTGTTTTGGCTCCAGAAAAAAAAACTTCAAAACAAAGAAAGGATAAAATAGATCATCACTGTTATAAATATACTCGTATTATGTGGATGTCCATTAGATATAATATCTACTACTCAGTAAAAATCTTAAAATTTGGTAGTTTCTTAATAGCTATGTCTCGACGCAAGCACGATAAATATATTGGATAAACATCGACGGATGTTTCTACACCATAAAACCACGTATAGTATGTCATGTCTTTATTAATCGGTGTTGTGTTTGGATAATCTCAAAAAGAGATATAGTTAGCCGCCTTTTAAGCGGCAATCCTATCCATCCCAGTCTGTATATATATAATAGTTGAGTATAGAAGATGGATCTTGGAATAATAAATACACACAGAAGTTATTACCTAGTAAATATTCACTTTAAATATTGGTGTGGTAATGTGAACACTCTATCTCGAGCTCTTTTACTTTGTTTCTGTATGTATGCAAAGTTGCGATATATACCTTCCAACCGAGAGTATTTGCTTTGTAGTTATATATTTTATAACAATCACATAATTTTAATTAGGAAAGGATATATAAGAGATAAACATGATGCACTGAGTTTATAGTAGTCATGTTCAAGTTTTGGACCACCATGTCATTAAATTTAAAAATTTGATTGGTGTTTTATTCTAGAGGTAGGGACCCACTTTACATCCAATAATTTTTATTCGTTTTAATACACATGTAGGATTTGCTTCATGACCAACATAAAATTTATGAACATGATATGACTAGCCCGTCATCAGGGCCGGCCCACCTTGAAGGCGGAGGAGGCGGTGTTCTTAGGTCCAACGGTGCCGGAGGGCCAACATTACATGTTTCACTAAAAGGAAAAAAAAATTCAGAGTAAAATCCAATCTGATCCAACCTAATATATTATTAATTTTTTTATTTGAATTGATAAAGGCCCCCAAAAAATTACTCGATTCGATAAAGACCAAAAAAAAATTGTATCTACGGAACTTAAAAACGCGATGTTGAAGTAATATTTTATAAATAGTTTTTTTCGGGAAAAAAAACTACTTCGAACTAAAATGTCTAATTCGACGACTTGACTTAGGCCCAAAAAATGCTCGGGCCGGCCCTGCCTATAAACTCCTCTCTCACACACATTTTCCACCAACTTCAGACATTAATTTTCATTCATCAGATATCCAAATCGAGCGATTCAAAAGTCAATCATCAATTACTCCATAAAAAGTATTTAGTGACATGAAAAGCTCTCAATGATGCACACCGGAACCTATCTCAAATTAACGCTAAAGTTGATTATTTTACCCTCTAATACAAACCCATTTCATAGGCCTATTAGGCCATTTCTCCAACAAGTATCCACATGAATGACAATTAAGACAAATGAAAATTCAAATTCAGAAAAAAAAAAAAAGTCGAAAAAATATTGCATCCGGAGAGGTAGCTTCTGGCTTTGAATATGTATAAGTGAAGTACTATTGGATTTACTCAGCTAATCAGTGATTTATGTCTTGTACTATTCAGCCTTTGGTGTATACCAAGATAATATCACACACACTATATTTCCCCTAACACTTTTCGGTTCTCATGGTTGTGTCCATTTTGGCCTTATACGACACTTGGTTTCAGAAAGTGCTTTAAAGAATTCAAGCCTCAAAATTCTCATAGAAGCAGTCCCACTTCGTATTTAGCTAGGTGACCTCTTATCAAGAGTATTCTGACATACCTCACTTGAGTGTCCAATATATAAGAATCATTAAAAGCTTTCACTTAACCTCGTACTCTCTGCATACAACACTTTTACTCTAACAGAATGGGCAAGTGCTCAATATTTCCTCATAACTTAGTTGTCCCTTTTGAACCATGATATTGGGATCTCCAGTAAACATGGTTGGGTTGCCATTACAATGATTCACGCGTAATAGGCTTCAGTCCTATTTTGTTTGAAAATCTAAACATCTTATCTATAGCTAAACCTTTTGTAATTTGACCCGCAAGTTCTCTTCGATTTTACATAGTCAATGGACCATTAGATATCAATTGTTTGATGGTATTGTGTCTGCGACATATGTGTCGAAATTTACCATTATACATACTACTTTGTGCCTTTCCTATAGCCGAATGACTATCACAGTGTATGCTGATAGCAACTACTGGCTTAGGCTAACATTAAATATCCTCAAGAAAATTCCGAAGCCATTTAGTTTCTTCTGTAGACTTATGCAATGCTATATAACTCATACCATCATGGAATGAGCTATACACGTTTGTCTCGGGACTTCCAGGATCCAGCTGCACCACCGAACGTGAATAGGTATCCAATGGTCGACTTTGAATCTTTAATATCTGATATTCACTTATCATCACAAGATTTCTTTAATACTGTTGGATATCTCATATCTTTGTAATCCCCACACGCACATAGTGTACTTTATACCCCACCCAAGATATATCTCGGGCTTTCCAATAACTATGATCTGGATTACTTGTGAACTTACTCAGTTTGTTCACAGCACAAACCAAGTCTGGACGTGTACAATTGGTTATATACATCAAACTTTCAATCACTTGTAAATATTTCAGATGATCTATTTGTTCACCTCTATTATTGATTAAATGTGGGCTTAAGTCAAGTGGAGTTCTCATTGGACTTTCATCAAAGTTATTAAATCTTTTCAAGACACTCAATATAATGAGTCTATGATATAACAACGTCATCAAACACTTTAGACATGTTAATCCCTAATAGCACATCCACAACTCCCATGTCCTTCATTTCAAAGTTTATTCAACATTTCTTAGTATTCATGATAATATCATGAGTATGGCCCGTTATTAGCATGCCATCTGCATACATACATACTATCACACAGGCATTAAGTAACTTGAGGCCCGGAGAGAGAGGTAATTATTGATGTAATGTTGACCACCACTGATTCATACTATTTAGGTAATCCACCAAGGGTTACAAGAACAAGTTCGGAATTAGGGATTGGAAAAACTATTGTTGCCAAATTATCAAAATAACTCTTCATCGGGGCCAAGTAAGTAGCCATGCTCTTTGTTCTCTAATTTTTTTCTATGCATCATTGTATTCAAGGATTATGGCTTGAGCCGTGCTGTTGAATAGAGTCTCAGAGTTCTCAAAGCCTCAAAGTCAGTGTATCACCCCACAACTTCGGCCAACGCTTGCACTGTCATAGATCCCGACATCCAACAAGAAAGAAGCTGATTTGTGGTAAGCCATTCTTCATATGATGGATTTGATTGCAGACCAAGACCTCCACCGGTTTGTCTCATTTGGAGTGGAGGAGGCTTTGTGCCAAATAAGTGGCCATCAATCTTATAACCACGAACAACCGGAAGGATGGAATATTTCCAAAATATATATTTTTTGATTTAATTTGAAAATGCGGTTTGATTGAGAGTGCCGCCAAATGGAACCGCGGAGTGAGAGCTGAATGAAATGATTCCAGATGAAAGATAGTGGTGTGGGAAATTGGATCTTCTGAAGCAGTGTAATGGATTGGAAGCGATCCAAAGCTGGGAGTGATGCTCGGATCTGCTCGAATGAAAGCCGGGAATGGAAACGACGGTTCTAGGGAGTGATGTAATCGCAGGAACAAAGTTGATCCTTGTAACTCCGGTAATGGCAGTGGTAGTTATGGGAGCATTAGAGACAACAACCGGATCAGAGGTGAACATTCATCCATCCTTTTGGGCTCTGCTACCAACTTAGAAAAACAAAGAATATTTTGTCAAATTCATTGATTACAATTCACTCCATATTACAACATTATATCATCCTTTTCCCTAACTGAATAACAAACCAGAACCTTATATTTATCTTAGACATTAAACATGTTAGGAAATTATCACAGATACAAATATGAGTTGAATCCGTTCTATTAGTTCAATTCAGCTCATACTTAATACAATAGCTCAACTCAACTCAACTCAACTCATTTCCTTAACACTGCTTGTTCGGGAGGGAGTGTCTATCTTTAAGACACTTTTGTACCGTATGGTGGCACGAATGGTGGAGCTAGGTGGCCGGTGACTGGTTTGAAGAAAAAAAATTATAGCGTTATAATGTTTAGTGTTTTTTGGTTTCTTCTTCTTGTATGGTCTTTTGTTTTGTCAGCTAAAGAGTTAATATTGAGGTTCTCAGTCTCAGCTCTTCTTCATCTTTTCAGAAAGTTTTCCTTATTTTTCTGCTCAGCACGCATCATTTGGCTCTTTGTTTCTTATTGTTGTTTTGGGGTTTTTTTAGGGTATGTTTTGTGATTTTAGGTAGTTCGGTTTTCTATATTTTGCTCCACTGGGTGGTGGCATTTTCCGGTCTAATCCAACTTTCAGTTGTTTTTTCAAAACTAGTAATTCGACACATTCACATCTAGATCATAGATGCTTGAAATTCATATTATGCTAAAAGAATTTGCTTTCGTTGATTAGAAAGAAAAGAAAAAAAAAACAATAGCCCACTAATTTTCTCCTTATTAATTTATGACAGGGAGACCCAAATGTCAAAAGAGGTCCGGATAATAACAGCATGGGGATTGAGGTATATAGATGGCTATATTATTTTTGGACACCTGTATAGTTGGTTATTGATCCAAGAAATTTTTACTTCCGATATAATACAACAAAGCTAGGGGAAATTTTTAGATAGTGTGTACATACTACGTATGTATCTACATAGGTACATACTACTTCCTAAAAATTTCCCCAAAGCTAGTGGTTGTATTTCTAGTCTAAAACATTGAGGGTACCATTGATAACAACGAAGTGCAATAAAACAAAAAACAAAAAACAAAAAAATCTTTGTTACCACCATATTCTACTCTATCTTTCTTTATTATACCATTACCTCGTTCGTTTCAAAAATATAAGTTACTTATAAATCAATAAAATAGTTAAATCTAATTAATATATGACTAAATTTTCTAATTCACTCTTTAATTATTATAAATACAACAGTTAAAATAATTAAAAATGGTTCGATAGATATAAATTAATAGTAAGATGAGGGAAAAGTGTTAATAAATACAATATTCTTTTGGTATTTTGAATTAATTATATTACGAGATCAAAGGGACGAATGGAGTATTTTATTTATTTATTTTACATTTTGTCTTACATTCTTAATATTACTTCATCAAAGGGATTAAAACCGCATTTTAATTCGGCTAGATTTTCTTATGTGTGTTATCCGATTTCCGAATATGTTGGCCGTAGACATAAAGAGCATTTACTAAAATGCCCTTCATATCTAACGATCATGAATAGCGTTTAGCAACACGTCATGACCCCCAATGTTAAGGGTCAATTTGTAGTGTTTTATAAGGATATATTTTATATCAATATTCCCCATATATGGATGTTTTTCGTAGAATTCGAGCTTATAATCGATTAATTGAGCAAATGACGTTTTGAATAGTTAAAATGCAAAATCGAGTAAATATCGTGGTTTTATTATCTATTTTGTATGGTTTTACGTTTTGCTCGGTTTTGTCATCTTTTAGGTGCACAAATGTGGAATGGAAGAGGTCTAAATGATGTTTGATTGAAGATTAAAGTGGAAAGAAAGAGATACAAGAGGATGAAGATGAAATAAAGCTTAGGAAAATCCCGAAAACGACTCGTAATACGACGGGCTAATCAAAAAGGCGTTTTCTGAAGAAGAGTCCTTAATGAAAGTTGTAGAGTTTTCCGAGAGCTTTTTTATGACATTCGGATCATAATTTTTGGAGGTCTACAACTCAAGATATGAATTTTAGAAGTTGCAGAGCAGAAATTCAAAGAAGTTAAGTTGCAACCTTGAACGAGCGTCCAGGAGCCGCCATGCAGCCACCGACTTAAAGTCTCCCAGCCGCATGCATTATCCCATAATTCATAATATTACCAATTAATTCCAGCCGACATACATATCTATATAAAGCTGCGACATGTAACCCTAATAATATCATATAATTCATATTAATTCATCCCATGCATAGCAGCGACGAGGCGGCGGCTTTATCAGTTTCAAGGCCGGTCACCCGAGCCTTGTGCTCGGGTGATCCGGGGTTAGATTAGATGTAGTTTTCTTCCGTTTTCGATTCATGGATTCAATCATGTACCAAACTACGTGAGTTTATTTATTTAATTTATTCAGTCCTTATTCGTTTTTTATGATCTTTAATTGATTTTGTATCTTTCTTTGATTATGATGCTATGTGTGAACTTTATCGAGAGATTGGTTTGCGATTGATAGTTACAACATACGAGAGTTGCGTAACGCTAGATCACCATAGAAAGATAGGATTTTTAATCATTAATGATGACAAGTTAATTGGTTAATTATCTAGGTTGTTAGGTTCTAAAATACGAGAGTTAACCTGAATCTACACCTTCGTTTTGTATGGAATATTGATCTCAACATTCGGAAGAGGAGAGATCGATAATTGAACTCACTAAGGAATTAGGAATCCATAGCTTGAGATTAAATTCACTAAGGAATTAGGGATTTGTATCTCGTGTAAAGTGAAACCACAATTTGAATTAAAATCATGAGATGAACTAGATTGAAATCACTTGGTTTGTGCAATCGTTTGATCCCATGTATCTTTAGTTTAGTTTAGGTTGTGTTATTTTATTTCGTAGGTTAGATTTATTTTAATTGCTCTTTCGTTTATTTTATTTGTTCTTTCGTTTATTCGTTTTCCTAAGTAACAATTGAAAGGAATTAGTGAAATTAGATTCAACATTCCAATTCCCTGTGGATCGACCCTTTACTCACTTCGCTTCTACTATCAATTACCGGTATTCGGCCGGTTAGGAGTTAGTTTTGCATGGTAGTTAGGGTTTATAAATTTTCTTTTGTTTAATGATGCAAAATCCCTCCAACAAAAGTGGCGCCGTTGCCGGGGAATCGGTGTCATGTTGAATCTGGTTTTGTTAATTTCTCGATTTTGTTACGTTTTTTTTATTTTTCGTTTTCAATAAAAGTAGCGTTGAATAAATCGAGAGTTCTTATTTTTGCCGTGTTTCGATGACCGTTAGGTTAAGAATGTGCAAAGAGTTTTTTACTCGATTTGTGAGACGTGAATTATATGTTGTTGCAATCTAGTCTAACCCTCTGTGCTTTAATTTGATGAGGCTGCGATGCTGTGGTTGTTTTGAGTTGATGAACTGTTAGGATAATTAGGGTTTTTCTGTGTTGTTCTGCGCGTTCGCATGCATATTCGTTGTTTGGACGGCGTTCGAGTAAGTGAACCCCGTCCAGTTCATAATCTGCAGTGGGCGCCCGTTTGACTTGTCGAACGAGCGTCGAGGCTAAAATCCAGGTGAACGCCCGCTTGCTTTGTTGAACGACGCCCAGGTTCCGAATTTCTCTTAACTTGATTTTTAATGCTTTATTTGATATGGATACTTTAAATTGAGCTTCTGTGGCTAATTGTTTTTACGTAGATGTTCTGAACTTGCATGTTTACATCTTTCCATCTACGAATCCATGTTAAATAACTGCTTAACTTTTATATACATGATTCATCTAGGCATGTTATAGTTACTGTCGGTTCTCGTATGCTATAACTGTTCTTATCATTGTTAGTGGCTAATGTCGGTTTCCGTATGCTACATATCGTTATGATGAATCTTTTAAGCTTTGAGACTTATGTGCTTCCTTGTTATTTTTATAACTCATTTGGGTAAAATCGCCGGTTTTCCGTTGCTACGATGGAAACCTTATGAGTTATATCCATTTAGTATATAGCTAATCGTTGGTTTTCCATAATGCTATCACTTTCAACAACGAGTCTTAAAGCGCGTACACTGCTTGCATGTAATGAAACGAATCATCGTTTATCGTAACTTTGTCATTATCGGTAGACGTTTATATATACATGTCATGTTGCAAATGAGTGGGCTAGTTTTCTTTCTTTTATTTTCTTTTATTTTTGCATATCATTCAGATGCATATCATTTAGTTGCATGTCATCTAGTTGCATTGTTTTTCTATTTTTCTTTTATTTTTCTTGAGTGTAGTTAGCGCGTCGGTTTCGTAATACTACCTCGTTTTTATTTTAGTTTCTCATGACAGGCCGTAGTCACACGTAGAGTTGTCGTGGTCAACTTGCTCGGCTGAGCTGTCAGAATTTATTTTTTATTTATTTTATTTTTAGGATTGCATATCATGTAGATTGCATTGTAGTATATTTTCATATAGTTGCACCTAGCCTACGACTTTGTAGTATTTCATGTATAGTATTCAATCTTTAGTTGAGCTTAAGTTGAAAAATCTCTATGATCCTTTTCTTCATGTGCTTTATATATGTAATCTTTTCTTTTCCCGAAGACTCTTTTTGCACTAATCAAGTCTGCAGGATACTTTCTATAGCTATTGTGCACTTTAAAGATGTATTCGAGTTGTCTGTGATGCTCACACAGTCTCATCGAGCTATGCAAGCAATCCTGGTTCTTGTTGGTTCCTCCGAACTGCCGACATCCAATCACTAAGTTCTCTAATTTATTATTTCTCGTATAACTTGAGGACAAGTTGCAATCTAAGTGTGGGGAAGGATAGATGATTTATGTGTCTACTTTCGTTTGCTCATATTTTTAGTATTTCTATGAAAAGTGCTTAATTTTCAAATTTTTGTTATATCCCGAGTAGACAAAGGCATATCTTTGCTTGAGTTTATATCATTTTGCTATATTCTCAGTATATTTAGTAATTTTAGTTGTTTCACCCGACACTCTTTTTCACATGCCATAGTAAATGATGAGCTAAATGTTGAAAGCCTACCCCATTTTAGTTGGAGATTTTTGATGATTATAGCATGTTTCTTTGCTTATGTACAATTCTTGAAAAGTTTAGTAGTTTGTATTCTAGGATTAAAGTATGACATCTGTGAATATCTGTAAGTTTGAATGTGATAAGTGAAACATGATTAAGTCTTTGCAATAGTAATAAATTGTTTACTTGAGGTGTTATGCTCGGTTGGTGCGTGCTACTAGAAAATAATCTTTTCCACTTGCCCCAAATGTAAATCTCTAAGTAAACATAATTGTAATTGTGTGTGTCGGAAGTTGGTTTATGATTTGGGTGAGGTAGGGTGTACCACGTATGTCCTATTCCACTATGATGACCAAAAGCTCACGACGGTCGGTTTATAGTTGCCTTATGATTGGAGTAAGGTAGGGATTATCTTGAAATGTCCTATTCTCGCTATGAGGCAAAAGCTTATTCGA
Organism: Gentiana macrophylla; assembly: GCA_026214975.1. NCBI lineage: Eukaryota > Viridiplantae > Streptophyta > Magnoliopsida > Gentianales > Gentianaceae > Gentiana > Gentiana macrophylla. The sequence goes on from CM047809.1 coordinate 105,873,646, forward strand.
TGTGTGTTAGAAAAGTGTGAAAAAAGTGAAAATATTGAAATATATTATTATGAATAAGTAAGGACTTAGTTATCGTTAATCTTATACCCAGTATAAACTGAAGGATATGTTGTAGGGATTATCCTCTGAGTGCATCGTAAATGTTTTAGATATTCTCTACTATTTCTTTTTGGGATATGTATGTTTTTTGTAAAGTGCTCTGTTATAATTTTTGAATATTTCTAACTTAGATGGGAAACCGGCCGCTTTTGGTTTGAATAACTTTCAAATTGTGGAACTTAGTGGAAGTTTATTATGGCTATGCACACACTACACGGGTGAACTTCTAAGTTATTGAATATACTTCATATTTGTATGGATGTTTATTTGTCTCGAACTTGACTTTGTTTTGTTTTGCTCGGACGAGCAAAAAAGATAAGTGTGGGGAGTTGTTAAGGGTCAATTTGTAGTGTTTTATAAGGATATATTTTATATCAATATTCCCCATATATGGATGTTTTAAGTAGAATTCGAGCTTATAATCGATTAATTGAGCAAATGACGTTTTGAATAGTTAAAATGCAAAATCGAGTAAATATCGTGGTTTTATTATCTATTTTGTATGGTTTTACGTTTTGCTCGGTTTTGTCATCTTTTAGGTGCACAAATGTGGAATGGAAGAGGTCTAAATGATGTTTGATTGAAGATTAAAGTGGAAAGAAAGAGATACAAGAGGATGAAGATGAAATAAAGCTTGGGAAAATCCCGAAAACGACTCGTAATACGACGGGCTAATCAAAAAGGCATTTTCTGAAGAAGAGTCCTTAATGAAAGTTGTAGAGTTTTCCGAGAGCTTTTTTATGACATTCGGATCATAATTTTTGGAGGTCTACAACTCAAGATATGAATTTTAGAAGTTGCAGAGCAGAAATTCAAAGAAGCTAAGTTGCAACCTTGAACGAGCGTCCAGGAGCCGCCATGCAGCCACCGACTTAAAGTCTCCCAACCGCATGCATTATCCCATAATTCATAATATTACCAATTAATTCCAGCCGACATACATATCTATATAAAGCTGCAGCATGTAACCCTAATAATATCATATAATTCATATTAATTCATCCAGCCGCATAGCAGCAGCAGGGCGGCAGCTTTACTGGTTTCAAGGCCGGTCACCCGAGCCTTGTGCTCGGGTGATCCGGGGTTAGATTAGATGTAGTTTTCTTCCGTTTTCGATTCATGGATTCAATCATGTACCAAACCACGTGAGTTTATTTATTTAATTTATTCAATCCTTATTCGTTTTTTATGATCTTTAATTGATTTTGTATCTTTCTTTGATTATGATGCTATGTGTGAACTTTATCGAGAGACTGGTTTGCGATTGATAGTTACAACATACGAGAGTTGTGTAACGCTAGATCACCATAGAAAGATAGGATTTTTAATCATTAATGATGACAAGTTAATTGGTTAATTATCTAGGTTGTTAGGTTCTAAAATACGAGAGTTAACCTGAATCTACACCTTCGTTTTGTATGGAATATTGATCTCAACATTCGGAAGAGGAGAGATCGATAATTGAACTCACTAAGGAATTAGGAATCCATAGCTTGAGATTAAATTCACTAAGGAATTAGGGATTTGTATCTCGTGTAAAGGTGAAACCACAATTTGAATTAAAATCATGAGATGAACTAGGATTGAAATCACTTGGTTTGTGCACTGTTTGATCCCATGTATCTTTAGTTTAGTTTAGGTTGTGTTATTTTATTTCGTAGGTTAGATTTATTTTAATTGCTCTTTCGTTTATTTTATTTGTTCTTTCGTTTATTCGTTTTTCCTAAGTAACAATTGAAAGGAATTAGTGAAATTAGATTCAACATCCCAATTCCCTGTGGATCGACCCCTTACTCACTTCGCTCTACTATCAATTACCCGGTATTCGGCCGGTTAGGAGTTAGTTTTGCATGGTAGTTAGGGTTTATAAATTTTCTTTTGTTTAATGATGCAAAATCCCTCCAACACCCAATCATCGGAAGAGTCAAATGCAATTACTACTACCTTTCATGTGAAACAATTAACGTGTAAATAGAATCCTATCGCTGTTATAATATCCGTACGGTTGTATCCCGAGTGTCAAAACATTAATGACCGTATCTTATAATATAGATATCATGCTTTCTCGAAGTAACTCATTTACTCACACTTTGCAAAGATTCACGAGAGCTAGACATTCCTTATAAGAAGGCCTTTCAGATATTTACTCCTACTATTAGGATAAGCGATTCCCTGACGAGCAACATGAATCCTACGCATGCTTCAGTATCACACCCAAGCACTACCGCATGATCGCCCCGTGGCTAAGGGAAACCTCAATAGTGTCAAAGAATGACAATCCTCACCGTGATGCCATGAAGACTCCGGTCTCAGGATAATTACACAACCGCCACATAGTGCGACACTTAATAAAGTAAATGGGTCAGTCTAACGTATGCACTCTCTAATATACGTCCACGTACAGTTCAAGTGTCCATACACTTTGATAGACGAGATCGATCCCTATTTTCATAAGATAAAAGACATCTACTACGTACTAGTCTAACCGTACTATTAATGTCCCATTTAATAATAAATACGACTAGAGACATTTAAGTATCATACCATTTGAAGTGAATCGGGATCCCATCAACCATAATCACTATTATGATTTCTCTATTACAGTTTGACACTAGGGACGATTTCATGTATACAATATTGGTTCGTTAAATGAACAAATATATAATAAAAGAAAGTCATTTATTATATGTATAAACATAAAGACGCAGTAGAAACGATCCGACCCGGTCGGATCCATTCCAACCCGATTGGGCTTAGGCACTACATCAACAGTGGTCCCCACCGTCTCTCACGGTGTGCAGACGCGGGACTTTACATTCTCCCCCGTGAGCGGGCTATTACTTTGCAGATATGAGACTTAACATTCTTTTATTATATATTTGTTCGCCAGGACTTGGCCACCTTATAGGACTTTACATTCTCCCCCTTAAAAGGAACTGACGTCCTCGCCAGGACTTGTCCCAGTTTCGTCCCTACCAGAGTGTGAGGAGTCTAGAGGTGGCCCCCACCGTCTCTCACGGTGTGGCACATAGGTCCGTCTGATGGTAGGTTTTGATACCATTTTGTAACACCCCCAGACCCCGGGCCTGGTAGCGCTAAATGAGTCATAAATGTTCCGGTTAACTGCTTAGACTGTCGTCCTCGTTTTGGTCTAAAAGGGATAAGACGTTTACATCTCACACTTATATGGGGTGAGCAGACTATTACTTTGTAGATATGAGATTTTACATTATTGTTTAATACTTAACAAAGTACTTAAACATGAAACAATCGAAAGAAATATACATGATATAGTAACTTTAATTAAGATTCCTATGATAATTGTATCATAAACTTCAGGCCCGTCCCTAGGCATAGGCCAACAAGGCTACGGCTTAAGGCCCTCGGAAAATGATCAAAATTTAAGGCCCGATTTTTCTTTTGGTCTAATAAATTTATTAGTCTAAACTTATGAAATATCTTTTAAACACCGTTTGTTTCTTTCAAAGGACCCTATTTTGATTATTTAGCCTAGTACCTATAAATTCAGAGGGACGGCGGATAATCTTTCTAATTGCATTGGTAGGAGTATAATGGTAGTTCATTGCTGTAGTATTGCTATTGTGTTTGTTTTTTTCACTGTTAATCGCAGCAAAACAAGGATATGGGGATTCTCACAGATCATCGTCATCCCATGTTAGAAAATCCCAAATCTCCTGCTAAAAAATCTCTCCACACAAAACGAAAAGTTCTTATTCAGAAGATGTAAACATGTCCCCGTCAATATGAACATAACATGTGCACAATGAAAAACAAAAACAAAAAACAAAGGATCCTCATTAATTAATATATGTTCATGTGATCAAAGTACGTCTTGGAGGCTGTCAATTATTTTTTTTTTTTGTAAAATTCTATACTAATGATTATGCTAATATCTAAAATTGTTATATAACTTCGTGGAGAACATATCAGAGCGGATTTGTAAAATTCCTCACATCTTTATAAGGTAGTTTGATCTTTTTAAAATAGTTTTCTTTCCTTTAAAACAATTACTAATTGTGAGAATTTATAAACAACCCATTTATTATCTTAAGGTTTCATAGTTACATCTTTTTTAATAGAGTTGTATTTGTGAGAAATTATATTATTATTCATCCCTTGAAAGTGTATATATGGGATACACGATATATATACCATACAATAGAAGCTTCTAGGGCTATTTTATCTAGATACAAAATACAAACTATTTATCGTTACAACTATATCTATTATTCAAAAATTACAATATTTATCTATTTATCAACTATTACCACCCCTTAATTTGGTCGAGGGACGATACCTGACTTGGTACGTTGCTGTTAAAAAGTAGGACGTGGTAACAACTTAGTGAGACAATCTGCAAGCTAATCATTGGCATTAACATGTGTAATACGCAACAAACACCGTTGAACCTGATCACGATTAAAGTGATAGTTAATAGCGACATGCTTCATGCGAGAGTGGAAAACTGGATATGCACAAAACTGAGTGGTACCAAGATTTTCGCAATATATAACCGGAGGCTGGGAGATGGGAAAACCAAGATCATGAAGAAGAAAAGTGACCCAATTCAGTTCGGCTGTTGCGGAGGCAACCAAACGATATTCTGGTTCAGTAGGGGACCGTGCAATGCTGGACTGTTTCACTCCAGGATATAGCATTTACCAATGTAGAGAACATAACCACTAGTTGAAGAATAATCATCCTTATTACCATCCAAGTCTGCCAAGTAGCGCAGGACACATTTGACGTGGGCCCAATGAACATCAGTAGGACAATACGTACACTGTGATAATTTGTTGACCGCAATGGCTAAATCCGGACGAGTGAAATTGAGATATTGAAGACTGCAAAGAACCATACGATAATGAGAAGAATCAGTGAGCGGGGTGCCAGAGTGAACAACCATGGTCGAAATATTAGCAAGCAATGGAGTGGCCACTACATTGGCCTGATACATGTATAACTTGGTGAGGAGTTCAGTGGCATAACGGTTCTGAGATAAAATGCAACCTACGGAATTATGAATAACCTCAAAGCCCAAAAAATAGATAGAGTACCAAGGTCCTTGAGAACAAAGCGATCACCGAGGACTTAATAAAGCGTTCAAGCATGGCAGAATCATTCCATGTAATAATTAGATCATCTTTATATGCCAAATCATACAGAATGATACCACCATAATTATAAATGAATAAGGAGGTGTCTGCCTGCGCATTTATGAAATTACATGAGATAAGGAAACCTTTTAGCTCAACATACCACGCCCGGGGAGCTTGCTTTAAACCATAAATGTCTTTGCGAAGATTGTAGACATTAGTGGAGAGGTCAAAACTAACAAAGCCAACATGCTGAGCAAGATAAACATCTTCTTGAATGGGACCCTACTGGAAAGCATTATTAATATCAAGCTGACATAAGGACCACCCCTGCGAAAGAGCAAGGGATAGGACAACCCAGGCAATAGTAGGTTTAGCCATAGGGCTAAACGCCTCATAATAGTCAACACCCGGCCTTTGGACAAAGCCCTTTGCAACCAGGCGGGCCTTGTAGTGATCAATTGAACCATATACATTATATTTTAATCGAAATATCTATTTGGAACCATTGGCGTTATAGGAAGGATCGTGTGAGACTAAATTCTAGGTATCATTACGCACCAAGCGTCATATTCCTCTTGCATGGAATTTCTCCATTGAGGATGTTTAAGGGCTTGAGAGACACTACTGGGTTAAGTAGGAGTGGGAGAGGGGAGACGAGTATGAAGGTTGAGTTTTTGAATGGGCTTGTAGATATTGTTTTGAGCCTGAGTACGTATAAGATGAGTAGGGGCAGAAGGAGGTGGGGGAGAAGGTGGGGTGGGAGGTGGACTTGGAGGGGGAGATGGTTCAGGATCAGGGTGGGGGTTCGGATGAAGGAGAAGACGTAGTAGGTGAGGGAGTGAGAATCCAGTCGGTTGGAGGAGGAGAAGAGAGAGCAGGAGTGGGGGCAGGGGTTGCAAAAGGAAAAACATTTTCAACGAACTTGACGTAGCGAAAGACATAGAGACAAGAGATAGATGCGTCATAGCAGTAGTAGGCATGTTGGTTTAACGCATAACTGAGGAAAACACACGGAACGGGTTTGTAGCTTGTGATTAGTGTAGGGGCGTAACCAAGGATAACAGAGACACTTGAAGACGCATAATTTATGGTAGTTCAGGTGCTCATTGAAAATATGTTCGTAGGCAGGCGAGTAATAAGATAAACATCAGTGGAGAAGGCATAGGACCAGAAGGTAGAGGGGAGAGATGCATGAGAGAGAATAGCAAGACCCGTCTCGACGATGTGCAAGTGTCGGCGTTCAGAGAAGCCATTATGTTTAGGAGTGTGTTGGGGTAAGGTAAAGAAATAGATGCCGTTAGTGGCCAGATAATCACGAAGATAGATAAATTCACCACCATTGCCAGTTTGTAAGGTTTTAATTTCATGATCAAAATATTTTTCAACTATCGGGCAAAAACGAGTAGAAGTAGAAGCAACATCGGATTTTCTAGAAAGAGGATAAAACCAGATGTAACGCGTATAATGATCAAAACAAAGATAACATAATGTTTAAAACCATCAATAAAAAGAACAAAGGAAGTCCAAACATGACTAAAAATAATTTCCAGGGGACGGGAAGAAGATAAAGCCGACGAGCCAAATGTCAATTTGTGGCTTTTATTTTCTAAACATGAGGAACAATGCGTAAAAGAAGAAGAAACAGAATCCAAGAATAAGTACTAATAATAGACTGTAAAATAGAAATAGCATGATGGTCTAAGCGATGATGCCACACTTGGGAGGTGGATTGATTGGATGCAAAATCAAGCAAAGGTGGTGAAGGCCATTCGTTTAGGCCATTTTTAACCGGACCACAGAGCAAGATGTGATTCGTCTGGAGGTCCTTCACAAGAAATTTAGAAGGTAAGAATTCAATGGATAAATTGTTAGACCTGCACAATTGAGATACATGAAGTAAATTACGGGACATAGTAGGAACGCATAAAACATATGTAAATTGACAGACTTGGAGAAAGTAAGAGGGAGAGAAGTGGAACCAGTATGATTGATGGGAAGCTCCATACCATCTACTACCATAATGTCATCACCATTGTATGGATGATGAAGAGACAAATTATGGAGGTCCGTGGTAACGTGATGGGTGACACCGCTATCGAGAAGCCATAGAGTAATGGAGCCGGAGGGAGGAGCCAAGATGGGTATGGTGAGGTGAGCTTGGGGTCGAGTAGGGCGGGGGCTGGTTGGGGGAAACTGCTGGACCTGGTAAGATGAACAAAAACGGGATTAATGGCCATGTTCCCTGCACAATTGGCACCGGCCAAGGTAAGGTCGTCGCGGCCGATAATTTGGGTCAGTTGGGGAGGGTGGCCATGGGTTAGGAGTGAGGAGGGCCTGTTTATTGCGGAAAGGGGTGGAATTTCGCTGTTGTTGTGGTGCTTCTCTCCATGAGGGATAATTTGGTCTGGGTAGTAAACCGGTTGATGGACGATACACGGATGGGCGTGGTAGGGCCAAAAGGCGATGGGTGTGCAGCGGCGGCGATGGCCTAAACGGAGTAGTTGAGCAATTTTTCATGCAATTCTGAAAACGAAATCGCGGAATCGCGAGCTTGAATCGCATGGGTTAAATCCTAATAATCATCACCGAGACTCTTAAGAATTAAATCTGTTAAATCATCGGGATCCATAGGCGCTCCCAGTAAAGCCATTTCGTCGGCACGGCTCTTGACTTCAAACAGGTATTCAGATAGGGACTGGGAAGCCTTTCTCATGGCCTTTAAGTTTTGCTTTATCAATTTAATCATGCCTCTAGATGGCTTGGCTTAAGAATCATGGTGGATTATCTAGGCCTGCTTCGATGTTTTGGCGCCACGGATGAATTGAAGAACTGTGGGTGAAAGGGAAGAAATATAAGATTGAGAATCAGATTAATTATCTTGGCGTTTCCAGAGGGTAAGTTTAGGGTTAGGAGCAGAAGTACCCTCTATAACACCCTAAAATATTGGGTACTATTATTTTGGTTATACTATTATAAGGACTAGCGCTGAATATTATAATGTGCAAATGTATATAAATAAATGGAAACCATTATATTTTTTAATTATTATTTTATGTCCAAATAAATGCAAATATAACTCTTTAGATATATATATATATATTTTCCAAACTATGGCATTGCACATAGTTGGGAAAGGGGGTAATGCTATGAACAACTTCCGTACGTTGGGGATTCAGATATTTTTTCGGAAATATTATTTAAACAAACTATCTATAAATTAGATGATAAGATGTAGGTTGTTGTAACTAAAATTTTAAATTGCATCTTATTTTTTTGTTCTCACTAGTAAAGAGTTTTAACACTATAAATAGGAGGGGAGTATGAGTCTCAAATCACTAATTCAGAAGGAAGAAATTAAGAACGGAGTTTTATGGTAGTTGATATCAAAGGCGGCATAGCACCGTGGGTTCTTTTTTCTTAATTTCTTTTTCCCTCTCGATGTCATATTATTTTATTGTACTTCATAATTCTACTTGACATTAGCCTAAGGCAACATGTCAATCCTCAAAATTCTAAGCATTATATACATTTGTACATATTTTTGTACCTAGCCTAGTTTTTTTTGTCAATGCTAGGGAAGATAACAGTAATTTCTCCACTTGTCAATATAATAGTAATATATATGTTGAAAACGAAAGCTGTGTAAATTGATTTGTCTTGATGCTTCACGCATATATATATATATATATATATATATATATATATATATATACACGTCAAAAAAAAAAATTTGATGTGCACGCATTATTTTGAACAGATAATCTTATACAATATTGGTCAATTTGATTTGATTTTATTTTGCTTTTCACTATGTCTTTTTGCTATTTAATACATATATATTTCTTTCTCCTTATTATTTTCCTACGTGCCTATCCCTCAAGTTTCAAGTTTCAAGTTTTAAGTTTTGTCTGCATCTTTCCTCAAAAACAAAAAAAGGTTTTGTCTGCATCTACGAATATGTTTAACCGTTAGTTTTGTTTCATATTTGTCATTTTTGTGAGCAACCAAGGTATGTTTTTGTTTAACCGATTTCTAATAAAACTACATACATATTAAGTTCAGAGTTAAAGGTAATAGTACGGTTTCAATTTGTCAATATTATGTTACGTAAGTCCAACGTCTGAATATTAAAGGACTAATGTGTTATGATACGATTTTGATCAATTATCTTTAACAATATGAATGTCTCGTTTGGAGAAGAAAAAGAAGAGATCACTAAGTTATACTCTTAATGCATGTTTATTACTTTGATCAAATATTTTTATGCAAGTTTGGTCAATTCAATGTGAGTTTTATTTTGAAAGCAAAAGTGTATACATTGACGATCCATTTTCTTTTTACATAGATTTATTAATCTTATATATAAAAATTGGTTCTCATTTCCATAATAGTAAATCATGATGTTGTTTTTACCAGTCCGTGTTTTTATAATACTTCGTTAATATATAGATTTTTTGGTCATATTGTTTCTAATGTAGACTCATAATTTTCAAATATTACTAGTTCATCCTTAGATTTCTTATAAGCCGACAATTATATAATTATCCGAAATATATTCCATGGAGGATGTGAATCTTAAGGTCCCTTATTTAAAGTTTCCGATAAGTTTCTTTTTTATATATATATATATATATATATATATATATATATATATATATATATATATATATATATATATATATAATACTAACTTCCATTTGAATAATAAATGTCATGACGGCCTTATAAAATTTGGTTTTCACATACACAGGTCATCTTAAAATTAATGAAAAGTCGTCATGATAATCAATTCTTGTTCTTGCTTGAATAGCATTGCGCGTGCAGTGCAAAACTCTTAGCGACTAGATGAGTTGGGGTTATTGCACCGAAGAACGTCTAGTCACCGATCTCGGGGCCTCTTGACATTGGCTCATCGACAGTCCTAGGGTGATGGTACCAAAATTTTCCCCAATGTTCCAAGTGCATGGTCGGGAAATCAAGGGCCGACGGCTATGTCATGGTTCAGAGGGCAGTGGGGTTGGCTGGAGCCTTTTGGGAGGTTCACTAGGCGATAGTCTGAATCCTTTCCCTGACAATCGGCCGGAATCGTCAGGCAATAGCTTGCTTGCTTGTGAAGTGCGGTAGAGAAACATGCTGGAGTTGGTTGGTAATGACTCGTTGGCTAAGCCAAGTCGGTGTCAAGCGAATTAATAGACTTAAATTCGATAAATTACTTGACATTTATATCCTTTGCAAATTATCATGTTTTTTTTTGCAGTATTATTAACTACTATTATATGCAGGGTAAGGGAAAACCTTCTATTGTTACATTTTAACGGTTTTGTAACTATTATTTTTGTATATAAAGATTCACGGACACACACCGGAACTCACTAGCTATTTTTAGCTCACACGTTTGTGAAATCTCTTTCTTAGGTATGGAAGAAGGACACCAGAGTAGTGAGGTAAGCGTGGTAACCTTGTAGGCTGTGCTGGGAGAGGGAGTTGATGAAGAGTTCAATGTTGATATGACAGCTTAGTTGTCAAGTTTCGGTATTAGCTTGTTTTGAATTTTGAGTTGTTTCAATGTAATAAAAATTAATTGATGTTCTATTCTTTTGGTTTTGGGATGTTTAAATAGAGTACTAGTTCCCTCAGTGGTTTTGTTGGAGATTTAATGTTTGGGCGGTGGATCGCCGGCTTGTCCCTTATTAGACCCCAGTGGACCCTAGGGTTCGGGGATAGGCCTATTACAGGTTTGGAGGGAGGATAACGGAGCGGTGGTGGTTCTGTCAAGATATCCGAAAAGATCGTAACCGAGCAGCAGTGTTTCGATTTTCATACGCCAAACTGCATAATTCATGGGCGTAAGTTTTAATGGTGCTTGGGTGGCCGGATTATGTAAGGATTCAAGTAGTAAAGGAAATAGAAAATAGCAGGGTAAGGGGAGAGTAAGACAGAATTAGAGAGGAAAATAGAGTTTATTGAGTAGTAATTTCATGAATGAATTACAACATGTCTCTATCTTTGCTTTTATACCTCTAGTTACAGTGTATTGACTTAGCTAACAGTCTAATAACTACCCCAACAAACTCTTTAACAGACTAACTGGTGGTAACTGACTCAGTTCCTACATCTTCCTCCCCTTAAGAAAAACCATGTCCTCATTGATAACGTCTAAGTTATCTGGGGTTGTCAGCAGTGGTGCAATGATGGATATCTGGCTATTATGGGGGTGATAATGTTGGTTGCTCGTGGTGGAGCTGTGTATGGATTAGTAGATAGGTGTGGTGGTGCCGTACGATTGAGTAGAGAGTAGGTGAATTTGTCTTAGCCTTGGATTTCTTATATATATTCTGAATCTGTCTTGAAATACATTTGGAGCCCTATTTATAGGGAAATAACCGACTTAGTTCGGTATAATTACAATAAAGGATATAACACCAACGGATATGTGGCGAGTGCTCGCTTCGCAAGAGAGGCCTGTCATCACCGGATTTGGGCTCACATCCTATATTCCGAGCTCCGGGGTTGTCCCAAGTGACGCCGGTCCTTACTCTACAGAGGCGGGCGATCGATTTCCTGGGAATCCGGTAGGCATGTTGGTAGGCCGGAAGACGGATCTGGGCCGGAAGACGGGGCCGCCCTATCAATGGCCCCCTACTCCGCACCCCTGATATCTTGAGATGATGGGTGGGGAGTAGTTCTCTTATCTCCATGATCTAGCCTCTTGAACCCTTCCGAAGCTGTAAAAGGCCGGATAACCTTAGCTTCACAAGATTTGGCTTCTTGGGCCTTAGGCCTCGAGCCGATTGAAGTTATAAAAGGGCGGATAGCCTTAACTTTGCAAGATTTGGCTTCTTAAGATTTGGATTCTTGGGCCTTAGGCCTCGAGCCGATTGAAGTTATAAAAGGGCGGATAGCCTAAACTTCGCAAGATTTGGCTTCTTAGGCCTTGAGCCGATTGAAGTTATAAAAGGGCGGATAGCCTAAACTTTGCAAGATTTGGCTTCTTGGGCCTTAGGCCTCGAGCCTATTGAAGTTATAAAAGGGCGGATAGCCTTAACTTCGCAAGATTTGGCTTCTTGGGCCTTAGGCCTCGAGCCGATTGAAGTTATAAAAGGGCGGAAAGCCTTAACTTCACAAGATTTGGCTTCATGAGCCTTAGGCCTCGAGCCAATTGAAGTTATAAAAGGGCGGATAGCCTTAACTTCGCAAGATTTGGGTTCTTTGGCCTTAGGCCTTGAACCGATTGAAGTTATAAAATGGCGGATAGCCTAAACTTCATAAGATTTGGCTTCTTGGGCCTTAGACCTCGAGCCGATTGAAGTTATAAAAGGGAGGATAGCCTTAACTTCGCAAGATTTGGCTTCTTGGGCCTTAGGCCTCGAGCCGATTGAAGTTATAAAAGGGCAGATATCCTTAAATTTGCAATATTTGGCTTCTTGGGCCTTAGGCCTCGTGCCGATTAAAGTTATAAAAGGGTGATAGCCTTAACTTCGCAAGATTTGTCTTCTTGGGCCTTATGCCTCGAGCCGATTGAAGTTATAAAAGGGCGGATAGCCTTAACTTTGCAAGATTTGGCCTCTTGGGCCTTAGGCCTCGAGCCAATTGAAGTTATAAAAGAGTGGATAGCCTTAACTTTGCAAGATTTGGCTTCTTAGGCCTCAGGCCTCGAGCCGATTCGAAGCTGTCTCGGGTCGGCCCCCTGGCAGGCATGTCAAACACGGACTTGTTTCCAAAGGTCCCTAGTTACCCTAGAATGACAGAAAATCGGTGTGACCCGCCATATGCTCTGATTGGCAGTGGCTCTTCGGTTATTCACGCCATAATGATTGCAATTATGAATTTCAAAATTTGGAAATCCCGTCTTTAATCTCGTTCGTTGGATCTCAGTGATGAGGACCGTCGGATCTGTGCTTACATGCCTATATAAGAATGAGGGGTTTCAGACTTAACACTTTCCAATTTCGTAATTTCTCTGGTGGTTGTTTGTCGATAATTTGTAAGCAGAGGCTCTCCGGCGAGGCAATTTCATGCAGGATTTAGAAAGTTCATCCTTTACTCCATCGTCTTTCCCGTATTTCCTGCTAATCATCAAGTAAGCCCTCATTCCTTCTTAATTTCTGATACTTTCGCATTTCGTTTAGCTCTGGTTTTATCCTTCATCGGATTGGTGCTGTTGAATTTAAATATGTTATTTGCATTTCTGTGCTTGAGATTGTTTCGAGTTTGGTTGAGTGTTGGATGTTGTGGCCCTTGATTTAGGTCTGGTATGATTGTTGTCTTAATCAGAGATCTTTTTAAGATTTCATCGTTGATTTCTAGGTGTTGACTGTGAAACAAAAAGACGGGGTGTCGAGATGAAGTGAGCTGGATCGTCTCGACCCGACTTTAATTGTCCTGGGTGATGGCTTATCCACCTCGTTCTTTTCTTTTGTAGGATGCCTGGGAGCGACAGATTAGGAAGTAGTGATGATGATGGCGTTCATGTCTATGCCTCCGAGGAGGTCGAAGAGGTGAGAACTAGCTCTAGTGAGGGCGATGAGGGCGAGAGCACAGAGGACAACATGATATTGGCCCAACTGGCTCCATTGCAGTCTGGCCGTCCGAAAGCTGTCATTCTATGGCATCGAAAGGAAAGTCTGTCCCTTCGACTGCAGTTCGTAGAGTCAAAAAGGTTTGGGAAAGTGGCCGCCAGGGCTAAAGGTTCCTCCTCTAATGTTGTAGTACCCGAGGCTGAGAAACCCAAGCGGAAAAAGAAATTCGTCGACGAAGAGGACGAGCCGAAAGAGAGCAGTAAAACTCTTAAACCGCAAAATCCTGAGGCCTTGAAGGAGGATGAAGAGATCGATGCTCTTGATAGATAGATCGAGTCAGACTAGGCGGTCGTTCGACCTCGCCTTGGATATTCCAAACTCCTTTCTGAATTCAAAATTTCTCCTGATTATCATTTCTCCGGCTTCAAGAAAGTATAAAACCGAGCCGGTTTAAGACTGAAGGAAGATGGCCTCGTCTTATTCTATGATCATTTCATCGCTGGCCTTAGGCCGCCTTTCAAACCTTTCTTCGTCGAGGTTATATGGAGTCTAGCGGCCCTTCCCTGCGATTCCACTCTAGGAGCGGTCCGGGTGGTGATGGCGTTTGTCGTGCATTGCCAGATTCTGGGCTACGAGCCTTCCCTCAAAGTATTTTTTAAGTTTTATACCTTCAGTAAAGAGGCCACAAACAAAGCGGATTCAAGCAATTTCTTGGAGACTAAAGTGAAGAAGTGCCGCTTGTTTTATTGGATTTCGAATAAGGTCCGTGGTTGGAACACAAGGGCCATGATGGTTGAGTCGAAGTCGGGGTGGCTGTTTCCAAAATTTGAAGTGCGCCCAAAGAAGAGGCTGAATAAAATTGTGGTGCCCAAAGCTCTTGATTGCGTCGAACAGAAGCTTCTCAGCAAGCTTTATGGGCTTCTTGGCTGGGATAAAAAGAGTGAAACGCAGAAAAATAGCTTTAGCTGGAGGGGCTTTATTGATCTTAAGGCCCCCTTCTGTGGCATGGCCAGTGTTCCTGGGCCGATCACAGCTCAGCCTGTGGTGAAAACATCCAACCTGGGTGCTTACGAAGATTGGTGTGCCGAGTGTCACCTGGGGAAGTGTTTCCCTACCTAGTGCCCGATACGCAAAGGGGTCGAAGGATCGCGACCCGCTCGTAATTTGTTTCTTGGCTTTGTTTTTCCCTTTTCTTAATTGCATCTTCATTGGTAGTCTTTACTTCTTTTGGAATTCTGACTGTCTGTTTTATAGGTACGATGGTGCTCGCCAACATAGACAAGAATGCCATGATGACCCGTCTAAAGAACAAGATGAAGGCTCGTCAGGCTTTGTTAGAAGCCAGCAAACCTATGGATCCTCCTCCCCCAGTGAGCATGGAGGATGTTCCGGCCGCCGACGCTGCTCCATCTGCGGCCCCTCTTAACACCGCGACTATAGAGGGTGGTGCCGCTGCTTCAAAGGTGGGTAAACCTGTTGTTGCTCCAAAGGCGAAGAGGAAAAGGTCTGCCGGAAGAAAGGATACCGGCCTAGATGATGAGGATGAAGGCAAGATTGACGTAGGTGTTGAGTCTTCGCCAAAGAGATCTAAGGCTGAAGGCTGCCAGAGTTCTGGTGGTATCGCTTTTGAACCTTCCGAAGCCGTAGAGGATGCTCAGTCCCTCCAGGTCGTTGATCCGCTTACTGTCGCTATTGATCTGACCGAGAGCCCTATGAAAAGGGGCGCCGATGGGGGTGAACCTGTTATCGCTAAACCGGTGCAGAAGGATGCCGGCAAGAGGAAAGTCCATGTGGGGTATAAGAGGAAACCAGCCTTATGGTTGGACCACGATTTCCTGAAACAACCTCTTTCCTTAAAATCGGCTGGGGAGCTGTCTGCCTCCATTTCCGATGTGGTTCCCCTGCAAAATCTGAAGTTTAAGTTGCCCGATGCCCCCCAGTTGATGGTCGGTCATGGCATCGTCAGTCGGATAGCTCAAGCCGACGTGGTGGCATCGACAGCTTCTATAGGGCCTTTCTCCAACCAGCAGCTCTTGCTCGAGGCATCCGGCCTTTACGGAACTACGACCAGTGCGGTAATGTACATTTCTCATTTTTGAGTTATCTATTTTGTTGTTTTCTGGCTTTAAATCCTTTTCTTTTCAGATCGCCACAAAGCTGAAGTAAGTCGAGTGGGCTAGCAATGAAGAGGCGAAACAGATGGCTAGCCAGCTTGCCAAGATGCTAGAGAAATTGGCCGCCGAAGCGAGTCGGGCCAACGCGGTTGAGCAGAGGGAGAAGACACTTGTGGCCGAGGTTGGTCGGCTTCATTCCAAGAACCAGACCCTTTCCAAAAAGGTCCAGTCAGCTGTGGATCTCCAGAAATCTGCCGAGTCGGAGAGGGAAAAGGGTCTTGCTAAGGTGATCGAAGCCCATGAGCTCGTTGATAGATTGAAGAGCAAGCTGAGTGAATCCGAGGTCGCTGTTGCGAACGTCACCCGCAAGGTCAAAGATGCTTTATTGGACGGGTTTGATCAGGGGTTCTATCATGCATCGAGGTGCCTTAAGGCGTTCTGTGAGGATGCCCCGGACCTTGAGACCTTGCAGGACTGGTTGACGACGGATCAGGACGACCCTGAGTTAAGAGTGTTCCACACCGATCTCCCTTATACCGCAGTTCAACTTGAGGATTTCCGGGCCGAATGTTTAAAGAGGGGTAAGCCGCTTTGGGATCCTCCTCCAGTTAGCGAGAAGAACCTCCGTGCCATAATGCTAGAGATGGAGAGGGAAGCTCTTGAGCTTGCTGCGAAGGAGGTAGAGGCCGCTACTGCTGTTGTGAGGGTTGTCGTCGCTAGTGTCGGCGAGGATAAGAGTCCTGAGCAACAGTGTGATCAATTCATAAATTCGATTGGGCCTCATACCGAAACTCCTCCTTCGGGCAGACGGGATTGACTTGTTGCTCTTTGGTTTTTCATTGTAATTTTGTACTTTTTGGCTTCGGCATTTCGATTGCCAATTCCCATTTTTGCAGCAACTTGACATTGTTGGATGGCCGTTGCTTGTCTTTTTAATTTACTTCATATTTTGCTGAAGTTCTTTTGTTTTGTTAATGCATATATATGTGCGGCCCCTTGTTTTTAGTGAGGTCACGTTCGAGCGAGGTCGAAACAACGAACAAGTAATTTGCTTTGTTATACCTGATCGTTCTATCTTCGCTAGATGTTGAAGCAGCTTTTTATCGAAAAAATCCGATATGCCCCCTCTGTTTTGGTGAGATCGAGGTCGCTTACAGTGTTGAGCTCGCTAAAACAATCGAGTTATAAAAATTAGGCTCGATGTCGGGTCTTGTGTCTGAATAAAGAAAAATTCCAATGTGCGGCCCCCTTGTTTCAAGCAAGATTGAGGGCGAACTTGGTCGAAATAAGTGTTGAATTCGGGTTATTCCCGAAATGTTTGAAAATTTGCATCTATGGCCCCATTGTTTTGAGCGAAGTTGGGTACGAGGTTGAAACAAAAACAAGTAATTTGCTTTGTTATACCTGGTCGCCGACCAGTTAGCCAGCCTGCTTGGATCGAAAAATCCGATGCGCCCCCTGCTGTGTGTGTGTCTGACTATTCATTGAAGCGGATACACGCAGAGCAGTCCTAAGATTCTCCTGGTTTGAAGTTTGACGGTTGTCAGTCCTTCGGGCATGTCTTGACATAAAGCTGTGATCTTTGGCCAATTTTTATTATCGGTCCCTTCCCGACGCTTCGGAGGCCGTGCTCATAATGGAGATGGCACTAGCGACTGTTCCCGCATTAATGTGCTCAAATTTCAGAAACTGAACAGGCTTTAAATCTTGGTCGTCTGATTAAGTTTGTTTCCACCGTCGGATCATTTATTTTGTGCTATAAAAGGAAGGGAGTTTCGCTCTTTCTTCTAATATCTTTTCCCAGTCTTTGCTTTACTACTGCAATGGCTAATTTTGGTGATTCTCCCTTCTTTCAAGCAGCCTCTCCCTTAGCTATTGCTATTTTTTTTCTCCATCTTCAATGAGCTTCCTTTGCTGTCTGAGAGGGGTTTGAACCTTCGCAAGATTAGTTTTGCTCAGCGTAATCGTGTCGCTCAGATGGGGTGGTCTGGTTTTCTGAAGGCACCTCAGGGGGTATACAATGCCACTATGGTGCGGGAATTCTATTCCGCGTTATCCGTGGTGGTTTTGACAGATGCTGCCCCCTTCCGGGGGGCTCATATTGCCCTCTTCCCTGAGGTTATCAATGAGTTCTTCAGTTGGCCTGCCCATCCTTCCTACGAACGTTGCGAGACGGTTTGGGTCTTGGCGATGGGTTAATGAGACATATCTATGGGGCTGCCGCTCTTAGGCGCTTGATTCCTAGTGATTGGGATCCGTTGACAGAGGGCCATGCTTCTGAGATGTCTCAAGCTAACCGGGAGTGTAAAGGATTTATCAATTCCCGTGTTTTTCCCTCGTTAGATTCTGAGGAGATTTTAGAAGCCGAGTCGCATCTTCTTTATGCGATCCTGGTGGGCGGGGAGGGGGTCAACATCGATTGGGGGCGGTTGATTTATCGTGAGGTAATTAAATTTGCTGCCTAGATATACCTACATGGGCCCATCCCTTTTCCTAGGTTGATTTCCCACTTGTGCGTCAGTGCTCTCGGGATGCCTGTATCTCTTGATGATGTTTTGGTGCCGCCCCGCACAAACATCGAGCTCGAACGTATCGATTTGGACTTATCGACAGATTACGATGCTGATTGGGCTTAGATTTCAATTTTGTCATATCTTGTAAATAATCGATCTGGATGGTCTTATTTTGTGTAATAAAACTTTCTTTTCTGCAATGTGTTTGCTTTACTTTATGCTTTGGGCTCGAATCATTGGTTGTGACCCCCTTTTACTTAAGTGAGGAGAGAGTGCCTTCGCTGGAGTCGGCAATTGTGATCGGACCTAGTTGAGTCAATTCGGTTTCCCGGAGGTCGCGAAGCCTCATGACTCTCCGCCTAACCGACGCATTGATGATTGCTCTTTTCGAAGCGTCAGCTTTGTTAATGCGGGGGTTGGCATCCGAATTCAAACGTGCGTGACTCCTCAGCTTCCCACCCTTTGACTTCCTGAGTCTATAAAAGGAGGCTTTCTCCTTCTTCCTCATTTACAATTTTCTCAAACTTTCTGCATTATCTTCCCATTATGTCTTCGTCTGAGTATTCTAGCCAAGGCTCTAATGGATTTGATCCTGTTCCAGGAGATGAACCCTCCATCTGCTTCCGTCTTACTGCTTCCCAAGTAGCCATGTCCAACTTCACGACATACTTTCGTGATCATGCCCATATGGTGGAGAAGGGGTTGAACCTGGGACGTGTTAGGCCAGTTCACCGGGCTGCTGTCCTCACCAATGACTGGGGAAACTTTGTTACCCCTCCGGTTGGGGAGTATAACTTAACTTTAGCGCATGAGGTCTACTCTGTTTTATCAGAGAATGGCCACGTTGACCGCACTACCACCGTCACCATTCGTGGAGTGGCGGTGAATTTTACTCCGGCCGCTATCAATGGATTTTACGGTCTTCCCCATCCTGCTGAGGATTACGACTCCACCTGGGACCTTGAGGATGGGATCAACTATTATGCGACCCTCTCTGATGCTTTCCAGTTTCTTTTACGCAATGAGTGGGTGGGTGGTATGGAAGTCAAAGCCCACATACTCAGTCGGGCAAAGAGGGAATGAAAGTCACTGACGGTGAGGCGTTCATCCTATATGCCATTTCTGTGCCAGAGGTGACCATTAACTGGGGTCGCCTGATCCACTTCGAAGCGATCAAGTTCGCTAGCCAGAGGAGTGACACCTTACCTCTGCCATTTTCTTGGATGATCTCCAACATGTGCATTCGAAGTCGAGGGATGCCGGTGTGTCCCACCACGGATGTATATTATACTCATCCAGAGGTGGACGTGTGAGGAGCGGAGCTCTTTTTTCTTTTATATTCTTTTTTTGGCTCCTTTGTAAAAGTTTCTCCTCTTCTATATTGAATCGAATCTCTTGTTTTTATTCTTTCGATTTTGTTTTCGCACTTTACTTTGTGAGTTTTTGTTTTTCTGGTGACTTCGTAAACGTGTCCGCAGACCGCAGAGTTTCTCTGCCCCCCTTCTGTGTCGGACAAGCTTTGCTTGTCTGAAACATAATTCGTTAGTTTCCGGAGGGGATTTCTTTGAAAAAGATTTCGTTGACAAAAATCAAAAAGGGCTCAGCGCCTTCGTATGAAAATTGTTTCAAAAAACAAATTGAGGTCATTGACCTTACATGTAGTATCTTTTCAGATTGTCGGCGTGCCAGGGCCTGTTGAACTCACGACCCTCTTTGTCTTTTAGGATGTAGGTCCCTTGATTGATTACCCTCGATACTTTCCAAGGGCCCTCCCAGTTCTCGGCCAACTTTCCTTTGTCGGTCTTCTGCCCTGTCGCTTGTCGTTTGCGAAGGACGAAGTCGCCGACCGTGAAGGAATGATCTCGGATGCGTTGGTCATGGTACCTTTTTACGGCTTGCTTTTAATTGACCAACTGAGCGCGGGCCTTCAGGTGTTTTTACTCGGCCAGATCCAGCTCGATTTTCCGATTAATCACGTTGGTGTTCTAGTCGAAGTGGGAGACCCTGATACTTGGTAGTGCCATTTCCACTGGTGCCATTGCTTCTGACCCGAATGTCAGTGCGAACGGGGTCTCCCCTGTCGTCACCTTTCTGGTTGTCCGAAGTGAATAGACTACCAGTGTTTGACACTATACTTTTTGCAAAACTCGTCGAACTCATCCCTGAACTGTGGGCCGTGATTTGATATAATAGCTCGCGGCACCTCAAACCGAGTCCAAACCTGGTCGAGTAAAAAGTATGTTATATCCTTGGCGTAGATTTTCACGAGCGCTTTTGCCTCGATCCAGTGAAATAGTCCACGGCCACAACCACATACTCGCACTTCGACCGACCTTTTTTCAGTGGGCCGATGAGGTCGATTGCCCACATGTTGAAAGGCTATGCGGCGACAACAATGCTCTGTTCCACTGAGGGTAGCCTAGGTATGTTGGCGAAGCGTTGGCATTTATCGCAACTTTTAGTATATCTTTCAGCGTCTTCTGCCAGCTTCGGCCAATAGTACCCTGCCAACAATGCTTTTTAGGCCAAGGTACGGCTGAAGGGGTGGCCACCGCACACACCCTCGTGTAGTTTTGCAAGTATCCTTTGTACCTCTGCGGGCCGCACACATCGCTGTAACCGCTTCGAGAATGATCATCGGTATAGAACCCCGTTTAGGATTGTATAACACGCCGCTCTCTTCCTTAAGGCTTGAGCTTCTTTGACATCTTCTGGCAAGATCCCATTTTCTATATATGCCTTGATGTTATATATCCAGGATGGGGCCGATGATTGAATATCCATGATTTTAGCTCGGCAGACTGCGGGCTCTTCCAGATATTCAAACATGACCGTATGGTCATTGAACTCGTCTTTGGATATTAGCTTTGATAAGTAATCTGCCCGCTCGTTCCGCTCCCGCGGTATGCTCTGGAATTTGCAATATTTGAAACTGCCTCTTAGTTTTTTGAAAAGGTTGAGGTATTTTTTCAGCACTTCGTCCCTTGCTTCAAACGCGCCATTGATTTGGCATACCACCACTTGTGAGTCGTAGAATACTTCTAAGTTTTCAACGTTCATAGATTTGGCCAACTCTATTCCGGCTATGACTGCCTCATATTCGGCCTGGTTGTTCGAGGCGGTGAAGTTGAACCTTAAAGTCTTTTCAACTTCTTTAGATGAACCTGGCTCCAAGAGTATTATCCCAGCTCCATAACCGTTTCGGCTCACGGCCCCGTCAACATACATCTGCCAGCAGAGGGTCGGTCTATTTGGCTCGACCTCCGCTGAGGCGTTCGATTCGTCAACGCTCGGCGAGCTAGGCTGTCTGGCGACCCTTCCTCATTGAAGCTTGTTTCGACTATAAAATTTTCTAGAGCATGTGCCTTGATAGCTTTCCTGGGCTCATATCGAATGTCGAACTCGGTCAATTCTATGGCCCATCGTAGCAAACGGCCCGAGAGGTCTGGCTTATGCAACAACTGTCGCAGAGGGCTGTTTGTTAAAACCCTAACCGTGTGTGAAGAAAAATAGGCCCTAAGTTTTCGGGCAGAGTTTCCTCTTAGTAGAGATAGCTTCTTTTAAGAACTTGGTGTACTCAGGCATCTCAACAAGTGCTTCAACTAAGGGTATATTGATTTGTAACTTTTCATTGATATCTATGAACTTCTTATACCTCTTATCATCAACCTTAGGCTTAGATTTGCGTGGAGGATAAGGTAAGGTTGATGGATCGACATCAATGAAAATAGGATACTTATTATTATAAAGCTCAACTCTAGGGCCAGAAGGTTCCTTATAGGTTTCTTGCTCAGGCAAGGTCCCAGAAGTACTTGCTTCATTGCTTGGCTCACTATCCTTACTCTCTACTACTTTCTCTTTCTCTTTAAAGGATGGTGGAGTCACCTCTTTCCCACTTCTAGTCATGATCGCATTCAAATCCTTAGGATTCTTATTAGTATTGCTTGGCAATCCTCCAGGAAGTCTAGTTGAGACTTGCTAAGCTAATTGTCCTATTTGGTGAGTAAGATTTTGGACTATGGTTTCTTGGTTGGTCACCTTAGCATCGTTCTTCTGACAATATTGGCTAAATTTAGTGGCTAACTCAGCCATCGATTTTGAAAGTTGTCTCATAGTGTCAGTAACGACATTACTCATTTTTTCTATCGCAGCTTCCCAACCAAAAGTTTTAGTTTGTTGGGGTACATAAGTAGTATGCGGTTTAGGCCCATCTCCTCCATTAGGGTCACTATATCGGAATCCAAGATGGTTATGATTAGGCTTATATCCTCCCCATTGATTTCCATATCTCCCAATATAATTGGCTTCTTCAATACCAGCATTCTCACTTTGATGAATCACTTCAATTCCAGTCCCATTCTCTACTCTTGCCATCCTCTCTTGCATTCCATCTACCTTATTGTTGATAACAGACAGTTGTTCTAAGAATTTGGTAGATGCACTATCCTCAAATATGTCAGCGGCCATCTTCACAGTAGCTATGTCATTGCCTCCCCATTGACTATTCATCGTTGTTTGCTCCATCTTTCCTTGTGCCTCATCAGGAGATAAAAGAACAAACGCTCCATTGCTAGAGGCGTCTACTATAATTTTCTCAGTCTCTCTCAATCCATGGTAAAAAGTTTGCATTAAAAACTAAAGAGAGATATCATGATGAGGACACTTTCTCATAGCTTCCTTAAACGCTCCTAAGCTTGATCAAAACTCTCCCCAGGTTGTTGCTTAAATCCTAAGATGTCTTGGCGTAACTTAAAGGTTTTTCCTAAAGGAAAATACTTATTCATGAATTTGTGCAACAATTGTTCCCAAGTAGTGATAGATCCAGCCTCTAAAGAGAGAAGCCATTGCTTAGATTTATCTTTCAAAGTGAAAGGGAAAAGCTTAAGACAAATGTTACCCTCTGGTAATTCTGGCTTTACAGTGCTGACGATTTCCAAGAAATTCATCACGTGAACATCAGGATCCTCGTTTTGGATTCCATGAAAAGTGGAATAGTTGGTCACCATTTGAATTACATTAGCCCTAGGGTGATAGACTTCCGTAGGATCTTGCGGTGCTACGTTAGCGGGAAATGAATTGCTCAATAGTAGGCGTTGCATAACTTTGTAAAGTGCGCCTCGCTCCTTGAACTAAGGCTCGGTTTCCATTATTAGCATTGGCATTGTTATTAACATTATTTGCATTATTGGCATTATTAATAACATTATTCTCAGGATTGAGTACCTGATTCGGATTTTCCAGATTGTCTTCCATTTCTGCCTCAGATTCAGACTGCTCAGAATGATCGGTTGTATGTCCTTCTTCCAATTCGTGCTCGCTTTCCTCAAGATTTGGATCCTCTTCTCCTTGCTTAGCTAGTTCTCTAGATGACTTCCTATTTTGCCTTGCAAATCTCTCTATTTCCGGATTATAAGGCTCAAGCGGTTCTTTCGATCTCCGAGTAGCGTACTATAAAATAATAAAAAAAACAATAAAACAATTAAAAACTTTAAAGGCTAGGCCTTTAACTAGACTATATAATAAAAACGAAACTAAAATAGACTCTAAAAATTATGAAAAATACGAAAACACAAAGCAGAAACTATGTAAAACGAAACAAAACAGAAACCGACCAGACAAGCTGGCTCGCTCCCAGCGAGTACAGAGCTCATTGCCAGCAAGTTCACCAGATTCTGGGAAACTGCCCAGATTCGTTCTATGACACTAACAGGTTAATTCTATGCTACGAAAACTAATTAAACAGACACTATTCACAATATTTACGAATCTACTTGATTAATGACATGAGTCCCCGGCAACGGTGCCAAAAACTTGATGTCGGGTCAAGTAATAAAAATACTCGATACCTAAATAACACACTAGCAAGAGAACTAGGTTCAATCGTAGTATAGTTAGATAGAGTCGAGGTCGATCCCACAGAGACTCGGCTTAAACGAAATATAACTTATTAAACTAAAAGCAAATTAATGACGGTCTCCGACCAACAATAACGTAGAATTAAAATTGACACAATAGAAACACAAACCAAACAAAAGACACAACGACACTAAGACACTTATTTTTATAGCTTTTATAAATAATTAACAAATGGTATTGATAACGCTGGTAGTAATTACTCCCCCATGCTATGTAGATTGACGACGAGACAAAATAAGACATTTAAGATTAATTATTCTGACTACGGGAGTCATCCCTGAAAATAGATCTAGCTACGGGTAGGCCATCTAGATCATCGTGTCTCCGTTACGTGACTTCGCTTCACAGGCCTCCATCTCATATAACTTCTGACACAACTACCAAGCTAGGGATGCCGGTATAAACCGTAACCTCATCTAAACAACATTCCTATGGTTAGGCGTACTTCTTAGACACCGATTCAATCTCTGTCCTAAGTAACAATCACTTTTTGAGTCTCATGTTAAATTATGATGACAAATAATTAAGTTGATCAGGTTTAATTGCTCGTTTTAATTACAAAGCAGAGAACCTGACGTAGTCGAAGCCGATCACAGACAAATCAAGAACATCACAGATCTCGCTACCAGCGAGACATAGGCTCGCTGCCAGCAAGCTCGGATCTGAACCAGATTTGCTCGTGAAACGTCTTTTACGTCTTAGATCTACATAAACATGGGTTCGTTAATTAGCTACATCACGAATCAATACACAAACGATTACTCCATCACGAAATAAATTAGATCAATGACTAAAGATGGCATAATTGAGTAGATATTACCCTCGAAGACGAGCGTGATTCCCACTCCTCGATATGTTCTCTAACCGGCGATTCTAACAACTCCGTAATGAAAGAACATAAAATAAAGAAAACTTGTATTGAAAATAGAACCAATGTTGTGGAATTGTATTTTTCTAAGGTGTGTCTAATAAAATTCGTGGCTGCTCCTTTATATAGAGACTTAAGACGACTTAAAGATATGTTTTAAAACCCTAAAACGCGTAGAGATAACTCCAAGTCTATCTCCCAGATTTTATTGATCTCGCCCCAAGCGGTGACGACTCATTTGCCAAATGAGTGACGACTCATTGCCGCCAAATAGCCGACGACTCATTGCCCAATAGCGATGATTCGCCGATCGACGACTACGCCAATGAGTCCTCTCTCGCTCCGATTGGCTCATTTGGCTTTTCTTGTTCCTTACTCCACTTTTCGTACTGCTTCAGTATTTATCTTTAATGCAATCCGATTCTGCCTTGATTTATCTTGAGATTTACTTCCTTCGTTGGTAGATATCCTCCGATTCATCGTAATCTATAAAATCAATATTTATCGCACAGTAAATCATATTTAAATAATAAAAAACATATAAATACCAAATTATATTCTTTAAATCACACAACACTAAATAATCATTATAAACATGTGATTTAATATAAAATATATATTATTAAGTTCGATTTAAGGACAACGTTGATGACTTTTACGGGTATAATTTGACCGTCATCAGCCGTATAGTGGAAGTGTAAATCGACCAGCAAGAAATCGATTTTCTCCTTGCGGTATGGTGGGTGGTCGGCGTTTTTTAACCTCCAAGTCGATGATGCCCAACACTGTCACTTTGTCATTGGAGAATCCTCCCACATCCCTAAGTAAGGCTTCAGTCTGGACATTCCAATCTTCTATTGTTTTAGGGTTTCTAGGTAGATGATGTCTCGAGCGGCCCCGGTGTCAAGGAGTACCCGATTGACACCAAAATCGTTTATTCCGACCTGTACCACTATCGGCAGTTCCATTGCCCCGGGTGGGCCCGCCAGCTCGCTGTGAGTGAACGTTATCGCTTGTTCATCAGGAGCCAAGATAATTGGTTTCTCTCTCCCCCTAACATTGATCGCGTTGATTTGACTTTTGATGAGGTGGTTCCTAAGGAATTCCTCTATGATTACCTTGATTTCATTTCGGTATCTTTGAGGACCCCTATCGTCTTTGTTTCCACCGCCGTGCTTCTTATACTTGTTTAACTCTACATTCTTGATCATTTTATCGATGATTTTTCTCAGGGTGAAGCATTCGTCAGTGAGGTGACCGTGATCTTCGTGAAAATCACAATACCTTGTTTCATTTCTCGTTCCGGGATAGGTCCTCAAAGGTCTAGGCCATTCTACCTTATCCCGGATCTCATCCAATATCTCAGACAGGCTTGCATTGATGGGAATGAACTCAGACTCGTCGAACATAAAATGGTTTTCTGACTTCCTTGTCTCGATCCTTTCCTCTCCTTCAATCATCTTTCCTCTCTTCTTTGTGCTCTTCCCTCTTTTCCTCCCTCGAGTGTTTGGATTCGCTTCGATTTTTTCCTTTCCCTGAGGGTGAGGGGGTTGCTTTGGTCAGTCCAAAAATTCGGGCTTGGTTGAGAAGATCACGCAGATTCGTAGGAGGGTTCATGGCGAAGTACGCTTTCATCGCTCCCTTGGCGGTACCGTTCAGAAAACTCCTTTGAACCTCATTTTCAGGCAAGTTCTTCATCTGTTCGTATATCTTTAGGAACCGATCATAGTAGCTTTTGCAGGATTCTCATCTCCTTGACGTATCTCATACAGATCTTTGATGGACTTCTTAGGCCGCTCTGCTGTTTCGAATTCTTTCAGGAATTTTGCTCTTAACTCTTCCCAATTTTTGATTGAGCCATGAGGTAAGTTCCGGAGCCAGGCGGCGGCTCGATCCTGCATACTTCCCACGAACGCAACACACCATTCCGACCTGTTCGTTGTGGCTAGGAGTGTCCGGCTTTGGAATGCGGCTATCCATTCCAAGGGGCAAGCGGTTCCCTTATAGTAGACATAGCCCTTGGAGGGTAGCGATTCCAGTATCTCATCCGCGAGGACATCAATTCCCTGAGTCGGCTCAAGTTTCCCATCTTGTTTGGATTTTTTCAACAGCGAGATTTCTCTTTCCATCTTCTCCTCCCTGTCGTCCCTTGCGTGCATGATGTTCCTGACGGGTATCATCTTCCTTTTAATAATGTCCTCTGAGTCTGCATAATAGACTGATTCCATGACATGCTCCGCCCTTTTTTCATTCAAGATTTGCCGAGCGTATATGTGACACTTAACAGTGTAAGTGGGTCAGTCTAACGTACGCATTCTCTAATACACGTCCATGTACAGTCCAAGTGTCTCTAAACTTCGATAGACGAGATCTATCCCTGCCCTTAAAGACAGTAGACATCTAATACGTGCTAGCCTGTTCGTACTATCAATGCCCTATTTAATAGTACACTAGCCTAGAGACATTTAAGTATCAAACTTATTAAAGTGATTAGAGATATCATCAACCATAATCGCCTATCATGGTTTCTCTATCACAGTTTAATACTAAGGACATCATTATATAACAATTCACAATTGGTTCTTTAAAAGAACATATATATGACAACAGAAAAGCCATTTAATATATGCATAAACATAAATAAATAGTAGAAATGATCCGACCCGGTCGGATCCGGTCCAACCCGATTGGGTTTAGGATACTATTTCAACACTAGCCTGTCCAGTCATTGTAATGATGGACAATTGTGACATTTTAGAGGATGCATGGTCACATTGTGGTTCATCTGGATCTTTACTGGGCTCCTGCTCATCCTCATCAACCAGGATAAAATTGAACTGCCTAGATTTGCATTGGTGGCCTGGCCGGTATTTCTAATTGCATTTGAAACAAAGGCCTTTGGCACTCCTGTCCTGTAACTCTGCAGGGGTGATCAACCTACCGTTATCCTTTCCTTTTTCTGGTAACTTGGAAGGAAGACTCTTCTGATAGGATATAGGTTTGGGGTTTGATGTAGAGCTGTGATTGTAGGCTTCCATAACATCTTCATGTGCCCTAGCATACTCTAATGCAGCTGGTAGGTCCAATGGCTTGTTGACCCTCACAATGGATCTGATTCCCTGCTTCAAACCCCCAATAAAACTAGGTACAAAATATGCTTCGTCCAGACCTGGATTCTTTATGGATACCAAGGTTTTAATCTCCTAAAACATGGCCTGGTATGCATCCACAGTGCCTGTCTGTTTGAGTTTGTGAAATTCATCTACTACATCATCGTAATTCTGATTAGCGAATCTTCTACATATTTCATTGCAAAAAAAATAAGCCAAGTGAGGAAACGTTTCTTTGCTCTCCAACTACTATACCACAATTCTGCCTGATCATCTAAGTGCATTTCTGCCAAGGCGACCTTCTCCTCCTCATTGATTAAGAGGAATTGGAATTATCTTTCATATTTTCTCAACCATGCCCTGGGTTTTACCCCCTTAAACATTGGAAAATCCATTTTAGATCGTTTAAGAGTGTTACCATACCTTGTTTCTACTGGAGGGGGACCTAGAATGCCCAAACTAATGATGGGGCCTCAACTAATGGTGGTAAATGTTGCTCCCCTGATGTAGCTGCTGTCTTGTTTGATAGAATCGAGAAGAAGGCAACAAACTGCTCCTTCATGTATGCCATTTGGTTTTTTGAATTCTGCTTGAATTGTTCCTTCACTCATGCCATCTGATTCTCCGAGTTCTTCTTGAGATCTTGTACTGCTTTGCTTAGTTCCTCAATATCCTTGGAATTTTTCTTCGATTGCTCATCAACTGATTTGAGCCTAGTATCAGCCATGGCAGAGAATCGATGTCTCTGATACCACTTGTGAGGAATCAAGTAGTAAAGGAAATAGAAAATAGCAGGGGAATGGGAGAGTAAGATAGAATTATAGAGGAAAATAGAGTTTATTGAGTAGTAATTTCATGAATGAATTACAATGTGTCTCTATCTTTGCTTTAATACCTCTAGTTACAGTGTATTGACTTAGCTAATAGTCTAATTAACGCCCCAAACAAACTCTTTAACTGACTAACTGGTAGTAACTGACTCAGTTCCTAACAGATTGAAGGCTATAACAGGAGAGGAAGAGGGATGGATGGGATCGGAAGCCATGGAAGCTGTGAAGGGGATGCATGGAGGAAGACAGAAACGTAAGAGAAAGGGGATGGGCTGGATGAAAGAAAATAGAAGAATATGAGAAAAAGAAAAATCAGAAAATTTGAAGAAAATAAGGTAAGAGGAATACGATTGCTCTGATACCATAATAGAGTTGTATTTGTGAGAAACATGTTATTATTTACACTTTGAAACTGTATGGGATACACTCTATATATAGGATACAATAGAAGCTTCTATAGCAATTTTATCTAGATAGAAAGTACAAACTATTTATCTTTACAACTATATCTATTATTCAATAATTACAATATTTATCTACATTTATCAACTATTACTTTTCTCCCCGAGACCCTAAGTCGTCCCACGGCCACGGGAACTTACCACGTTGCCGCAGAATCTGCAAATTTGTTTGATCGTTTGGCTTTTTGGATTTCATATTTAAGTGGTCATTTGAAAAGTCAGGTCATGGTGACGAGTTTGCAGCTTTTGTTTCGTAGTTTAAAGGTAAAGCTTGCTCTTTTTGGTTGATGTTATGTTTTTGTGTGAAACTGATGTTATAATGCAATTTATATTCGTAGTTGACATTGTGAGATCATTCACCCTACAAGTGACGCTCATCCGGAAGAGCTACGAGCATAAGTCCAGCCACTTCAACGTACGGGCCGAGCTGATCCTCCACCATCATATATTTGGATTCATTATTTTCTAAGTGTTCAAAGATCGGCATTAACATCAAGTCCGACCTGGCCCTAGCTCGCTACTCGGGATGACTCTGCAGAACACAGGGGCATTTCTCCCAAGAGGAGATTATCATCAAACTCATAGGAGGGAAGGTCGCTCGCATACAAAGAAGAGCCGACGTGGTGCATGACGCTACTGGTCTTAAGCATCATACATAGTGCAAGTAATCCTTTGTCACAGACATCATTACCTTCACATCCATTGGGCATCAATCCGCTACAACCTGGATAGTCTCTCTTCTCATGTCATCGACACTGATTGGACCACTATCTCCACCATGGTAACCTGTATAAATGGATAAGTTCCTTCACATACTCTCTGAAAACTATTTTATACTCCACCTTATAGTCACATCACTGACTTAAGCGTCATAGGGTTTTCTCGAAGAAAGAACTCCGGGACCTTAACGAGTTGTTCGTATTACTGGAACATTCCAGCTATTAGATATCTCTCTAAGCTTCATTGTTATGATCATTGACTATGTGTACATTCTTTCGAGTTATTTGGAACTAAACGATCTGAAAATTCGCCGGTTGCATTGCCGTGGAACTTTCTCTCGCTGTTACGAGATTGGCTGAAAATTCGCCGGTTGCACTGTTATGTTTATGTGATTATTTTGTGCTAAACGAAGTATCTTTAAGTATCAATCATTTCTGGAAATAGTTCTTCTAATCATATTTATGTACTATATGTTACGAATATTGGTGATAAACTTGGTAGTATGGTGTTGTTATGGACCTTTACATGATAACGTAGTTTAGAATATGGATTGGACGTGAACTTATGTGCTATTTATTTGCTTTCTATTTGTCCAAGATAGTCTTGGTAAGGTACAAATAATAAACCATGATGTATTATAAGAGTACTATGATCGTAGGGTTATGTTAGTATGACTAGATTGATTACCCTAATTGCGAGCAATGTATTACGTACAAGAATACATGATCTTATGTGCCTCATGGGATGTTGGATGGTCATATTACCCAAGTTATTGTTGAAATAGTGCCCTAAACCCAATCTACTTTTTTTTTTTTGTTTATACATATATTAAATGGCTTTTCTGTTGTCATATATATGTTCATTTAAAAAACTAATTGTGAATTGTTATATGATAACGTCCTTAGTATTAAGCTGTGATAGAGAAACCATGATAGGCGATTATGGTTGATGAGATCTCTAATCACTTTAATAAGTTTGATACTTAAATGTCTCTGGGCTGATGTACTATTAAATAGGGCATTGATAGTACAAACAGGCTAGCACGTATTAGATGTCTTCTGTCTTTAAGGGCAGGGATATATCTCGTCTATTGAAGTGTAGAGACACTTGGACTCTACATGGACGTGTATTAGAGAATGCGTACGATAGACCGACCCACTTACACTGTTAAGTGTCACACTATGTGGTGGTTGTGTAATTATCCTTAGGACCGGAGTCTACATGGCATCACGGTGTAGATTGTCATGCTTTGACACTATTGAGGTTTCCTCTAGCCATGGAGCGATCATGCGGTAGTGATTGGGTGTGATACTGAAGCATGTAGAGTATACATGTTTGGTCGTCTGGAAATCGTGTACCCTATCTGTAGGGGTGAATATCCGAAAGAGCATTTTTATAAGGAATGTCTTGCTCTCGTGAATCTTTGCAAAGTGGAAGTAAATGAGTCACTTCGAGAGAGCATGATGTGCAGATTATAAGATACGGTCGTTGATGCTTGACACTCGACGTATGACCGTATGGATATTATTACAGCGATAGGATTTTATTAACACGGTAACTATTTCACATGAAAGGTAGTAGTCATTGCATTTGACTCTTCCGATGATTGAGGGTCACAGTGTGTTGCTAGACGCTATCCCGTGATCGTTAGGCATGGATGGCATTTTCGTAATTTGCACTTTGTGTCTACGGCCAACATATTCGGAAGCCTATCGGGTCACACACATAAGAACATCTAGCCGGATTAAAATGCGGTTATAGCGATAACCAAATAAGGAAAGTTTATCTCGACTATAAAGGGTTATAGTGGTAAATTAATGTGGTGGTAT
Source organism: Gentiana macrophylla (assembly GCA_026214975.1). Classification (NCBI taxonomy): domain Eukaryota; kingdom Viridiplantae; phylum Streptophyta; class Magnoliopsida; order Gentianales; family Gentianaceae; genus Gentiana; species Gentiana macrophylla. The sequence continues at coordinate 105,905,745 of CM047809.1, forward strand.
TTATTTATTATGAATAAATATAATACAAGATATTAATTATGTTGATTAATTAAATATTCATATAATGTATATCTATATCTCGAAAATATATATGTATATGATACACATGTATTTTGCAAATTAATTAATCATAGTATTATATTAATTAAAGAATATTCATGATGCCAATATATTGGCATAAGGGGCGCATTTTTGAAGTGTATACGATACACTTGGATTGTGCACTTTAATTAATAAGATTATCATAAAATTAATATTGGATATTAATTGATTTTTGGAAAATTGATTTATGGTAATAAGATATAGATATATTCAATATAAGATTTTGTCAATATATATCTTAGGAAAAATATTTAATATAAGATATTGAATGTTAATAAGATAAATCAATTAAAGGGATTTTTTTTATTTTATTAGGAAAAAGTTTTCTCTCTCATCAATCTACTAGAAGCTAATCCCAATCAGTTTGGGAGACACACGTGGGTGCCCCTTTTATATATAAGAGAGGTTGGTTGGCTATTCTTTTCAGACATCACAATTCCAAGAGCTAATAGTTCTTGTGAAAAATAGAGAGCTTCTTAGAGAGAGATTTAGAGAGAGAGAGAAAATGACGGTCTAGCAACCGGATTTTTCTAGTAGCAATCCAATGGTGGATTCTGGCGGGTTGTTCGTGTGGACTAACGGTAGAGGCCGAACGCTTGGGCGGCTCCGTGCTTCGCTACTCTCCTTAGACGGTCAAAGCGTCGATCTTTTAGATCAAGCAAGGTAATCACCGTCTACTAACTTGTTATGTTTGTTGCTTAAACGAATTCGATCCTGGTTAAAGGAAATAAATTTTTGAATTGCGTTGCGTTCCAGCGTAGATTTCCTCACAGTTGCACCATGTCCTCATGCTATGTGGTAGAATGCGTTATACCCTTGAATATATGGTTGTGCAATCTTGATGAACACGCCAACATGACAAGAAACATGAACATGCTAAGTAGTTTAAGCAACCTAACAAGTACATTCAAGATAAGTGATGTTAATTAGAGTAGTTAATTGGATATGTTTTATACAAGTACGTTTTGAAAGTAGTTTATAGACCTTATATTTCGCAGTTGGATAGTGTGGATTTATGTCATATCTCCCGGATTAAAACAAAGATGTATGTCTCTTTTTAATTTCTATTTATCTCTAAGCATCTATCTAGTGCTCAATCGTTTATTTTGAAGTGATAGACATGCATGGTACATGATGAGTTTGATGATGAGTTTGATGAGCAATCTTAAGTCGGTGTCATGGAGTTTATTTATGTTTATCTATTTTATCTTCAACATATTTCCTTTTGAATAAGGCTTATGTGCAAGTTAGTTTTAGTAGTTTTTTTTGGGTTAAGTTGGTCTTTATGAAACCTATAGCTTTTTCACTTATATATAATTTTGGTTTGAAATAAATGACGTCCTGCTGAGTTGTGTTTTTATGTAAGTTTCTGAGGATTTGTTTCCGAAGCCTCAAAATGTCTTTTCTTTCATATATTTATTTATTATTATTGTATAACGTCAAACTAAAAGTCACATATCGAATATTTGTTTTCGGATGAAGCTTCAATACTCAGTAATGTAATGAGACAATGAGTTGTTAGTTGTTACACAATCATACATCTACAATAAATAAATGATGTATATATATCATATAAAAAATGACATTTTTTCTGAAAACATTTTTTTAATACAAATTATAATGATGACCTAACGGGTATTGCAGATAGGCGCATATGGGATCAAGTGAGAAAAAGGTACGAAACCCAATATTTGTTAATTAAAGAAGAAATAGACGCCGACTGGTGTCCCCTTGTTTGAAACACGACCGCCAATCACCGCCACCCGGAGTCGACCACCACGCGCTGCCGGCCGTCTGGTTTGTTTGTGGGGCTCAACGAAGTGGGCCCTATAGTGGTTGCAGAAAGAGATAAAAAAAAAAGAAAAAGAAAAAAACGTGGCCTCTACACACAGGATGTTGATTTTAATTATGGGAATTAAAATTGACAAACAAAAAATTTTGTAATTGGAGGTAGTGGGAGGGCAGCACATGGGTTCCTGTTTTGCTTCAAGAAATTCATGTGATCACATGTGCTTTTCCCGTTTGCTTTTTTCACTGTGGGACCCACTTTTTTTTCTATTTTATTTCATCTGATTTTCCCTCCATTTTACCACGCCTCATCCTGTACTTATTCTGTACGTACATTTTCTCCACGCCATTGTACTCACTTTTTTGTAAAATAATATTTTATTTTATTTTAACGTATGTATATAACTACTAGTAGAAGTAACAATTTTTTTTATATATATATATATTACTGTCTAGTGATAATCTAACCCAACGACATATTAATATACTTATGATATTGTGTTAGATTATCATTCGCCTAAATAAACATTTTTTTAGTTACGATTTTTTTTCTTAATACGATGACACTTTTTATAGAAGTGATGTACTGTACAACAGTACAAGTATGCCGTGTAAGCACATTGCCCGTAATTTCAATTACAACGGAAAAAGATTCTCTCTCATACAATTGATCATCAAATGTAAAAATATATATAAAACGATACCATTTTATTTGTAATACTACATTTGATACTCAACTGTATTGGAGGGAATCCAGGTCCCGGTGATAATAAATAAAAATAAAAATAAAAAACCGTAACTAGGAGTCTTTACCATATACCGAAACCCCAAAAGAATGTAGAGCCAGCTTTGTTGGCATTGACATTTCCAGACTCAAAATCAATAAATTAAATAAACCAGAATCATTATATCACACCCTTTCCTCCCACACCCACACACACACACATACACACATATATACAGTACTCTATAAGAAAACCCTCCCATCCCTCCATACCCTCCCCATTCTTCTCTCCCCTTTTTTTCTCAAATCTGAACCCTCCATAGATCTCTTTACCATGGAAAACATCACAACCAGTTGTGGCACCACCACCATCTCTGAAGAAATTAACCCACTTGCATTATTATCAAGAAAACCTTTTGATTTCAACCATGCATCTGCTCAAGAAGAAGCCTCCGCCGTCAGCCGCCGTCCAAGGCGGCAAGAAAGACTCCGGAGAAAGAGAATTAAGGTGGAAAACAAGAAAAATTTAAGTGGGTCATCTTCATCAGAAGAAGAAGAAGGAGAAGAAGAGAAAGTAGAGGTTGAGGAGAAAATTATGGCATTGCAAAGAATTGTGCCTGGAGGTGAATCACTTGGTGCTGATAAACTCTTTGAAGAAACTGCAGATTATATATTAGCATTGCAGTTTCAAGTCAAAGCGTTGAAGTTTCTTACTAGCTTTGTTGAGGGTTCTGAAAAGGAAAGGAGAAAACTTGGAGGTTGAATTTATTTTTATTTTTATTTTTATTTTATTTATTTATTTTTATTTTTATTTATCTTGTGGATTTTTAATTTAATTACTTAATTACGTCTTCTTTTATTAAGTGGTGGATTTACCTTTTCCTCCGCTGCAATTAGCTACTACTACATATTAAGGATTCAATTTTTTTTTTTCCTTGAATCTTTTTTCCTTCCCTCTCTATAATATTTTTTTCCTGCTCAATTTTTTTATTTATATGTTTTCCTTTTTTGGAAACTACAACTTTGATTATTCTGCTGTCATTATTGTATGTATGATTCGAAGAATCAGAATGCTGCCACACAAGGTTGTATTATTGATTGCCAACAGCTCATATGACAGTTTCATATTTGTTTCCAGAATATATATTTTTTTTTTTTTTACCATAATTCAACTTTATCACACCATTATAATATAACTACAACATTTGATTGATATAGGTAATAATAAATGTTCTTTGAAATTCTTTGTACACATATAGACAAATCCACCAATCAAGGTTAATTAGGTGTAAAGTTTTAGGAATGATTAAGTGATGTACATGTTGATTATATGATGTAGATATATATTTTCAAAATATGTAGTACTACTATTTTCATCCCAAAATATAAATCGATTTTGATTTTTCTTTTTGTAACATAATATAAGGTCATTAACAATATCACTGAAGCATTTATTGCATATTTGTCTCTTGATTCTACAATAATTGATTCAATTGTAAAAAAAACTGCAGATTAAAAAAATAATTAATTGTTTTGATTTTAATTGGATAAAGATTAGAATATCCTATTGAAAATGGAGTAAATAATGCTGATGCATTTAAGACAGTGTATAGAAAAAATTAAGAGATGAGTAAAAAAGAAAAAAATACATTAAATTTTACATTGGAAGATGTTCTAGTCAGTTATCTGGAACAAATTTTATTTCAAGTATTAGTTGGAGAAATAAAATAAAATAAAGAAAACGAGCTCAGAGTGTTTACAACATACTACATATAGTGTTGTTTGGAAGTATGTCCGAGTCTTCTTGTTTTGTTGTGTTTGCTTAGCTTGCATATGAGTAATTCTTGGCTTAGTGCATAGGAAACCATATTTCTCTAACAATCCCAAGGAATACTTCCTTTGTGATACATAAACGCCTTCCTTCCTCTTTGTTATCCCAAGTAATTAAAAAAAATAAGTAGTGTAAGTACATCTTTATTCCATTTATCAAAACTAAGTTATTACTTGTCAAGACAATATCACCCTATATATTAAAACAACGGGGCCGGGGGCTATATAGTCTTATTGACCAAAATAGTTGCTCAAATAATTTTTTGAAAAACAAATGTTGTCTATATAGTCTTTCCCATATTTTTTCCCTTACTTGCCCAAAATACCCCCGTAACGAGTTTGAGCCAGAATTTGAGCATGAATTCGAGCCAGATTCGAGCACGAATTCGAGCCGGAATCACACTTATTCACTCCCAAATCACATCCATTCGAACCAAAATTACACTCATTCGAACCCAAACCCGAATCTCGCCGGAACACCCAACCGCAATCTCGCCGGAACACCCATTCGAACACCCATCACCCATTCGAACTCAGATCATCCAAATCACTCATTCGAACTCAGATCATCCAAATCACCATCTTCTTCAATCCAAAAAACCCATCTTCTTCAACTTCAAATCCGTCGTCGGAGCCCTCTCCCGGAATCCCTCCGGAACTTAATTCCAAACTCGATATTTGACAAAATGAAGAACTCGTGCCCAAGAACTCGTTAGTCGAAGAAGAATTCGAAGAAGAAGAAGGAAGAAGAATTTGAAAAAGAAGAAGAATTCAAAGAAGAAGAAAAGAAGGAAGAAGACGAAGAAGAAGGAAGAAGAAGTGGAAGAAGAAGAAGTAGAAGAAGAATAAGAGGAAGAAAGAAGAAGAAAAAAAAAGTAGAAGAAGAAAGATAAGAGGGGGTTGAATATATTCAAAATTTGAAATTTGAAGAAAGGAGGGAAGTTTTGGGGTTGATTGAAGGGGGGCAATTGGGAGATTTCATAAATTTCGGCCTTTTTTTTTAAATATTTTAAGTAGAGATTTAGTCAAAGACTAAATGAGCAACGAGAAGTAATAAAAAAAACTACATGAGCAATTCCCCCTAAAACAACTATAAAATAAATACCGGTCCCTTTTGTAAATATGTTGTAATAATGTTGAACCGTTTATTACCAAGATTTAAGAGGGTTGTTGTTCATTTGGAATTCCATTTTCTACTAGCTTGTTTTAATACATATAAGGATCTTGCAAACTAGAAAACTTGATTCCTTTTAGTCTGATACCCTAAGGTGGTCCCACATAGACTTCATCATGTAAGTCGCTTTGAAGAAAAAGTTATTTACATCTAAATAATGCAAATGCATATACTCCTTCCGTCCCAATTTGTTTGAAACATTTTAAAACTCTAAAGATTAAGGGGATATCATTTATTACCTTGTCTAGTCATTATAAACATGACTACTTTACAATTATATCATTCTTTTATTGTATTTAATTTTCTTAATAAATGTAGTTCTGTGGGCATTATAGGAATTTAAGAAAAACTTTTTAGTTTAAATATTAGTTATGAGACTTGTTTTGAGACATCCATAAAGGAATAAGTCCCAAACAATTTGGAACGGAGGGAGTACATTGCAATGACAATAGCAAGGACTCTAATAGTGTTTACTTTTACAACTAGGGACGAAAGAGAGCACCATTTCCACCACCTCCGGCGCCCTCCACGCAGGGGCGGCTGTAGGATTTTTGACATGAAATCATAAATTTGTCAAATTTTTTTCGTATCAGACATATAGTTGTATATTCAATTCTGTAGAAGTAATTATGGTGCATTTAATAAAACCATGGGTGCATAAAAATATGGGAGGCCAATTTCACATATATACGTGTTTATAAAAAATTCTCTTCTATTTGTTGTAAATTTTTTTATTTTAGAGGGTCGGCCGCACCCCCAAAGCCAAGGGTAGAGCCGCCCTTGCCTCTACTCGCCGAAAAACTACCAAAGCCACAACCCTTTCACCGATGCAAGTGCCCTTCGGTCCACTACCATCTAATTCTGCCCATCCCACGACCATTTCCAACCAACCCGCCACCAGCACTTCTGAAATCGTGCGAGAACATCCCAACCCGTCACCCCTATGCCTCAAACCGCTGCCCTCATAGCCGATCTAGCCGCTCACATCCTTCGCACGACGGACAACCTCTCCCTCAACCAAAATCCACCGCATCCACCACCCTACCACCATCAAACCTGAACTGTCATGTTCGATCCACCTGAAAAAAAAATGTTTCTTGCACGGTCTTCTCACCTTTTTTTTAAAGTTTTTTTTTTAAACAAGAAGATGATTTACAAGTTTAATATATAGTCGTGTTAAAGAACACATTAGTTAGGGTGTACTAAGAAATGATTTAACATATATACTTATGGGAGAGTGGTTTAAAAGGACAAAAAAGAGGGGGAAATGGGAATCAGGACAGTGAAAATATAAATTGGGAGATAATGACAAATCCACTGTTCATAACCCCAAATCCATTGTTTGCTGCTGTGGAACTGACCCCAAATATAATGTTTCACTATCACAGTGGAATAATGACATGTCCTTTTTACCCAGAAAAATATTTCACTGTCATCTTTGCATATTGCGATGTTCAAATTGTTCTTTTTGACAATAAACCCTATAATTATTTACATAGTTTTCAATGATTGAGATTAGAAACGGATATCCTCTCAAATTATCCAACGGTACCGAAGCCGCTCTCGTGCGTATGATGTATGCAATATGTATTTTACATACATATTTTCGTTTACATCTCTCAATAATATTTAAGCAAGTGTTATAAACGACTACTTGCATATTTTTAATTTTTGTTAGTAACATTCCGACTTTTCAGAAAACGGTAAAAGAATCATTCAACAAAAACTTCGGATTTGTTTTATTTAATTAAGGAATTAAGTGTTGTTTAAAAAAAGGCAATTTATGAGGGAAGTTTTTATGGAAAATAAACTTTAAATTTACAATGGGAGTTATCAGAAAAGTGTTTTCCTTCACATTTTCGAACTTAATTCCCAAGGATCTTCCTAGTTGTTCACCGGTTTTCAGAACCAAGTATAAAATCGGAATCGTGGTGAAGAGAGCGTCGTTTTGGTATCAAGGTTTTGGAGTTTCTTAAAGGTATGGTTTTTGCCCTAAATCTAGAATCTTGAAGATTAAATCTTGTTTTGGTGTTTTAGATGTGTAATTCATAGTTTAGATTGTTTAGAAACCTTTGATCATAATTAATTTAGGTTTAATTGTTGATCAATTAGGTTTGGGTTGAAGAATCTAGAATGATTGCTTTTTCTTGAAGAATTCTTGCTTGAATTGCTTGGATTTGAGGTAAGAGAGTCTTCCTATTGAATAATTATTGTTTTATAATGTTTGGTGTTAGTTTGATAGCCAATTGGTGATGTTTTGCTACTGTTTTTGGCGTTAAACCTGTTGAAAAAGTGTTGGGAATGGATTGGAAATCGTAAAGTGCAGAAAATTGTAGGTTTTAGGCTTTTCTAGTGCTCAAACGCATGCTTGGATAGGCCAAGCACACGCTTAGCATGAACAAAATGCAAATAAAATTTATTGAGAGCACAAGCGCATGCTTGCTCAAGGCAAGCATACGCCATACCGCGTAACGAAATAATCTGATGAGCACTGCGCATGCTTGATCAAGCGCGAGCGACGCTTGTAATCTGGGGTGAATAAAAAACAGAATTCTAGTTGTTATACAAGAGCACACTTGACCAGGGCAAGCGCACTCTTGACCCAGTTTCTCATGAAATTTGTGTTTTAATATTATACTTGGTTTAAGGACTTTCTAATAGATCTAAATAACATTAAATGAACATGAACAAGCCATGCTTAAGCTCTGATGCATTTAGTTCTGGCACCGAATAGATTCTTTCTAAGAGTTTATGTTCGGGACCGTCGGAAGAGGATGATTGGCTTGTGCTTTGATGGATTAGTATCCATCAATGTATTTGTAATGTACTAGACATTGTCCATGTCAAGTGGTCGAGGGAGGGAGTTGAAGTAAGCTTTGTTTGAAAACACTTAGGTTACTTGTTAGCAACAAATAACAAACGTACTTGTGTAGTTAAAAGACTAAAAACATCATGCTATTCTCGGTAAGGCACAAGTTCATATCGCGATATGTGGGCATTTGTATAAAGTGAGTAACTCTGCTGGCCCAAGGGCCGCAGGAGTAGATGGACCTCACGAATGAATAACTTCGTAGGTTTACAAGACCCCGAGTACGGATGGACTTCACCGAACGTGTACACTATCGGGGCTAGCCCGTGGCTATTGGTGTGATCCACTGATAGGTTGCACCCAGATACTTCGTGGTGAGTAGAACAATGCGTAGTGCCCATGAATACTGATGTAACAAAGATAAGTTAAGCTAGAAACAAGTAGGATCTCACGACATGTTGATGAGCATGAAATGACCCCTAGAGTTTGTGTCGGTCATACAAAGATAACTTAATAATAATATAAACCTTCCGTGGTAAAACTTAATTATCCAATAGCTTCTACCTATTTACTAAGTACTTTTGTACCCTTTGCATGTTTATTTGTATGCTTTGTGGGGTGAGAAGACGAACATGTTGAACCAGAGTTTGACGGTGACTTAAGGATGACAAACGATGATGCTATGCTATGATTGACGGTTTCATACTTCTATGATTATTTATGCTACTTTTCATTTCAAACTATGTTGTAATTTCACTTCAAGACTTGTTGTACTTGTTATAAGATACTACTTCCGTCCCAAAATGTAAGTCTTTTTAGCTTTTTAGTTTTGTCCTAAAATGTAAGTCCATTTACAAAACCAATAAATCATTTATTACATCTTTCTTCGTCTACCCCTCATTTATTATATACTCAACCACTTTTTATTATTTTGTATTAATACCAATGAAAGGTCATTTTAGTTTTTTTAATCAAAATTAATGACAAATAACAAATTTAACCAACTTTCTTAATACGTGTGAAAAGTCCTAAAAGGACTTACATTTTGGGACGGAGGTAGTACGTTCTAAGATTAGTTGTTTCCTTTTTGCAAGACATCATACAATGTAAGTTTTTCGTTGTTGTAAGTAATCCATTTCTATTTTTAGTATGGTTTGTAATCTATTCTAGTAGCATTTATGATTTTGTCCGAGTCCTTTTAACTTCCGTTTTGCTAAACTCGATACGTATACGTAGAGGCTTACGTATAATATTGAATTTATTTAATTTTATGCATGTCCAACGTTACATTTTTAAAACTCTTGATATCCGGGATCAGCTAATCCAAAATTCGGCATAAGTCTTACGTATATAGTCTGACTCTTACTCAGGTTGTTTAGTCAAAAGACCTTTCAACATGTCGCCTCAAGACCGGCCTAACCATTAGGTAGGCCGACGACCATCGTAGGCCCAACAGGCTCGAAAAATTAATTTTTTTATAAAGAAATTGTGATACAAGACGGGTTACGAATTTGTGAATTACAACGAGGAAAAGGACAAGGGATCAGAAAATCTTTATTGTCGTCCTGGTACCCATTGTACGGGCGCATGTGCCCACGTATTGTGATGGGTTACAATGTTTTGTTTTTTGTTAATGAAAATTATTATTATTATTTTATTTTTGTTGTGAGGATTGAAAATTTGAAATGAATCGATTCGTGAGAAGGGCGACCAGTGAAATTTGTTTTGATTTTGCCAGACTTTGACATATGGGATGGGTAATTGGTTGTCAATCATGATACATATATCGAACTTAACCATTTTTAAAAATAATAAAAAATTTTTTATCCAGAACGAGTTTCTATATATATCTATATCTATACTAATATATAAAAGGGAAGGGATTTAAAATTGATTTAACCCAAACCCGGTAATTATCCGCCCTAAATCCGGTTCTTAAATTAAAAAATAAAAAACACGGTAAAATATTAGGTATTAAGAGCAATTAAATATAATTCCCTTGATTTCTGCCGGTTGAATAATTCCGAAAATTTGAATTTGAATTAAACATGGCCCCCAAATCCAGTTTCTTAAAATAAAAAACACGGTAAAATATTAGACGCAATTTTTTTTTATCAAGAAAGCATTAATAGTAATAAAGACAACAATATAATTCCCTTGATTTATGCTGGTTGAATAATTCTGAAAATTTGAATTAGAATTAAACACGGTAAAATACTAGGCATTAATAGTAATTAAGACAATTATATAATTCCCTTGATTTTATGCCGGTTGAATAATTCTGAAAATTTGAATATGAATTTAGGTCACAAATTTTTTTACAGCCGTAGCATTTGTTCCTTTTTTTTTCCAGCCGTTTGTTATAGAATTTATATTCAAATCAAGTTAAATACCTGATATACCCGGATCGGAATGGGCACTGTTCATCCATATTGGGCCTACCATCTTGGCCCATCAACATAGGTAATGGGCTTCTATCTCCGCTGGCCGCTGCCACCGCCATCTCCTGCCCGCTAGCTACAAACCGGGTCCTGTCCGCCAACAGTAAGCCGGATCTTGTCCGCCAGTCATATGTCGGACCCATCTTCTCCATGTGATTTATATCCATATAGTCAAGCTTAGTTCAAGACAAGGCACAATCCCGAGTCCATTTGCTCGCCATACTTATCAATGGTCGCTGATCGTTGCTCGCCATCCTTATTGATACAGCTGGCCAAAACAGCTGGCCACTCCTGACAGCTGGCTAGGACACTTGTATTACATGCATACTTAACTTAGCTATGTACTCACAGTTGTCTTGTCGATGAACAGTAGACCGACTTACTTTTTAGCCTATAAATATGGGATCACATTGTAATAAGAAGGGGTTCAATCTCTCAAGCTTTAAGCTATAATCTAATATAAGCAGAAACTCTGCCAATTTGTCGACTACTTCACTTGTTCTTCATAAAGCACTTATCCGCCACCACTGTTCTTAATCGCCACCGTGTTCACACCGTTGAAATCACATACATCAGCCTTATATCCTCAAGATAAACATGTTACCGCAAATCTGGTGTTCAGCGCAACATCAGTTGGCTCCGTTATCGGAAACTATAATCATTCATCTTTTGGAAATCACTTGCTCCACCACAAAGACGATTTTATGGTGTCTCAGGCGAGGTTATCATCATTTTCAGTCTGTCGGTCACTAAAGATTTGATCTTTTCGGATAATCTGACCCTTAAAACCGCTACTCTTCTCATCTCAACAACCTACACAGAAGAAATCATCAACTTCATCGCATACTCACGCTTGAGTTTATCTTTAAATACCCAGGTTGGTTTATACACCCTTTCGTCGGTTTGAGATCTTCAAGTAAAGAAAGGATACTGGAAAACACAAACAACTTTCACCAAAATATCACGAGAAAAATATCCACAAAAATCATAAAGTCATGGTCGAGGGAAAAACTTGAACCCAAAGAACACCGACTAAACCAGTCAATCGGCGCCCGACACGATTCATATAAGATAGGTTATGTCCGATGGGGCGAGATGTCAACCTCGCCCTCACAATATGGAGCATATATCCGGGAAAGAATAGAGCTTGCGAAATACACGAAGAATCGGAAAAAATAAGGGAAAGGGATAAGCGGGGACATCTAATCCGAATACGAACAAGAGGGGAACAACAAGATTCATATAAGATAGCTCTACAAGCTCATATGGAATATGTAGAGGAAATGCGGGTAGAAACGCGCTAATTGCCGAAGAGACCGCCACCCCAACCTATCCGCAAATTCAACCTCCTCAACCCGCACAAAGCAGAGCTACAACCAACTTTCATTCCTCCAAAAGCGATTCGATCCAGCGGTCAGAAATGGAAGAAATCAGCCATGCAACGTCTCAACCAAGAGGGGATAGAAAGCCAGCACTTGGTCGGCTGGGGCCCGTGGTCGACGATCGCGGTGCAGCCCCAGGTCGACCTAGGAATCCTCGTCAGGTCCATACTCGCACAGAGGGACATGGGGACTCGCAAGATATGAGAGGACAAAGTGAATTCCCGCCAATTCCCCCAAATCAAGAGGAAATGGGAATAATGAAAAAATAGATAGAGGAGTTGCAGAAAAGCACGAAGGGTGTTAAAGTGGTTCCAACATGGGGAACAAGCATGCTCCATCCCAGTATACTGAAAGCGGCTCCAAGAGGGGGAACTCACTACCCCAATTTTATAAACTATCATGGAGCAACAGATCATTTGGATTGGCTATCCGCTTTTCAGAGCAGAATTAGCTTATGTACCTCTAGCGACGAGGCTTGGTGTATAGCATTTGTGGGGTCAATGCAAGATAGGGCAGCATCATGGATCCCCAGTCTTCCTCCTGGTTCGATTTTGTCATGGGATGATCTGATCAACAAATTCATAGCAGAGTTCAAGTCAGTGGGAGGACACAAAGACACACATCGACCTGCATGAGGTCCGACAAGGCGACAACGAGGGTACCCGTAGCTATTATGAGCGGTTTTACAAAGTGTACGAGCTAACAAGAGGATTAGCGGACAACGTCGTCATGAGCAGTTTTGAAACAGGGTTAAAACCAGGGTACTTGAAATCCTATTTCGCTCTATCTCCACCAGCGAATTTGCAAGAGATGTTGAGTTCAAAAAGAAAGTACATTGCCACAGCGGGAAACGAAGGAACGTCTTCGTCCAACAAGGGCAAACAGAGGACTGAGCGTAGTCCGCCTAGAGATACCCGCAGGAACACATATCGGGAAATCAAAAAACCCGAGAGATTTAAGGAGGAGCACTTCACGCCGCTCATAATTTCTTATACCCAGATGTTGAATGAAATAAGAGATGAAATACCTGAGCCTTACCCGATGGTTCCCGACACACGGCGCGATGCATCCAAATATTGCGGCTATCACAGAGATAAGGGTCATACAACGGGTGAGTGTATTCAGTTTAAATGAGCAATAGAGAAATTACTCGCTCGCGGGCATTATGACCACCTTAAACTAGATGCCGGTGGTCCGGACAGAAGGAATCAGCAAGCTCGCTGATTCGGACAGAACATCAGAATGATAACTGAGCCTCCTCCCAGTAACAATCAGATCAAGAGCCGCATCGGCTCCATTAACAAACATGTGGAGAAGCCTATAGTTTTGCGAGGAAATGAGCAACCTCTAGCCTTTACTCGAAGTGAGCTAGTGACTTCGATCAACACAGAGGATATGTGCTTATGCATTTCGGTGGTCATCAATCGGGCCTCTATCAATAGAGTAATGGTCGATACGGGAGCTTGCCGCGACATCCTATACTACAACTGCTTTAAAGCTTCAAAGAACTAGGGTTTAGCGACTCCAATTTGAGGCCGCATAATGGCACCCTTGAGGGATTCACAAATCACAAAATACAGGTCAAGGGGGCCATCGACTTGGATGTACATATGGGAGATTACGCGCCATTTCGCACAGAAAAGGTAATGTTTATGGTTGTTGATCTTCAGTCCAATTATAACATGATAATTGGGACACCAGCCTTGAAACAATTTCAGATGGTAACTTTTATTCCACATCAGCGGGCAAAGTTTTATGTTGGGGATAGGATCGGAACGTCGATCAGCGAACCTGTGGCTGTCCTAACATATATACATGAAATGAGAATAGGGAATAAGAGAGCACGAATCGAGCAGCCACCGCACATGGAAAACATTGACATGATCAGGGTCACTGTCGAACATGTGCCAGTTAAAGTGGAGTGCGAAACATTGCAAGTTAGAGATGAACCTGATTTTACAGCAGAGGATGAGTTAATCGAGGTAGTCATCAACGATAAATACCCCGATCAGAAAGTCAAAATTGGAGCTCGGCTGAGTTCTTTCGAGAGGGAAAAGCTGATAAAATTACTCAAAGAAAATCTGAGCGCATTTGCCTGGGTATTCACGGACATGCGAGGGGTCGAGGTCGACGTCGCTCTTCATCATCTTAACGTCGACTCTACTTTCAAGCCAATACAACAGCGAGCGCGCCAATTTTCAACTGAAAAAGAAGCGGCGGTGAGAGTAGAGGTCGGGAAACTCCTGCAAGCGGGAATCATAAAAGAGCTTGCCTACCCTACTTGGTTGGCAAATGTGGTTATGGTAAAAAAGCACAATGGCAAATGGAGGATGTGCGTCGACTTCACAGATATCAACAAAGCTTGTCCGAAGGATCCTTATCAGCTTCCGCGAATTGACCGGTTAGTAGACTCTATTTCTGGCTTTGAAGTTTTAAGTTTCTTGGATGCATATTCTGGGTATCACCAAGTACGAATGGCTGAATTCGACAAAGAGAAAACGGCTTTCAGAGCCGCTGGAGGTTTATTTTATTATGAAATGATGCCATTCGGGCTGAAGAATGCGGGTTCGACTTATCAGCGAATGGTCAACAAGGTCTTCAGTTCGCAAATAGGAAGAAATATGAAAGCTTACATTGATGATATGGTCGTCAAGTCCGTTGGGGACGGTCACGCCGCGGACCTTCAAGAAACTTTCAACAATGTCCGCAAACACTCAATGAAACTCAATCCGGCCAAATGTACTTTTGGTGTCCAGGCAGGCAAATTTCTTCGGTTCATGGTTAGTCATCGGGGCATCGAGGCTAATCCGGAAAAAATTCAAGCTTTGATCGACATGAAAGAGACTACAACTATCAAAGAGGTTCAGAGACTCAATGGCCGCATCATTGCGTTGGGTCGGTTCATATCCAAATCAGCGGAGAAGTGTCTTCCCTTCTTCAAAATTCTCAGAGGCGACAAAACTTTTTCATGGAGCGCAGAGTGTTCGCAGCGTTCGTGCTCAAGGAGGAATATCTAGGAAACCACCTCTTTTGGTTAGCCCTATAGAGGGAGATGTTTTGTTTTTGTACTTGGCGGCTTCGGACCGGGCTGTTGCCGCCGTTCTTGTCAAGGAGGCCGGAACCCTCCAAAATCCCGTTTATTATGTAAGCAAGGCTCTCAGTCCGGTGGAGAGTCGCTATTTTAATATTGAAAAATTAGCCTACTCGCTTGTCATTGCTGCCCGTAAACTCAGGGCTTACTTTGCTTCACACACAATAATTGTCTTAACGGATAGTCCAATGCGCCAGATACTCCATAAACCGGATCTGTTAGGTCGACTCCTCAGATGGGATATCGAAATCACTGAGTTCGACATACAATATCAACCTAGAAAAGCTATCAAGGGTCAAGCATTACCAGGTTTTATTGTAGAGACAAGTTAAATGACACTCATAAGATATACACCACAATGACATATCCGAAAGAATGATGAATATACCTAGGACCTTCACAATACTCGGAAGAGGATAATCCTAAGCTATCTCTATAGGTTTAGTGACTCCGGGATAAGATTCACTAAAACTGAGCCATATTCATTTTCATAACATATCTTAAGTTGATTTAACTTTTCTTTACAAACACACATTAGGATAAGCTATTGCCCTAAAATAGCGAGATTAGGACATTTTGAGATAATCCCCTACCATCTCCAATCACCAAGGCGACTTTTTCTAGCTCAATTCGTGAGCTTTTAGTCATCATAGTGGGGATAGGACCGGTAACTATACCTCTAAATCATTTGACTGGCTTCCGACACACCCTTACTATTCAACTATTACTTTCAAACTTTTTCTTAACAGCATTAGTTCGCATTATTTACTTATCACATTCAAACTTCTAGATATTCACGATTATCTTATACTTTGGATCTAAATACAAATATCATAAATCTCCATGATATATCGTGAGCACCTACACCTGACTTATAAGAACAATCGAAATCACTCGTCCAAGGGTGCCGCTTTATAAATATGCTCATCATTTACTGTAACTCGTGAAAAATAAATCTTGGTGAAACATCTAACCTATGGAACATATGGCATAAAGCAACCGATAGATATAACAAACCAGAACAACAACACGCATTGCTCACTTTCAGAGACAAAAAATAAATTTTTTGAAAATTAAGCACTTTTCTTAGAAATATAATAGTATGGCAAATGGATGAATACATAAAACCATTTCCCTCCCACTTAAAATTACAACATGTCCTCGTGTGTGCGAGAATAAAAGAAAAGCATGGTCGATTGTATTCGAAGAGGAACAATTTCGAGCGGACGGATTCGATCCAGAAATGTTCAAGATATCAGTGAGATCATGGACCATCCACCGGAAAACCGCTATCATCTAAAACTCACAAAGGCTAATGCTAATAGCACACTGCTTATGAGGAACAAAGAAATATAAGGAAACAAAGTTTATATCATATCGCATAAAAAGTGATAAGGAAGGAGAAATCGAAGTTGAAAAACATCCACAGCTGGTTTCTCAAGAATGCCGTTTCAAAACATTAAGTCAACCCCTCGATTAAAAGCGAGAAAAGCGTCAAATACAAAAACTAGAAAAGATTTTCAAACCCGAACTACGAGAAACCGGCGATACTCTCGAAAGGAAAACTAAGAAATACACAAAGAAAACAAAACGTAAAAATAGTAGGGGTTGCCTCCCACCAAGCGCTTTATTTAACGCTGTCATTGTGCGTTGACTACGCTGACCCTGGATTCAAGCAATTTAACTTTACTACCGACCAACTACCTGCATTAAATCGTAAGCTCTCAGTAGTGTGTTTCGCGAAACACAGACTGACGAACACAAGGGGTTTGACTCAAGCCCTGACCATAATTGGGTGAGAACTGCACAAACTCATGACTTTAAAGGGTGCTATTTTCACCGAGGATATCGAGAAATCGAGCGATTGAAAGGCTTTACCTTGGGTTCACCAATGTAATGCTTGCATCTACGACCATTCACTCAAAAACGGTTGATCGCCGCTAACCATTGAAAAACGCTCCGAGAATGATTTGGAGAATCTCGAAAGGACGGACCAACGTGTCCTCACTTGCCAGAAACACGTACGACTGGAATTGTAAAGTAACACTTGCTCTCCGACTTTAAATTCCCGCTTCTTAATTTTCGCATTCGTGGGAGAGTTTCATCTTTCACTTACTAATCACAGCACTCTGGCTGGCTCGGGTTCAAATTCATCAAGCTCATGCAAGCTCTTGCGACCCGGTGTTTTGCCACGAGGATCGGGTGTGAAGTTAAAAAACTTGGTAGCCCAATACCCGCAGGTCCAATACAAAGATTTACCATAAACCACTTGGTAGGAGTGATGTACTATTTTAATATTGAAAAATTAGGCTACAAGCTTGTCATTGTTTGTCCGTGAAACTCGTGGCGATGGGATATCGAAATCACCGAGTTCGACATACAATATCAACCTAGAAAAGCTATCAAGCGGTCAAGCATTACAGATTTTATTGTAGAGACAAGTTTCACTCGCCACAACCGATGCATTAGCAGCCTTGTCTTCGAATCTTTCTACGAGACAGACTTTTCGAAGTTTTAGTAGTCGAGGATCGACCACACGACTTTCTTTTCCTTTTGGTCCTGAGGATCAGCCCCTTGAGGATTTCCAGCCTTTCCACCTATCGAGGATCACGCCACCCCGATTGCTTCGACCAAGGGGATGATGGGTGCTCAACTCTGCACTTATCGGGTGGCGGGAGGGGCTAGTGAATTTCACCCGGAAACCGGGGAGACAGGCTAAGCGTGTGTACCACTTCTTAAACTCATGTAATTGGCCTCCTCTTTACCATATTGTATTGATGGCGCGAGGTCGATTACGGCGCGTTTAGCAAGTCGACTGAGCAACATGACCACCACTTAGGATTTTCTCGGTAAAAGTGGGCAAGTGCCCATGGGGTCTTGATGCTAAGCTGCTCTTGGCCAATTACCCTATCTGTCTCTCAAGATTTTTATTCGATACTCATTAGGAGCTGAATATTCTTGTTTGCTCCTCTCTAAATGAGTTCCAATCAGAACTTTAAGATCAAGTTGAACTTGAAGGGCCTTGAGAGTTTGGGAAGTTTGGAAGTATGGTGCAGTTTGGTCGACTTTGATAATTAGGATTGGAATTAGAGGGGCCAGTACGATTGAACCTTAAGTGTGGAATTGGAAAAATTCGAGTTTTGGTTACGATTGAATCGGGGAGTTTGTTGAAGTTTGGACTACGATTAAAGCTTGGATTACGGCGGCGCCTTGATTTTGAGCATTAATGCGGCGGAAGGGTGGTTATTGAACCTCAGTTAGGCGGCGAGAAAAGGCATTCACATACGCATTTGTCCCAATCATGGCAGGCGGCTTGAAGCTTGTTATGCCCGGATCATCACAAACTTGGCATGTGATTGGATTATCGCATCCATTATTATGAGCAGCGTTGACTTGATGGCGAAGGGGTTGAAAGTGACCTTTGGCGGACATGTGGCGGTCGACAACTAATTTCACAATACAAAACACGAGAGTTAATGGAAAGCGAAAGAGTCGATTACTCGGATTAGGAGCAGTTTGGGATGTTGTCGGTGAGAATTAGCCATTTATACGCAACATGGCAATCAGGTCTGCGTAGTCACTTCCTCGACCTTGGGAGGAGGAGGAGATTGCCTGAATAAAGCTTGATAGGATGGGGCATAGTTATATTTGTGTCTTCAAACAATGCCCATCTCTTATCGTCTGAGTCTTCTTAAACGCGCCCACACTTTGATGAACTGTTGACCATGCCCTTAGTGAGCTCGGTCAATCCACATTAAAAATGTATTGACTTGCCTTTGCATCGGCAAGCCATTGTGAGACATTTACCGGAGGAGGGACTTGAACCTTTTCCGGCAATCAAAGAAAGACTCATTTTCTATTTGACGGAAAGTGAAGATTTCATTCAAATCTTGGGCCGTCTTTGATGGAGGAAATATTATTTCGAAATTCTTTTTCAAGACCGGCCCGAGTTGTAATGGATTCGAAGAGAAGTGATACCACTCAGTGCTTCCCCCCACAAGGAAAATGGAAAAAGTTTGAGCTTGATTGCGTCTCACTTACACCTTGGATGCGGGTAGTACGATACTGCATATGTGTAGAAATGTGTGGTGAGTGTGTGGGGTTCTCCGATTGATAACCGTGAAAAATCGATGCATCTTTGCATCATGCGAATAAGTCCACGGCTTTGGCTTTCGAAGTTTGGAAGCGATAATGGTAGGCATGGCGATAACCGGGTTCAGGATGGTATACCGGGCATGGCATAGTCGGCCAGCGTCCGTCTATCTTCATTGCCATTTTATTATGTCTTTGATTTCTCTGCAAGATATTGCTCAAATTCTTGATCAAAAGCGTTTCCTTTGCGTTCGAACCGAAGTCTCCGCCTGTTAGGTGGGACTATGGTCACTTCGAAAGTCGAGAGGAGTAGATTAGTGGTCCCTTACGACTCACGAGTTTGCATACGAAATCCAAGGATGTTGAGCAAGAAAAAAAGAGAAGAGAACTTTAAACTAAAAACTAACAACTTAAACTAAAGACTTACAATCTAATCTAAGATCAAAACCTAGAAAAAGAAAAAGAAAGAAGAAGATGATAGGAGGAAGAAGGCAGACGGGACGTCAAAATTATGAATGGCGTCGGCCGATTCGAGAATGGAATGGGCGTTCAAAATTTGAGCTTCGTCCTCTTTAAATTCCTTGCACCGAGGGCGTCGAAGTATGAGCAGCTTCGTCTGCGATTGGTGATGTCTGAGATTGAAGAATTTTCATGGACGGCGTCCGGTGAACTAACGCTCGTCCAGCGAAGCAAGAAGCTGGCGGGCGTGCGGTAAAAGCAGGCCTTTCGTCCAAGCTGAAGCGAAACGATTAGAAAAAGCGAGCGTGATAAGCGAAAGCAGTATAGACTAGGAGCAAAAATTTTATAACTACTACTTGAAACACAATTAAAGCGACAGACAAGTGAACAAAAGCGACTAAACTACTAACTACAAGCGGCGAAAAGATCTAACCTAAAACAAAATTGAAAACAAACTAAAAACAAAAACAAAAACTAAGCAACCGTCCGGCTCCCGACTTGTGGCGTAAAAAACTTATCTATAGTTTTATCTATGCAAAACAAACAAGTAATAAATTTATAATCGGTTAACCCCAGAAGTATAAGGATCGTTATCTACTAGTGGTTAATGCCGGTCGATCCTACGAGGAACTAGGCGATTGTGGTTCTAGTTTTGTCTAACTAAACTATGTCACGAAAAACTAAACTAAGCAATGAGTAAAACAAAACTAAAGCGCACATATATGCTGAAAATAAACTAGGCGAGAGGACAAAAATCCAAAGCTAGGAAGGTTTGGTTGCCGAACAAATTAATCTAAAAGATGCAATAGGAAATAGACTAACTAAGCGGTTCAAGTTTCAAAGGTTAAATCAAATTTAAAAGCGGACAAAGCGAGTATTGATCCACCTATCCAACAAACACTAATCTCTCATCCGATTATATTGCGGTTTCTATCAAGTTGTGATTCATGCTTATCAAAGGTATGAATCCTACTTTAAGTAGATGATTAAGCCTATTAATTTCTATCTTTCGATTCTGAGTGTAGCGTCATAACATAAACAAAGATGTAAACTTTAGCGTTTTAGCATTAGATATTCAACCTATCAACTTTAGTTTTGACATAGATCAAAGATCTATTCTAAATCATGGTGATCTAATGTTTATAAGACTTTCATCAAATATAAAACATCATACATGCACATCTTT
The DNA here is from genome assembly GCA_026214975.1 of Gentiana macrophylla. Lineage (NCBI taxonomy): Eukaryota > Viridiplantae > Streptophyta > Magnoliopsida > Gentianales > Gentianaceae > Gentiana > Gentiana macrophylla. Next base: position 105,926,823 of record CM047809.1, read on the forward strand.
CGATATAAATGCAATGAATCAACATAAGACATGATAAAGGAAACAACGATTAAAAACTTACAATATAACCGAAGAATCAAAATTAATGAAAGTTGGATGGCTTCCCGTTCACCATTATCGCAAGAGCCATTGCATGGCCAAGACTAAACCCAATCAATGTTGGCATTTATATGTCGATGGGGCATCTAATCGAAATGGTTGTGGGGGCGAGTAATTTTGATGGGCCCGAACGACGGAGAAATCGAAAAAGCTTTAAGGTTTGAGTTCCCGGCCACAAATAATCAAGCGAGTCACGGCGATTATAGCCGGGCTCAAATTAGCAAAGGAGTTAAACGTAGAAAATGTTGAAGTCTTTTGTGATTCCCAACTCATCGTCAACCAAATCTCAGGGGACTATGACACGCGCTGTGATATTCTCGAGAAATATGGTGAGATTGTTCGACGACTAAAAGCTGGCTTCAACTATTGCGAATTCATCAGAATTCGAAGAGAGGACAACGAGCGAGCAGACTACCTCTCCAAACTATCACTCAAAGAAGAGATTGCAGATCCTTCAATAATGATAGAATACCTAGCCATACCCACTATAGAGGATACACAAATCATGGAAATCGACACACCAACGCCGACCACATGTTGGATCGATGAGGTCCAGGCTTACATTGAAACAGGCATATTACCAGATGGGGCGGACAAATCTCACGCACTTAGAAAAAGAGCGGCCAGGTATATTATAAACAATGGAATTCTGTACAGAAGATCCGCGACAAAGCCTCTATTGCGATGTGTTCGAGAAGAAGAAAGCAAGATAATCTTTATCGAGCTTCATCAAGGGGTATGCGGGGGCCATCCCGCTAGCCGCTCCTTAGCACAGAATGTCATAACCGCAGGGTATTACTGGCCGACAATCCTTAAGGATTCAGAAAAATTGGTTAAAGAATGTCCAGAGTGTCAAAAGCATGCGGACATCCTCGGATACCATCACGCCGAGCGAGCATCGTAACCGCACCATGGCCTTTCGACATGTGGGGACTCGATCTCATCGGACCTTTTCCACCAGGAAGAGGCGGATGCAAAGTTATCATAGTAGCTGTGGATTATTTCACAAAATGGATTGAAGCAAAACCTATGGTCAAGATAAACATGAAAGGCGTGAGTTATTCTTACACGATCAGATCTTTTCACGTTTTGGCATCCCACGGGCAGTCGTATCAGATCACGGCCCACAATTCAGGAAAGACTTCTCAAATCTTTGTGAGGAATTCAAAGTTAAACACTGGCAGTCATCCGTAGCTTATCCTCAATGAAACGGCCAAGCTGAGGCCGGCAACAAACAAATAATCAAGATGCTAAAGAAAAGCGTGGATGACAAGATAAAAGCAGGAGGATGGGTTGATGAGTTACCCGATATACTTTGGGCACTCCGCACCACGATCAAAACACCCACAGGAGAAACTCCTTTTGCTCTTACTTATGGATCAGAGGCCATGACTCCCGTCGAAATGGCTCTTCCCAACATCAGGGTCGCATTATACGATCCAACGGATAACCTATTAAACAGGCAGATCGACTTGGATCTAGCAGAGGAAAAGAGAATAGCGACTTATCATCGACTAGCGAACTACAAGCAGCTCGCCAAACAACAGCACGACAAGCGAATCCGCGACCACTCATTTAAAGTCGGAGACTTTGTTCTCCGAAATAGAAAAGCAACGGGTATGGAGCCAGACAAAGGCAAGCTAACAGCAAATTGGGAAGGCCCTTATCAAGTCGCAAGGGAGAACAAAAAAGGGACTTATGTGTTCAAAAATCATCAAGGTTATGAACTCAATAGACCTTGGCATGCATACAACCTCAAAAGGTACTACATGTAATAAATCGGTTAGGGTTATGGCTATCCTCTCGTTTACGACGTGAGTGGTTAAGCTTTCTTATTTGCTTGTAATCTTCACTCATCTAGCGGGATGAGTTGAAATTAATAAAGCCCGATTTTACATTTTCTCTTTGTATAAATTATTATGAGTATGCGCGGGTAAAAAAGAATTGTGTTTGAAAAATTTTCAACAAAAACTTCGGCCAGAATAGGGGCAATATTTGGGAAAATTTAAAGCGTCCACGAGAATCTAGCGAACAAGTTATTTCAGATAAGATCGACCTGGAATCTTATCTAAAACAAGGGGGCCGGATGCTATTATCATCGGACTCAATTTAGTCAATAAATTCGAGCAAGACATCAAGCATACATCAAAGCGAACAGAAAACAAACTTGTGAATAAAAATTATAAGTTGGACAAAAGAGCATACTAGTTATTACAGAAACAAATGTGCGGACAAAAAGTGCGGAAAAGAAAAGAGTTATACAAAGGCGGAATCAAAATAATGTTTTACAAAACAGAGGAGCACAAAATTTAAGAATTCTCAGGCCGCATCTCTTCATTATTGACATTCTCTTCGCGGAGAGAATGGTGCAGCATCTGATCAGCATTGGTCTCCGACTCAGTGGGCTCGGTCGACTTTTCACCGGCTGCTCGACCTCTTCTTCAGCACGCTCGCCCTCTTCAGCAGCCGCCTCTCTCGCTTCAGTAGCCCACCGCACACGCTCCCTTAAGTTCGAATCATCCACAGCGGGAACCACCCAATCGGGATCATACATTGGGACATAGCGCTGGAGCTCAATATCGGAGAAGGGTATGCGAGGATGAAAGTCTCTAAGATGATCGGAAAAGGGATGAGTAAGGATCCATTCTTCTAAGACATTGAGGTCGGGAGTACCGCCATCATGAGCCAGGACGCACCTTGCGATGTGATAAAACCCTTGATCATATCCCATCATAAAGTTTTCATCTCCAGCAGCTTTGCTAGCGGCCTCAATCTGGCCTAGGATACTCGAACTCAGATCCTCCAACTGTTTACGCAGATCTGCGCACACTGCTTGCTCGGCCTCCCAATGAGCTTGATCCTCGGTAACTTTAAGCTTCATCTCCTTCATGGTCCGATCAACAGATTTACCCTGCTCCACGAGGTCAGAGTTAACTTTTTTGGCCTCGGCAAGCTGCGCCCTCAGCTTCTCATTCTCTGCCTCAGCCGCGCCTAGGCTACCGCGAAGACCAGCCGACACTTCATTTGCGGCGGCCAGAGCTTTTTGGTATCGACCAACTCCTTTCTAACATCAACGCTCTCAGAAATGGTGTTTCTATAGTCATTAACGAACTGCGCCAAGCCAGTGCCAACCTGAAAAAGAAAAGTAAACCGCGGGGTCAATATTAACTTAAGAAAAATGGTAATAAAAAGAATGAAAAATGAAAGCAAGAAAAGATGTTTACCATGCTCACCGTGGCGCCGTATAAACCCCACAGAGCGTCGATACTCCCAAGAAAGGCACGGCGGGGATCGGCTTGGTCCGCCATTACAACTCTGTCCGCAATCCCTCGACCTATCTCCAGCTGGATGTCATTAGGGAGACCCCATCTAAAAGGCCTCAGGGGAGGCACGTCGGAAATGCCCCTTGAAATTGTCTGTGCCATGGGCAGGTCGAGAGGTTTTTGCCGCATAAACTCTTTGTCCAACTAAGCAGCGGGACACCCCTCAGGCCCAGCGAGGACTCAAGCAAAAGGCACCCTGTCCCCTCGTGCCCGCCGAAAGCTTGATCTCGGCTGACTCTGATTTGCCTTTACTTTTTTTCGGTGGCCTCTTTCCTCTGGGGGTCATCGGTTCTGGATTTCTTGTGAAGAGGGACATCCTGCTTGCATTTGCCATCTCCTACGGGCTCAATCTCCTCAACAAGACCCTCTTCTTCTTCTTATCACCCGCAGCGGCTTCGTCGAAGAGTTTGCTTCATGGTTTTGCCCGCCGCGCTTTCTATTCTTGGCGGCCGGGATGATTTCACGACCTTAGCTCAGAAGATCCGGCCGCCGTCGTCTGCAAGTTGACCATGGGGAGGATGTTTTGATCCCCTTTTAGCTCGTGCCCTCCTCAACTCGCCGAAGTGGTCTTCTTTTTCAGCTGGCTACGTTGAGCTAATTTATCCATGGTACCTGCGGTGAGCAAGATTTATTAGCGACCAGAAGTTATGAAAAGAAACAAATTTTGAAAAGAATCAAAAATAATACAAGTAAAAATCCTACTCGGAACTCGCATAGAGGGATCGCCATTGCAGATAGCACACTGGGAAGGCATGCGCTTGCCGTGATGACACTCCCCATACCAGTCTGGGTGAGTCGGCAGAGACTCGACTATAACCAAGGGATCGCCAACGCCGGCCCCAGAAAGTCCGGCCTGTCTAAGATAGGGCTGGCCGACGTCCAGCAACAACCTCCAGTTAAATGCTCAGGCTTGAGGTTCACCTTTGCGGGTATAGCCCAGATCTTCTTTCAGCTCGGATATAAAGGTGTCATCATCAAATTGAGTGTTTATTTTTACCAAGTGTTCGGTCTTAACCGAGTTCACCGGTAGCTTCTCGAACGGCCATCCTACCCGGGATTCAACCTTCATACACCTCTTGTCCCAGTCCGATACCTTGTCCGGAAGATCGAATAGTAAACGGGGCCTCCCATTGCTTGATCTACTACGCGGCTGAATTTGACCGGCCCCGCCTTTCCGGGAAAAACTATAAAAGTATAAGAGCACCGGCATCGACGGTTCGCGTCCGCTCAACCTATTGATTATGATAAAAGACATAACCACGCGGACAACCCCTAGGCTAAGGTCGCAGGGCATCACCTGCAGCTCCTCCATGAAGTTAAAAAAAATGGGTCAAAGGGAGGTCTGAGCCCGGCCGTGAAGTGGTCATAGTGTAGCCACAGATAGTCTTGTTGCTCCCGACCACAAACCCACAACACGTTGGTCGCACCCATACTGGCAAAACGATAGTCCGATGAGATATCGTACGCCCCCAACGCCAAGGTATAATCTTCTCGATCTTTGAACTCCTTCCATCGAGATATAAGATCGATGTATGCTCGCTTTTGCTCTGCGTCTCAACGGCAGCGGACCTTTTCTTGGGAGCGCTTTTCTTCTTGGCGGGCTCATCGGCGGTTACGACTTTCCTCTTCGACACAACTGCCTTTGGAGATTTCCTTGGTTTCTCCGACGGATGAACAATTTCCGCGGCTTCCTTGAGCTTGTCGCTACGTTTGGCGGCTCCAGTGTGTAGAGCTTTCTCCATCCTAGTGATAAGGCCGCTCAGTACTATATTGTCATCGTCTTCGACCTCGCCTCCAGTAGCGCCCTCACCGATAACCGAGACCTCTGGGTCGGATTCTACATTAATGGGCTCTGGATTTTCATCCATCTCTTCTTCAACGTCGCTGGAGCTAGCATCTTCCATGCTCACCTCCTCTGACCCATAGCCCGTAGCGGCCCTAGCCTCTTCATCTGATTGTGTGTCCTCTGATGACATTCTGGAAAAGAAAAAGGGCAAGGTGGATCAGTTTATCACCCGGACATGGAAATCGGGCCGAGGTGAAAGCAATCACACCCCGACACCTCGCCCTTCCATCTTCCTTAGAAAATACAAACTCCCAGAAAAACCCCCCAATTTCTTAGAAAAAACCCTAAATGCACATTCAAAAGCATAGACACAAATACTTGAACAAAAGCAAGCAATCATAATCAAAGCATAAACATGCAATGGTTCTTCTGAGAGAAAAAGAGCCATAAATTGCAGAAAAACATAAACGGTTGGGGCTCATGGCATTCATCATAGGGAGGTAAAATTACAGAGGCAAAAATCACAGCATTCGACATTTTAGCAAAAAGAATGGGAGAAATAAGAGCATAATCGAATCGACAAAAGATAAAGGAGTGAAGTTTCATACCTGATTGATAATGAAGGTGATAGAGCGTTGAGCTTTGACTAAGAAAGAGCACTCGCCGGAGCCTGCTTGCAATCGCCGGAGTTTCCTTTGCTTTATCACCGGAGCAGTTTATCAGAGAAAAGAGAGGGGAAAAGTGGAAGAGTTGGGGGTGACTCCTCTATTTATAGAGGGAAAATTGGGGGGGAACAACGCTTGGGGTTTTAAATTTTGAAAGTAATAATGACTGGAACGGTTACCGATTTCTCTCCGCCAATCAGAGCAAAGGACGGTTCAGTTCCCACCGCCGTGCCAGTGCACGTGACTGATGTGACGTTTCGTGTACCGATACATCCGTTTACATTTTCCAACCGTTCAAATCCCTCCTGGCGACCATCAACTTTTCCAAAGAAGAAACGACCTCAGCGTTTTATTATCTCCAAACATTACTTTAAGCGGCTAGTATCAATCAATGCCCGCTGTGGCTTATTTTGACAAAACATCTCTGATAGAGCGCTATCACTTGAATGAGCCCGACAGAACGTTGTCGGCAATCAAGCCTGTCCACTGCAATGCACAGCATATAAATCGGTAATTCGCTGCGCGATACTAACACTGATTCAAGCCCGATAGAGCATTATCGGCGATCAAGCCTGTTCGCTACAAATGCACATCATATAGCTAGTGGTTTTCACCAACACTGGTTCAAGCCCGATAAGACAGTATCGGCATGCCTCTGTCACGAGCGACCACAAATAGAGCTTCATCTAAAGTTCTTCTTCAAGTTCTACTCTCCGCCTTGGCGGACACGCCAGAAACGCAGTAGGGGCCATTGATATACCGGATCGGAATGGGGCCCTGTTCATCCATATTGGGCCTACCATCTTGGCCCATCAACATAGGTAATGGGCTTCTATCTCCGCTGGCCGCTGCCACCGCCATCTCCTGCCCGCTAGCTACAAACCGGGTCCTGTCCGCCAACAGTAAGCCGGATCTTGTCCGCCAGTCATATGTCGGACCCATCTTCTCCATGTGATTTCTATCCATATAGTCAAGCTTAGTTCAAGACAAGGCACAACTGAGTCCGCTGCTCGCCATACTTATCAATGGTCATCGATCGTTGCTCGCCATCCTTATTGATCTGGTGGCCAAGCAAAACAGTGGCCACTCACGACGGTGGCTAGGACACTTGTATTACATGCATACTTAGCTTAGCTATGTACTCTCAGTTGTCTTGTCGATGAACAGTAGACCGACTTACTTTTTAGCCTATAAATATGGGATCACATTGTAATAAGAAGGGGTTAAATCTCTCAAGCTTTAAGCTATAATCTAATATAAGCAGAAACTCTGCCAATTTGTCGACTACTTCAATTGTTCTTCATAAAGCACTTATCCGCCACCACTGTTCTTAATCGCCACCGTGTTCACACCGTTGAAATCACATACATCAGCCTTATATCCTCAAGATAAACACTGTTACCGCAAATCTGGTGTTCAACGCAACATCAATACTCAAGGTCAAATATTAGACATTAATAATAGCATCTAAGACATTAATAGAATTTATATTCAAATCAATTTAAAACATTTACACAATAGCATTTTAGACATCACTCCTAATAATTCCCTTGATTTATGCCCGCTGAATAATTCTGAAAATTTGAATTTGAATTTAGTTCACACATGCCAGGCTACCAGCACAAATATTCAGCAGTCCCGAAAGGCAAGCATTTTCCCCTTTTTATCAGCCGTAGCATGTGTTCCTTTATTTATCTATTTAATTTTTTTTTGTGCATCCATTTGTTCATTGATTATTAATTTTTTGAATTTGAATTTAGTTCACACATGCTAATTTAAATCTTCACAATCAAACTCAAGGATATATATATATATTTCTTCGTTTGCACATACCTGCACAAATATTCAGCAGTCCCGAAATGCAATCATTTTGTCCCTTTTTCCAGCCATAGCTGTGTTCCTTTTTTTTTTTTTTTTTTTTTTTTTTTTTGGCAGCCATTTGTTCTTTGATTATTATTTTTTTTAAAGGCAAACATTTTTTTTCCTTCGTGCCACTTCATAAAACGAACAAAATTTAGGTTTGTGATTTTGCAGTCGACGTCCAAACTGGCTAAAATTTTGATGATTTGGCTTATTTGTGCAGTAAGTTGTTAGATTGAGAGCTCTGAACGGAGATTTAGTAGCAATTCTCGAGGAGAGGTGGTAATTCTAAATAAAATTGCATCTTCATTTTATTTATATTTTCTATTGTTTTCTTTATACAGCAATTTGCATGCACTATGACTATCGATCTTTGAATCAATGCCATGTCAACTTTCTTTTTCAGTAGATCATTTTTCCGTTTTTTTATACATTAATAATCGTATTCACATTCTTTCTGATTTTATTAAAATGTCCGGCCGTGTTTTTTTTTTTTTCACATTCCCTATCTCCGATCTCCATGTTTTTTGTTTGTAATTTTCAAAAAAAAAAGACCACGTTCAAAATTTACATAATTTCACATTGTAAATATCATTTATCTTTGTTAATTTCTTTTGGGTTTCTTATCTTTTTTTTTTCTTTTGTCAAAACAAAAACTCCACGTCAATTAGCAATAAGAAAACCCAGGAAAATTGTTTTTTAATTTTATTTTATTTTATTTGGTCAAAACATATAGTCCGCGTTAATTACAAGTAGGAACAAAATAAAATATTAAAATAATCATGTTCAAATTGTACATTAAATGTCCTGCATTTTATTTTAGTTTCTTTTTTTTGCTGTTCACATTGTACATTAAATGTCCTGCAATTTAATTTTTTTTTACCTGGTGACACATTTTACATTAAATGTCATGTAGTTTCATTATTAATTTTTTCTTGTTTTTTTTTATCACCATGTTTTATTGAATATAAAAAAAAAAAAAAAACATAACAATTCTTTAATGAGAAACGTTTTTCTTTTCTCAAAGGATATTATACTGAATGATATTTGGTTTTTTTTTTTTTGAAAATATGAATAATGCTTATTATCTTCGTTTCCACTATATATCATAAGTGTCCAATTCAATAACTATATTAGCTCTTTGGCTAAATTGTCACACACAAAACAAAACAGGCAAAAAAAATTTATATGACCTGGTAGCTTCAATTAACGGGTCTGTTATTCTTGTGTGGGGTTATGTTTTTTCTCCCCAACGATCATCGCAAAAATCCAACAATTTGGTATTAATAGCCAATGCAAAGATAATTACAATTGAGGACTTCAAATTTGTGTCTAATGTACTGCATCTTTCATATAAATAAATTATATTCCTTTTGATATATTCATTCAATGTCATTAATGAACGATAAGGAACACCGTGTTGTGGCAGGTGAAACATTTTCAAATAGTTGCTGCTATTGAAAGTATATCTACTGATAATATGTTTTACGAGTCATGCGATAAATGTAATACGGAGGTGCATGTTGATCAATGAAATAAGTTATGTTCTCAGTGCCATGCATCCGGAGCTTATGGCGTGCGGTAAATATATATGCTACAATCATTATTCTTGATATATTATTGTTTCCATCTTCATTACTTATTATTTTCTTATTGCAGTTATCGTGTTCGAGTAGATATATTAGATGCAACCAATGGTATGACAATATGCTTAACAGGTGTATGTGCTGAGTTTCTTCTCCGCTCTACGCCTTTATTACTACAAAATAGTTTGAAAGCGGTAATGTGGATTGTCACCTATCTAAATAATTTCATTGAAAACTACATGTTAGTTTTCTGGATGAAATATGATAAAATAAAAATATATCTAACTTATATTCGTTGATGGACGTCAGCGTTTTGATCAGTACATACATAGACTTCTGGAACATGCATACACATTCGTCCTACACCCTCCACCAACGCCACATTTAAAAGAACCACCACAAATGCATTGTATTGAAAGTTGATTGGGGTGAAGCCTGTGCTCATGCTTTCAAACGCATGCATAAAAGAAAGCGCATAAAACGTAATAATATCTTAATGTCATAAAAATAAATATTTAAGCATGTTTTAATAATATATATTGTCATTGGTTTGATATCAGTAAAATATAGTGCAAATCTTCAATTACTTTTCTCAGGTGCTTAAGTATGAGTGGCGTTGCAGTTGCGAAGAGACAATTACACTACTTATTGCTTCATAATTGTGACACAAATGTTTTATCAAATATTTTATCGACAAATGTATGACCAATGATGTGCAAGTACCTATTTATTACATATGGACAAGACATAACATTTGATTATCTTTATTACTGATTTCTGATCGAAATGAACACGCGTTTATGAATTTAGATATTCTTTTATTGCATGTCTCAATGACGTTCAATAATCCCGTGCATTGCGCGGGTTAAGCTGAATTTCAATGAAATTTGACCAGACTTTGTTTCATACGTGTTGAGTATTTACATTTGTTCATAAGAGATCATATACCCCGTTGATGGCCAAAATAGTAACGACCAACCTTTACCGGCAGAGTACCGGGTCGGAAGCACTATAGTGGAGAGCAATGTCGTATCCCTCAAGGAATCAATCGACTACCAAAGCCATTCTCATACTTAGTTTAGGTCAATCAAGTGTGTTCAAGTTTTGATTATGCTAAAACGATATTTAAACTAGAGATAAAGAGAGAAAGAGACATAGCCAAACTATGATCCAATTGATTACTTTCGCCCCTCTAATCGATTAGCTCGGGAATGGGATTAACCAACCTACCAACCTATACTTATATCGACTCATTCATGGTGCAAACTCCTAAGCTAGTGTAAGACGACATGCAACAATCGAACACCCTTTGCCCGGTTCAACAGTCTGCCTTTAAGAATTTAATTGACCGAAACAAGATTAACGCACTAGAGTTACCCGATTTCACAACCGATTGAACCTCACTCCCTAATCAATCTAAACAACTCAGTTGATTATAAGGAATGATCTCGAAACCCCTTTTCCCACACCTCTTCGCAACATACATTTATAAAAGTGGTGTGTTTGTTCATGAACTAGGTGTACAGTCTAATTCAAGAATTGATAACAAGTTTTAAGACATGAATTCGTCAATATAACAACTATTAAACACTACTCATTCCCAATTTCATCAATTAGAGGGTGATTTTTCAATATTCACATGACTTAGCTATGACATGTTTAGCTACTCATCATAAAGCAAGAAATAACAATCAAAGAAAGGATTAAAGCCATTAATCAAGAGAAGAAATGAAATTAATTACCAAAAACACAGATAAGTTGTGGTTACATCAATCTTTATCCAAACCCATTGTCACTTGGGGAAGAAGACCTCAAAACACCAACAAGAAAGAGAGAATATATGCTAAATTGTGTTTAATCTAAGGGAAAGAGTGAAAAAAGAGCTAATCTAAGGGAGAAACGTGATGAAAATCGACCTAAGGGAGTCCTAATTAAGTCTAGGTATGAGTTCCTATGAAATGGGGGTGAAAAATCTATTTATAAGCGTCCAAAAATGTGCAGAAAAAGCACTTTTGGCGTGCCCCAAAGTCCTCGGCGCGCGCTGAACCTGTTCTGTGACTTCCTGTGGTCTCTGTTCTTCTTTGGCGTGCGCCAAAATTCCTGGACTGATACACCTTCAGTAATCTGGTAATATCTTTGCGTGTATAGCTCCGATTTGATTGATTCAAAGTGCGTTGGAACGCTCATGCAATTATCAACAACTTTCATGAAGACCACAAGTCCAGAAAATGCATGTATCTGGGAGAAAATCGCAGATAAAGTGAACAAATGGTAAAAGCACCAACCACCTTTGATCCGTTTCCATCCCCGGGCTTCGGTTTCGCCATTCTATGTCTCATGCCTCATCTTCTGGGCTTACGAGTTACCTATTTCCTGCATTTCCATAGCACAATATACCAAGTATAATCCCGCAAGATAAATAGGGCTCGAATAGGGCCAAAACACCGTAAAATGATAAGGTTTTCCATCAATTTGATGGATTACCTCTAAGTAAGTGCTCTGATGGGAGTCAACTTTACTGTACTTTGGTGTGCAGTTTAACCCCCGTTTATCACCGTATTGGCATGTTTTGGGTAGATATAGGCCGTTTCGAGAGTAATAACTAGAATTATATACACGGGGAGTCAAACTGTCATATCGATGGTAAACTCCGCCTTTTTAGCGATATTTCACTCTTTTCCGAGCGCTTTTGTCTTGCGGAATTATGCGTGGTGTTTGTTTGTCTATGTTATTGCAGGACTTAGGTGACTCGAGGACCCGGAAGGCGATGTTTTGGACTATGAGACGTGATCGTGGCACGAATGTAGCATAAAAAGTGAAGAAAAACCAAGTTTGGGATGAGGACAAGCGGGCGCAGGCAGGCGTTTGATATACCTCGAGGCGGGGCGTCGAGGAAGGCCACATCAGGCGGGCGTTTGCTCATTCCAGCACGGGCGCCCACAACATTGACACTCATTCGAAAGTTATGTTTTTGGTGGACGGGCATCCAAAAGACCCTGAGGCGGGCGTTTGGGTAGGCTCACCGATTCATTTAAGCTCATTTAACACAGACAGACGTCCAGGTTTACTGATGAGCAGCGCCCAGGGGTCGAAAAGCCTCAAGTCATAAGTTACCAGACGGGCGTCCAGAGGAATGCGAACACCCATCCAATGAAGACGAAGCCCTAATATCTTCATATTTTCCAGGTGGACGGGCGTCTGACATGGACCAGACGGTCGTCCGGGACCGACAACAGCAGATTTCGACCTAATCTATAAATACGCAGCTCATTCAGCCCCTACTCATGCTTTGCCGACTTTAGACCTTTCTTAGGCGATTCAGGGGCGATTTTAGCATAGATTAAGCACCCTTTGATCCCTTGATTCCCTAGATAATTTCCTTTGATTCTACATATCTTTCATAGCTTAGTTTTGCATTACAAGATCAAAGATTCAACTTTTTGGGTGCAACTATTTGTTCATATTTTACGGATCATTATATGGTAATGATTTTCTTTTATTTATTGATTTTAGTTCAATTTCCATTCTTTATTCTCATTAGCATATATGGTAATGATGTTTCTTTTATTTATTGATTTTAGTGCGTAAATTATGTTTAAACGATTAATCCTCGTCCTAAAACTTATTTTAACGCTGTTGAATTAGATTGATCACCTAGTTCACTGCCACACACATCGAACTTATATATGTATTTTGCTGTGAGATGTGGGATAAGGGGTTTTAGGATCGTTGCGTAGATTCGGCCTAGTTGTTGGGTCCGAACCCAATACAGATGTTGGGAGGATTTTGCATCATAAAAACAAAAGAAAATTTATAAACCTATACTTAACATGCAAACTAACTCCTAACCGACCAAATATCGGGTAATTGATAGCATAGTAGGGTAAGTACATGGTCGATCCACAGGGAAAAGGGATGAAGGATCTAATCTCACTAATTCTCTCAATTGCTACTCAAGAAACGGAAGACAAAACGTAAAAACAGAAAATAATTCAAATAATCTAACCTAAGGAATAAAATAAACAATCTAATCTAAAGACATGGGATCAAATAATGTACAAACCTATGTGATCTCAATCCTAGTTCAATTTATGATTTTAATTCAGTTTGTGGTTTCACCTTATCACGAGACATAAACCCCTAATTCCTTAGTGAATTTATTCTCAAGCTACGGATTCCTAATTCCTTAGTAAATCCAATTTATCAATCTCTCATCTTCCGAATGTTGAGACTGATTTTCAATACAAAACTCGGTGTAGATTCAAGTTAACTTCCGTATTTTAGAACCTAACAACCTAGATAATTAATCGATTAATTTGTCATCATTAACGACTAAAAATCCTATCTTTCTATGGTGATCTAGCGTTTATGCAACTTCCGTATTATAAACATCAATAGAAAACAAATCTTTCAATCTATTCTCATGGCATCATAAACACATAGAAAAGATACAAAACGAAATCAAATCATGAAGAGAAACTGGAATTGAATTAATCGAAGAGAACTCACATAGTTTCATACAAGGATTGATCCAAGAACGAAAAAGAAAACGTCTAATCTACTCTTAATCTAACCTCGGTTCACCCGAGCACAAGGCTCGGGTGACCGGCCTTCAAATCTCCAAGGGCGGCTGCTCTCTTGTGTTTGATGTGTATGAAATCGGAATGGAATTAGGGTTTGGGGCTCTTTGTGCTTTAAATAGAAAATCGAGGCGGTTGCTACTGATAACCTAAGTCGGTTTTTAAGCAAAAACGGCGGTGGGCGCCCGTCTACTTTCTCGAGCGGGGTTGGACGCTCAAATGCGGATAGCGCCTGAACTCTCAGTATGTGAATTACGATTACGGGACGCACGTTCAAATGACCAGGCACGCCCGTCCATAGTGGACGCCAGATGCATGCCGCCTTCGCATTTCTTTGGACTTCGATTTCTTGATCATTATCCTTTCTTTCCTCCATCTTTATCCTCTTGTATCATCTCTATCTCTTATCAACACTTCAAATTCGACTTTAGCCTCTTCCAAATCTCTTCCAAAGTTAAAGATATGTATCTACACACATCGAAAAACATACCAAAACGTAACACAATTCCAAAACAACATAAAATCACCAAATAAGCATATAAATCGATACGTTTTCATATTTAACTATTAAAAACACCATTTACTCAATATTTACATATATAGCTCAAAATCTATGAAAATCATACGAATGTAGGGGAAATTGATATAGAAAATATATGTAAAAATCACTATAATTTAGCCCTTAACAACAGAGGTTTGTCATCGTTGTTCGAGCGACTCTAGAGCTTAATCATTTTAGGTTAATCGGTTTTCTAAAGGGAGAATTAATTAACTTCACATAGGGTGGTTAGATCGAGTTGTTCAGTCTAATCGCTAGAATTAGGAGTTGGCACCCGTGGATGTCGTTAAACTACATTGGATAGGTAGGTCGGTTAAGGCACATTCCATGTTGAGCCATTCCTTAGGGGTAAAAGTAGCTCGTGGGACCATAGTTCGACTATACCCGTTAATATCTAGAAGTAAACTCAGTAGTACAATCTTTACTTTTGTAGTAGTCTAATACCTTTCCCCCACTATTTTGACCTGAACTAAGTTCTAAGTCAACTTTGGTACTTGAACATTACTCCATGTGGATTCGACCTTGAAACCACTATAATACCGTTGACCCGATACTCTGTGAGTTAAAGTTAGCGGTTAGTTATTTTGCTATCAAGAATTTTGGCGCTGTTGCCGGGGAGTACATGGTGAATATCTTGCAAGTTGACTGAAAGCTTGGGCTTAGGTCGTTTTTTTTTTCTTTTCTTGATGGAGTTCGTATATTTAAGCGTCACCCCACCTATTGCTGTGCTGGTGGTGACGAGATACCTTGATTGTGTTGTGTTGTTTTCTGAGATTTGGTAGTGTGTGCTGAAATGGAGGGATTCTTAAATCCACACTACCCACCTGAATGTCAATGTCCCCAACCAGAGATGACTATGAACCAGTACATGTAACAATGGTATGCGCCTCAACCTATATATCAGCAGCAGAGTAACCAGAGTTCTTGGGATTATCAGTGCCCTAGTGCAATCCTGAATCAATACTACGGTTGTTCGAATGGAAACAGTAATGGATAGTTTGGTGGGAATAGGCAGAATTGGAATCAGAGGAATGGGATTGGTGAGTTTCAACCAGTCCAACAATGTCAACCGATTCAGCAGAATAACGAGAACTTTAAGCCAGAGTTTGACCAAGCGACTGTGAACCGAGTGCTGCAGATGCTTAGGGATCAGGGGTTCCGAAACCCTTTTGCCCAACAATCCCTGCAACAACCTATACAACAAGTGAATGAGAGCCCAGCTTGGAAAGAGACCTACACTCCTCCTCAAGTACACCAGAGTCAGTATGACCATTCTGTATCTCAACCGCAAGAGGAATACGAGATTGATTTCACTTCTATTGAAGAAGAACGGGAAGTTGAGATAATAGAAGAGCTGTCAGAGAGGGTTTATGTAGCGAAAGTCGAGAAAGTGCGGATACATCAAAGTTCTGACTGGGAGAAGCAGATGGATGAGTTGCAGAGGGAGATCACGGAATCTATGGATGGGATTTGGATGCTCAACCGAAGGAGAGCACGCGGTGAGTATACAACTTCTACGACTAGAGCAGAATGGGCACGTAGGAAGGTCAGGCTTATGGAAGTGTACCAGGATCTCACCTCATTCAAGAAAGCCTAGAAGTTAGAGCATGAAACAGAGGCTTGTGCAACAGAGGTAATTAGGGATAATGAGGAGGCCATTAGAGAAGAAGTTCAGGTAGAGAGTCAGGTTAAGGATTCGGTTTGCTATGATGAGCTGTCGGATCCAGAGGAGCTACAAGATTTGAGGATAGAAGAGGTGCAAACTTTGCCTATTAAACCGCCTCCCGATGCACTACGAAATGATGACTTGGAGGGGTGCATAATAGATTTGAGCACACTCTTTGATGATATAAATTTGGAGTTAAAAGAGAAGCCGGGATCGCCCATTGCAATTTATGAAGATGCCTATATGGAGTGTGGGGTGAAACCTCATGAGATTCATAAATCACCCATGGTAGAGCTACCGAGAGAAGTGGAGATTATTCATATGTTGGTCCCGGATTATTACCCTCTTCCACTCTGTGTGGATGAGTTTTATGCGACCCAGTTTGTATATTCCCCGGTGGATGAAGTTTATGGAATTGCTAACAAAGGGAAACGACTATGTAGTGGTGACTTTAAGAAGAGGATGGATCGACGGGCTGAAAAAAGAAGATTCTCCGGCTGGGTAGAGGTAGCATCGAGGACCAAAAGAGGTAAGTTTTTAGTAAATTCAATTTCTATGGTTCTCGCATTGTTCACTTTTCTTAAGCTATTGGTCTTCTTGAGTTTAGATTTTGGTTGATGAGTTTTGATGCTTACTTGGTTGAAATAAGTTGGTTGGAGTCGTTTGAGTCTTTCATGATTTGAGTCTGCTTAAGTGCCATATGGTCGAGCCAACGACGTAAAACTAAGGCGCTCGGTGGGAGGCAACCCACCACTATCTGAGTTTTTCTAAGGTTTGATAATAAATTGTGTTGAAACGAAGGTTAGAATCAAAAGGGATCGAAAATTCTGTGCTTTACCCGCTTGGGTCAGTCATCCATCTATAGCAATCCACTGTGTGCTTTACACTTGCATATCGAATTTCTCTGACGTGACAGGGCCGTTTTCTTGTTATTCCTCTTCCCTACCCAATATTTTAGCACGTGGACCATGTCCCGTGCATGCTTTGCTGTGGTTGTTTTTGTTTGGTATAGGGATTGGGGTCGTGTTTTCTCATGGCTGTTACGGGATTCGATAGCGCCTTTCTGCCGGGTCTAAAGCTAAGTCTCCTTTTCTATCTCATTCACAACTGAGGACAGTGCTTCATTCGAAGTGGGGGGTGGATACGACTTAGCTTTATTGTTTCGATTGATAAATATGCCATTAATTGTGATATGCTTAGTTAATGTCCGTTTTCGAGTCAGTTCGTGGCTTAGAATTTTAAAACTTTTCAACTTTTCATGATGACACCGCGTTATATGCATGTTTCTCAAGATGGATTTGGTAGATGTCTTAGTAGATGAGTAATGTATGCCGGGCGATTTTATTTTGTCACGATACGAACCCTTTTTAATGCACATATAGACCTTGGTTGTACTTAGTCTGGTTGCTATACACACTCATACCACTAGTTTCGAGGCAAAATAGAAAGGTTGACCCAGGCCGGATACGGGATGAGAGTTATGGCGTTTCTTTGACTTAGCCAGAGCCAAATAAGCCAAAATCCCAACATTTTCCCCTCGTAGCCCCTTTAAGCCTTGTTAGGACGGTCTAACCACCATCCGAAAATGAGCCGTTTTGGTTACTTAGCATGTATTATCCCTAACCCTGAGCTTTATTATTGGTCACGTTTCCTTTGATCACCCTGTGAGTGGACTTAGTCGTTGCTTTAAAATCACTTGCTGAAGCAAGTGTGGGGTGGGAGTTGGTGCGTGCTTCAAGAGGAGTTAGTGAGTGTGAGCTAGTATATGAAGGGGAGGAGCTCGAGGAATGTATTGTGAGGCTTGTGGTTCGGAAAAAAAAAGAGAAGAAAGAAGAAGTTTGAATAAAGTTGAAAAAGAAAGAGTCAAAGAGGGATGTTTGAATACATAAGAGTATGATGTTAAGGTTGTGGTTGTTTATAAATGAGTACAGAAAGAATTGAATGAATTTGGTGTGGTTTGGTATGGTTTCAAAGCAAGAATACTTGAAATGATTAGGTTCACTCGTGTTTTTCTCTTTCTTCAGTCCCAAAATTTCCTTTCGATTAACCCCGTCCCAAGCCTGACATTATAACCCTTCCAAGTCCTACTTGACCGTATTTAGCCTCGGTTGCCTCGATTAGTGGAGATTCTAGCCCGGTATGAGCTGTGTAGTTATTTGGCCTGTATTCAAAGCCGGTGATCATTTTGAGTGTAATCCTCGGTCTATATCACACACACTTCATTTTCATGGTAAGATAGAGTCAAGTGGTGTACGTTCATTGTCTACTTTAATTTTGCCTTGATGTCGTGAGCGCTATGCATGTGTCGTAAAGTTGATCCCATGGTCTGTTTTAGAGCACCTAACTTACTCGAGGACGAGCAAAGGCTAAGTATGGGGTGGTTGATGGGAGTCAACTTTACTGTACTTTGGTGTGCAGTTTAACCCCTGTTTATCACCGTATTGGCATGTTTTGGGTAGATATAGGCCGTTTCGAGAGTAATATCGAGAATTATATACACGGGGAGTCAAACTGTCATATCAATGGTAAACTCCGCCTTTTTAGCGATATTTCACTCTTTTCCGAGCACTTTTGTCTTGAGGAATTATGTGTGGTGTTTGTTTGTCTATGTTATTGCAGGACTTAGGTGACTCGAGGAACCGGAAGGCGATGTTTTGGACTATGAGACGTGATCGTGGCCCGAATGTAGCATAAAAAGTGAAGAAAAGCCAAGTTTGGGATGAGGACAAGCCAGACAGGCGTTTGATATACCTTAGACGGGCGTCTGAGGGAAGGCCACATCAGACGGGCGTTTGCTCATTCCAAACGGGCATCCACAACATTGACACTCATTCAGAAAGTTATGTTTTTGGCTGGACGGGCGTCCAAAAGACCCCCAGACGGGCGTTTGGGTAGGCTCAGCCCGATTCACGAAGCTCATTTAACACAGACGGACGTCCAGGTTTACAGACGAGCATCCAGGGGTCGAAAAGCCTCAAGTCATAAGTTACCAGACGGGCGTCCAGAGGAATGCGAACGCCCGTCCCATGAAGACGAAGCCTTAATATCTTCATATTTTCCAGGCGGACGGGCGTCTGACATGGACCAGACGGGCGTCCGGGACCGACAGCAGCAGATTTCGACCTAATCTATAAATACGCAGCTCATTCAGCCCCTACTCATGCTTTGCCGACTTTAGACCTTTCTTAGGCGATTCAGGGGCGATTTTAGCATAGATTAAACACCCTTTGATCCCTTGATTCCCAAGATAATTTCCTTTGATTCTACACATCTTTCATAGCTTAGTTTTGCATTACTAGATCAAAGATTCAACTTTTTGGGTGCAACTATTTGTTCATACTTTCTGGATCAGATTTTCAGCAGTTATATGGTAATGATGTTTCTTTTATTTATTGCTTTTAGTTCAATTTCCATTCTTTATTCTGTTACTAGCATAATTATGAGTAGCTAAATTCATGTGTAGTTTAATTATGTGAAAGCGAGCGAAAACCCTAAGGGGGATGAGATATGGAGTTGTGTAGTGCGTAAATTATGTTTAAACGATTAATCCACGTCCTAAAACTTATTTTAACGTTGTTGAATTAGATTGATCACCTAGTTCACTGCCACACACATCGAACTTATAGATGTATTTTGCGGTGAGATGTGGGATAAGGGGTTTTAGGATCGTTGCGTAGATTCGGCCTAGTTGTTAGGTCCGAACCCAATACAGAGGTTTGACATCGTTGTTCGAGCGACTCTAGAGCTTAATCATGTTAGGTTAATCGGTTTTCTAAAGGGAGAATTAATTAACTTCACATAGGGTGGTTAGATCGAGTTGTTCAGTCTAATCGCTAGAATTAGGAGTTGGCACCCGTGGATGTCGTTAAACTACATTGGATAGGTAGGTCGGTTAAGGCAAGTTCCATGTTGAGTCCTTCCTTAGAGGTAAAAGTAGCTCGTGGGACCATAGTTCGACTATACCCGTTAATATCTAGAAGTAAACTCAGTAGTACAATCTTTACTTTTGTAGTAGTCTAATACCTTTCCTCCACTATTTTGACCTGAACTAAGTTCTAAGTCAACTTTGGTACTTGAACATTACTCCCTGTGGATTCGACCTTGAAACCACTATACTACCGTTGACCCGATACTCTGTCGGTTAAAGTTAGCGGTTAGTTATTTTGCTATCATGCTCAAAGAGATTTTGCCCTATAATCGGTCTAAAACCACCCAAAACAAGCCAAGAGTGTCATAAACGGGGGTTAAAACATGCACTAAAACATAGTAAAGTTGACTCTCATCAACCACCCCCACATAGCGTTTGCTTGCTGATGAGAGTCAAATTGTAGTGTATTTCTTATATGAGATTACCTCCTTTTAAGAGTTATTCATGGTTATTTTGGGATATTATGGGTAGGATATGAACGATATTCACTTATATGCATGTTTCGAGACTAATGACGTTTTCGTCCTAAAAACTCATGTTTTATGTGGATTTCGTTACGTTTCTGTCAATGTATATTATGCCTTGGTGTCCATGTCTTTGTTTTCAGGCTTATATTGATGTATAAGGTCAAGAATAAGGAAGAGATTCTCGAGAAAGAACGAGATTTGGGGCCAAGGAGGAGAAAAGAGTGAAGAATCATTGACGAAATCTGAACCAGTCACTTCAGGGGCATTTTGGTCACACTTGGAGACACTTTCAGGAAGAGTTGTCTTGATGCAAGTTGTAGAACATTGAACCAGATTTCCAAATCATTTTGAATCATCTCATTTGGAACCCTAGAAGTGAAGTTATGATGAAAATACTGAAGCTTGGTGCAAACTGGCGTTTGGAAGATCCAAACGGGCGTTCGCTTGTTACTGAAAGTTGGGTTTTCAGGCAAACGGGCGTCCAAATGACCTCAAACGGGCGTTTGTGAGGGTGCAAACTCTAGTTTAGCCCCGACAACATATTTTCACCACGCCTGACCCTTTAATCGTCATTTTGACACATCTAGAAGGCATTTTCTGGTCAAGTCGTCTTCATGAAAGTTATAGGTAATTGAACGAGTTTTCCAACGCATCTTGAATCATTCAAATCGGAGCTCTACACAGGAATTTATAGCTGATTTACTGAAGACAGGTCAAGTTGGGCCAAACTAGCGTTTGCCAAGATCCAGACGGGCGTCCGGGACCGACAGAATCAGATTTTTGACCTACTCTATAAATACGCAGCTTATTCATCCCCTATTTCATTCTGGACGACTCTGGGCATCTTAGGGGCGATTTTAGGGCGGTTTTTGAGTAGTTTAAACACCCTTTGATCCCCATATTCCATAGATTAAATCATTTGATTCTACATACTTTCTCCTAGATTAATTTTCCGTTTCAATAGCAAAGATTCGACTTTTTGGTGGATTATTTCTTCAACATTCAAGGTTTGATTTTTATAATGATTATGCTTTCGTTTATTATTGTTCTTAGTATAATTTCCTTTGATTACTTCGCTGTTTTTATGATTATGAGTAGCTAAAGTAGTTGTGTAGCCGAATTATGTGAAAACGGGTGAAAATCCCAAAGGGGGATGAGATGGGAGTTGTGTAGCGCTTAATTAAACGTTTGTATGATGAATTCATGTTCTAAAACTTGTTTTGATTGTTTTAATAGCTTTGAATGAGATTGACAACATTGTTCACTGTTACACACACATCGAGCTTATATATGTATTTTGCGGCGAGGTGTGGGATACGGGTATTAGAATCACTAGACATAGCCTTGATTATTAGATTAACAACCTAGCTAGACGTTAGGACTATGCCTATGTGAGGTTCTTGTCGGGTTCCCGAGCGGCTCATTATTCTGGTCAACCATGTTAGTGTTAGTAATATCATCCGCAGCGGAAGCGATTTAATGATCTAGATCTATAATTTACACGTAATAAAATAACTAGATCTATATCTACAAGGGGGTTGTAAAACATACCTCTTGGATCTCAAAATCCAAGTTGAAGAGCCACAATAGAAATAACAAACGAAGATGTGAAGAGCACCACGATCTTCCGTACGTGTGATCCAAGCAACTCCCGGTGGAAGGAAATCATCGTCTCGAATCCTTCCGATATGCTACCCGGAAAAACCTCCAAGATTTTTCCCCTTAACCCCTTGGCCGAATTTTTACTCTCTTCTCTCTAAGAGAAGTCGAAAATTGTATATATGTATTAGGCTTGGGAGAACTCTCTTTATATAGGAGAGTAAAACTTAACCTCCAAGGATTTAATAATTAATACAAAATCAATTATAATAATCCCATTAAATAAAAGATAATCCCATAATATTCTAGAACAAATATAGAATAATATTTATCTTTATTTCTTACCATAAATATTTATCCAATAAATATTTTGTGCACATGTCTTAAAACAATTTCTTGTTTCCTAGAATATACACTTGGGGCGAAATTTGTAGCTTGTGACCTAGTCACAATAATTTCGACTAACACACTAAATTGGGCCAAGATTATGGAAAATGTCTTTTTCACATATTTAATTATTTAGCCCAACTAATTTAATAGTCCACTAAGCAATTAATTCACATATCGTTTTAATAAAGTCCAACAAGAACTAAATTAATATTATTAGGATTCGACGTCCGAGAATAGCTATGTTGCACGTCGGGGACCATGGACTAATAATCAGCGGCTCCGATAAATCAAAGAAATAATTATCTTACGAATGTAATAATTATATTCGATAAATCAATCACAGAATATGCCACCATAATCCCGTGATCGCACTCCTCCGATTATGAGATTATATTTATCTCCTCACGAGAATAATAATAAGCGTCCATTGATATAATCATTACATATGGATTAATCCTCCATAGATTGTTCATTCTAAATCGGGAAGTTACCGTTAACCCTTTCGAGAACCTCTTATCCTTATTTACCATTAACCCCTAGTGATCAATTAATTCATACAACTCACTTTGGTAGCTAATCGAGTGTAATATGAACTCGCGCGATCGATCGTTTCTAGGATTAACAAATAAGGAATCGTATATCTACTTTCATAAATGGAAGGAATGGATTCCGTATTCGTGATAACACGGACTACTCACTCAATCCAAGACAATGCCAAGATGGGGTAATTCAGATCACAGACTCAGTGTAATCCTTAACCGTCAAGTCAAACCTCATACTGATTCAAGCAGTTGACTGTGATCACCTCAGGATTAAGATATATCCGTAAATATGATCATCCATTGATTCGATAAGACTTCTCGATTACGGAATTATATCGTGAACTCTAATCAAATCGGTCCAGCCCTATATGATATATCTATCATATATAAATGCCCCACTAGGTTCTCTTAACCAAAAGTCCAGATAAGACAATCACACCAATTGTGTTATGGGCACATTAATAGCGTGTTAAAGGAGAGACCCGATACTCTCGATTAACTTCACTACAGGCTAATTGTATTTTAAGTACATCTTCACTAACTCAATCCTCCCGTGTATATCCCGTACATTGAGTCAAGTGATTACATAAACGATATAATTTACGGTTTTCTGTAGTGTAAATACTATTGTCACATCGGTGAATATGAGAACAATAAATATGAATAATAATATCATTTCATTTATTAAATAAAACAATTACAAAATTGTCTTTCGGAAATCACACCTAACAATCTCCCACTTGCACGAAAGCATGTGATTAATTGTTTTAG
Source organism: Gentiana macrophylla (assembly GCA_026214975.1). NCBI lineage: Eukaryota > Viridiplantae > Streptophyta > Magnoliopsida > Gentianales > Gentianaceae > Gentiana > Gentiana macrophylla. The sequence continues at coordinate 105,950,644 of CM047809.1, forward strand.
AGCACACCCTATTATTTAAAATACAACAAACTACATCTCCCACTTGCTCTAAAGCAATAGAGACCTATCCCGTATTCTAGTACCCGTTAAACATATCATAACCATTGCCAGATGACAAAGTACACTCCGATTGTGCCGTCGTAGAATAGGTCAGTGACTCGGGGAGTACTTACATCTAAATGTCATGGGTGTTAATGATTAGTCAGGTTGTCGGCTCGAGACGATCCGTAGAATCGAAACGTTACCGGTCCTTCTAATCATGTGGTACTTTCCCAATATGCTTTTGACCTCTAGTGATTTCGAAAATCCTTATAAGCTACCCCTTCATCGTTTGCACAATGATGTGGTATCGGCTTCCAAATCTAGAATCACTCCCAGATATGAAAAGGAAATCCTTAAGCTATATCGCCTCTTTAGCTACTACAAAAGCCATTAATCACCCAACTAGTTAAAGTCGAGTTGGCGTTGCTGGATTCCTCCAGGCAATAGCTTTAACACAAGAGTAAACACTAAGCCCGAGATCGACTTAACGATCATCCTCAATCTGACTTAAAGTCAAAATCAGTGTATCACACATGAATATGTCCGCATATTGTTCCTCGTTCTCTTCAAGATACTAAAGGACATACTAAAACTTGCTTTGTTAACCGCCGAATCTAAGATTCGATCAAAGTTGATGTTCAATAACCTAACCATCTCTTACTAGAAAGAGAATCTATCTCATTTCTCTTGATCCGAAGATTTAGAGAGTCAATCTCGAGGCATAGGTAGAACTTCGTTGAATGTTGCATACAGATGCATGCATCATCTTAACCAATAAGATGGATGGAAACCAATGATCGATTCTAATGAATTCGACCGAGTCAAACTCTTGAATGTTGTCCAAATCTGCATTAGACTATTGAATGTTCTTAACTTTTGTAGTATATTTGAAGTAGAATTGTGGCATTGTCGGATCGACTTGTGATAACACACCATGTTGATTGCAAGAATTTCAAAGGAGCAAGGCACACACAATGCCATGTTGATTCATTTACTAGTGTTCAATACAAATAGTCAAACTCTTCGAGTGTTATCCTTCACAAACACTAATATATATATTATATTACTCATCGTAGTAAAATTGATATCCAGTCTACAAAAGACTTATCAATATTATGGTCAAATCCACATATTATAGAAATATATGACTTCCAGTGACCGAGAGGTTTGCTTTTTATCCACAAAGGACATAAGCCTTGTGGTCATCCCGTCATAAGTTCATAAGGCAATACCCTTTTGTTCCGAATGAATCCAGACTCCGTTTGTTTGGCAAGAAAGTCTCAGGGAATCACCCCTATTTTCTGCTTTTGAACGAAATCATGCAATTCTAAGTGGTAAGAGAGTCGAAGGTCCGGTTAACTCTCTACTTCTTGTAGGAATTACCCTAGACCACTCAAGCTTTGCTCGAAGATAAACTTTCCTATTCATTCAACTCTTTTTCGTGTAGATCCAATTACTCCCACTTTGGGCCGAGACGGCAGGTGGTTCTACAAGAGTATGAACAGTAACTGGAGTACCGAACTCCATTCACAGGGTCATGGCTATTAAACCAACCTCTCTTATCAGAATCCTATACTGCTCACAAAAGAGCCATAGGTCATCAATCGATCCTTAGACTACAAAATCCGCAGAACCCGTAATGGGTAATGGATAAACCATACTCCCAATACTTACTGGGTGGATCGAAATTCTGATCTAGTTTAGTAGTATTTAGTGTTATCACCAACAACCGATGTTGGATGTGGTCTGATTTTAATCAGTTAGTAACTACCTTGAGTAAACATACTTTAAGGTTCAAGGTTTTGCTGTTCATGGACTCTATCAGAAAGGATGCAACAGTGTAATCGACCTTCCCGATTTCAAGAATCCTATATCTAACCTTTATACACAATTGGTTAAAAGATATATTACAAATGGTTATTGACCGAATGTCTGCGTGAAATTCCCGGTCTTACCTTCAAGCACCGTGTGCTAAATGCTTATATTTACGGAAGTGGGGTTAACCGAATCCACACCTTATCCATAAATTCCAAAGCATATTCTAGGTAGACTTCTCAGTCTTACACTTCAATGTAAACCGTTATTTCGCTTCCAATATCTTTATTGAGTTAAGCAGTGTATTGTATCACATCTCAAACTATGTAAGTCAATTTAACGGTTTCTCACTTAGTGAGAACATGTCACAACGAAGGCGGTGAGCATCGAGATCGAGGACTATGAATGGCCTATTCCGAGTATAGAATACTCTATCTCTGTTGAAAACAGAGAAACCTCAAAATATTTTGGATAAACTTACCAGAGTGTTTGAATAGTTATCAGACAAGAAGTCACTACTCGGAAGCTCCTACTAGCTTGTATCTTTCATCAGACCCCGAAGGTCGTCATGAACAAGCTATGTTACTTCTTTATAACCATTATCCTTTCCTCGATTGAAAGGAAACTTAGTCATTGAACCTTTGAGACAATATAACCAGACTGGGAGAAAGGAATCACCCTGAGCCAGTCTTCAGGTCTTGTCTTTTAGGGACTATGCACTAACTATGTAATATGAAGAATCGTTTATCTAAATATAGAAACCAATTGCTTTTACAAGTTCTTAAGATGTGTTTTATATACATATTTCAGCAATTGTAAGTGGTTTTGACTTTATCAAACAAATGTCCGAGTCTTGGATTCGTACTACAAACGGTATATTCGCTTTCTATACGACAAACAAATTATCGAATAGAAGGTAAATGCTTTCGTTCCAACGAATCTTAAAACAGAAAATAATTTTTCCGCGATATCCATGTATTGAATCCGAGATTCATATCCTTATATCACTCCCACTATTCTAGCTAAAATTAACTGCCCGTTGTTGACTCATTTAATCGTTAATGCGCTGCTACCTTGTTCTTTCAAAGAACTTAGCTCGAGAAAATCGCCTAGGATTCATAGGTTGGTGATCCAAAATCACTGTCCTTATCCTATGATTTTCAGTTAATTAATTTTCGGTTCAGCCTTAAAGTTTTCTCAGTTTAGATGACTAACACTTTTAGACATATTCTCCCATTCTTGACTTTCCGTGAATGGAAACAGTCTTGAACCAGCGGTTCATTTGAGTAGACACTACTCTTGAACCGTGGGATGTCTTTTTCGAGTGTTACCCGTCTGGACTTCTCGGATTTTCTAATATACCAGAAAAACAACAAATCATATTAAAGCTCCCACTAGTTTATCGGTTCCAAATACCGTCTAACGAGCAATGCTTTTTTATGATTTTCCGATTTTTTTCGATAAGAAAATCTTTCGTACATAGTTCCAATGTTTCCAGAAAAACAACAAATCATAGAACTCCCACTAGTTCATCGATTCCAAATATCGTCCAACTAGCGACATTTCATGATTTTCCGGTTTTTCAATTAGAACGGTTACGTGTGTAGTCAGTTACACTTTTCTAATGTTCTAGAAAAACAACAAATCATAAAGCTCCCACTAGTTCATCGATTCCAAATATCGTCCAACTAGTAACATTTCATGATTTTCCGATTTTTCAATTAGAAAATTACTCGTGTAATTACTACACACTCAAAATTCACTAGAAGAATATCAAAGTCCGAAATCACCTTTGATCAAACTAAGTTTGTCTTCCGTTTGACACGAATGACACTAGTGACATACCTATATGTCATTCTGGTTTTTAAAAGGCTTAAAAGAAAATATCTCTTTTGAAAAATAATTGCATTATCGATTAACTAGTTCAACGTCCTAGTTACTTTCCACTTTTTAACGAAGTCAATACTAGTCAATTATAAATTTTAAGCAAGTTAGTAAGGGATATAATGCTGTAAATAAAATGACATATATTAATTCAAGTTTAACACTACTATATTATTTTATTTTAGGAATTGTAAACTAAAATTAAGTCTACTCTACCATTCCAAGGTTTTAACCTCGCATCTCAGTGCCGCCTTAGGGTAGGTCAAAGAGATGACAGTTAAATCGAGACAATCTCATCAATGAATAACTTGTGAGAATCGAACATCCCACGAGAATCGAACATCCCTTTATTCATTGACTACCTTCCTTTTTAGCCTAGATATTATCAAGAATACCCATGATGAGTGTGACCTACTATATCGGATCTCTTAGGTACGCCCCGAGTATGCCGTCGTAGGATAGGCCAGTGACCCGACGAGTACCCGGAAATCTTATCCTTTCGGAGACCAAGCCATGAATGTTGATAGGGGTGAACACCATCCGTAGGGGGACGAAATCAAAGCGCCGCGAGGCGTCACCCTTCTCTCACTTACTTATATCTATAGTAGAGGCCGTGGGGTTGGCTGTCGCCTCCCCCGCTCCCACTCAATATTTTGGAAGTGGTGGCGGGTTAACTAACCACGTCTTTTTGATGTTAACATAAAAGCACATCAAATCAAGTATTCGAATGGTGTCGGTAACGTAGGCAAGCCTACCCGCCCTATTCGTTGGAACATATGTGTGATACCGGACGAAGTCGGGTCAAGAGAGCCTCATTGAGATAAGAAGGAATCATCCCTCCGCCACCGGTGTAGCTTAGTCTTGCTTTGGACCCCGTGCATACATCACACTAGGAGGGTTAAGTCGGTCGAGCCTAGCTCAGTTGACCACCCAACCTATAGGCGAACCGTTTTTATCCAAGATTTATTGTTCTTTTACCATCATTCAATCTCGTAGACACTACGAATCGAAAACGTGATCTCGTTTGGGCTTTTACGGCGGTTCACCGAGAACACACCGAAAGGCTTAACGATTTCATAACCCGTCCTCGGATCTTTAATTAGTTACTAAATTAATTAATTACCACGTATTAATTAAATTTCAACTAATTACGCGAGTTTGTATACATGCCTATTTTAATTACCAAAATTAAAATTCTACATGTATGCATGGAGTGGATTTATGATATGATGCATGTCATGGCAATTCCGATTTTATATCTATTTTATGATCAAACACATAAAAAATAAATTGCGGAAAATTTAAACACCGAGATGGATTGTTGGTACCCCCGTATCTAATCTATCCTAGGAAAAAAAAATTTAATCTTGTTGTCTTCGAGTCTTGATCTTCGAATCTTGAACTCGAACCTCTGATACCACTGTTAGTAATATCATCCGCAGCGGAAGCGATTTAAGGATCTAGATCTATAATTTACACGTAATAAAATAACTAGATTTATATCTACAAGGGGTTGTAAAACAGACCTCTTGGATCTCAAAATCCAAGTTGAAGAGCCACAATAGAAATAACAAACGAAGATGTGAAGAGCACCACGATCTTCCGTACGTGTGATCCAAGCAACTCCCGGTGGAAGGAAATCCTCGTCTCGAATCCTTCCGATATGCTACCCGAAAAACCTCCAAGATTTTCCCCCTTAACCCCTTGGCCGAATTTTTACTCTCTTCTCTCTAAGAGAAGTCGAAAATTGTATATATGTATTAGGCTTGGGAGAACTCTCTTTATATATGAGAGTAAAACTTAACCTCCAAGGATTTAATAATTAATACAAAATCAATTATAATAATCTCATTAAATAAAAGATAATCCTATAATATTCTAGAACAAATCTAGAATAATATTTATCTTTATTTCTTACCATAAATATTTATCCAATAAATATTTTGTGCCATGTCTTAAACAATTTCTTGTTTCCTAAAATATACACTTGGGGCGAAATTTGTAGCTTGTGACCTAGTCACAATAATTTCGACTAACACACTAAATTGGGCCAAGATTATGAAAAATGTCTTTTTCACATATTTAATTATTTAGCCCAACTAATTTAATAGTCCACTAAGCAATTAATTCACATATCGTTTTAATAAAGTCCAACAAGAACTAAATTAATATTATTAGGATTCGACGTCCGAGAATAGCTATGCAATATTTGGAGGCACGTCGGGGACCATGGACTAATAATCAGTGGCTCCGATAAATCAAATAAATAATTATCTTACGAACAGAATAATTATATTCGATAAATCAATCACAGAATATGCCACCATAATCCCGTGATCGCACTCCTCCGATTATGAGATTATATTTATCTCTCACGAGAATAATAATAAGCGCCCATTGATATAATCATTACATATGGATTAATCCTTCATAGACTATTCATTCTAAATCGGGAAGTTACCGTTAACCCTTTCGTAACCCTTATCCTTATTTACCATTAACCCCTAGTGATCAATTAATTCATACAACTCACTTTGGTAGCTAATCGGTGTAATATGAACTCGCACGATCGATCGGTTTCTAGGATTAACAAATAAGGAAATCGTCTATCTACTTCCATAAATGGAAGGAATGGATTCCGTATCTGTGATAACACGATTACTCACTCAATCCAAGACAATGCCAAGATGGGGTAATTCAGATCACAGACTCGGTGTAATCCTTAACCGCCAAGTCAAACCTCATAATCGATTCAAGCGCTTGATCGTGATCACCTCAGATTAAGATATATCCATAAATATGATCATCCATTGATTCGATAAGACTTCTCGATTACGGAATTATATCGTGAACTCTAATCAAATCGGTCCAAATTCTATATGATATATCTATCATATATAAATGCCCCACTAGGTTCTCTTAACCGAAAGTCCGGATAAGACAATCACACCAATTGTGTTCGGGCGCATTAATAGCACGTTAAAGGAGAGACCCGATACTCGATTAACTTCACTACAGGCTAATTGTATTTTAAGTACATCTTCACTAACTCAATCCTCCCGTGTATATCCCATACACTGAGTCAAGTGATTACATAAACGATATAATTTAGGGTTTTCTGTAGTGTAAATACTATTGTCACATCGGTGAATATGAGAACAATAAATATGAATAATAATATCATTTCATTTATTAAATAAAACAATTGCAAAATTGTCTTTCGGGCATCACACCTAACAATTAGGTGAGTTAGCTTTTTAAAGGGAGGGTTAATAAGCCTAGTATAGGGGGTTAAGCGAGAGTTGTTCAGACATTAACGCAAGAATAAGGAGTTGACACCCGTGGATATCATATAAACTGAATTGGATAGGTAGGTCGGTTAAGACACACTCATTGTCAAGTCTTTCATTAGGGGTAAAAGTAACCCGCTGGATCGTAGTTCGGCTATGCTTTTTAATCATATAAGTAAAACCAGTAGTGTAATTGTTCTCGGTGAAATTTATGGTTTTTATCGCATTATTAGAGAACAATATCTTTCGTATTTTAGTAATTTTTAGAGAAAATTATATGTTTAAGGCGTGAATGTGAATAATGGGGTTAGAAGTGTCAAAAGTGTAATTTGGGCGCTTTTATGTGTTAAATTTATTGAATTATTATTATTTGGGGATGACTACATGTTTTCCATGTTTTATCTATTATGTAGGTGCTTAATTTCGAGTGCATAAAGAGGATAAATGAGGCTCAATTCGAATTACAAGAGATAAATATGGAATTGGCTTGAAGAAGAATGGATAACTATGAAGAAATCCGATCTCAAGATATTGGACGGGCGCCCACCGATCGCACAGCGCCCAGGAGTGAACTGGCGTCCATGAAGCGTCCAGAGTCATATTTTACATACAGAGTCTCCAGACGTAATCTGAACGAGCGTCCAACCCCAGCTCGGCCGACTCGAATAAGTTTTGCACTTTGGACTGGCGTCCACCCCTTTGGACGGGCGTCCAGTGCCGTTTTGACCTAGCCGCCTCAGAATTCTATAAATAGGCGTGTTATTTCAACCCTAACGGACACACCATACAGCCGCATATTCCACCCTTGGAGGAGCCGCACCAAACCCTAAAGAATTATGAGTTTCTTCCCTTCAACCATATCTTGGATCATCGCAAGCATGCAAGGCTAAGCACATCGCGGTAGAGCAACGGGATGAAACCACATCAACGTCATCACAACCATGATTAGTTAGTTTTATTTTTATTTATGATTCGAGCATCGTTTTATTTATCGATTGATTTTGGATTGATTGCTAAGCGTTTTATTAGATAGGAATGTCAATGAAACCATATGTTGCTTTGAATTTATATGGAAATATGATTCAATAGTAGAGTTTTTCAATCGATACGATTAATGTTATTTTGAGGAATCATGTGATGTTAATTGGGTTGTTTAATTTGGGAACGAGTTAATGATCTTGTGTTGAACGTTAAATTGTTTTGCTTGGAAAAGGAAACAAGAACCCTAGAATTCGATTTAAAGGAATTTAGTCGAATTGTGATTGATCATACCAATAAATCGTGTTTAGATCATAAGAATGGTTGTGTGATGGTTGTGTGGTGTATCCTTGTTGTTTTACCGTCCTTTTAAGTATCTCATTAAACAAATTAGTTCGTATTGATTGTTATTGTTACGTTTAGTTACTTCCAGGATTTTAGTGTGTTTCTGCATATTTTTCTGTTTCAAAGACATACTTGGGACGCTCGTCTGAGTCGTAACGCCTTCGTCGGCTTCTAAGTTTTTTTTTTTCTATTTTCTGTGATTTTACCCACTGTTCTTCGTTTTTTTACATTGTAGATAGTATAAACCTTAGTTTTAAGTAATAGTTCGTGACATAACCGACTTAGGAGTTATATCTTAACTCGATAACTTTACGATTCCCTTAGGGACGACTCGGCAACATCCTTTACTACGCACCTTATACTTGGGGTGTTCCGATAATATAAATTTAAAACACGTTTTTAACGAACAAGTTTTTGGCGCCGTTGCCGGGAATCGTAACGGTTGTCGATTCTTCGTAGTATAGTTTCTCTAGTTAGTAACTTTCTTAGGTTTTAGATTAGTTTTGTTTTCCTTAGTCTCGCTTTTGTTTATCTTCGTTTCTGTTGTTTTTCTCGCTCGACCCTTGTTTTTCAGCTTTTGAACGAACGCCCAATCATACTGACGCCGCTCATTTCCGAGAAAAATTCCTTTTATCTGCTTAATCGATCGAACGAGCGCCTGGCCTCTCCAAACGCCCGCTTGTTTAGTAAAACGCCTCGAATCGCTTTTAGTATACCGCATTTAGCGCCTATTGAACCAGACGCCCGTCCGGGAACTTCCCTGATGCACGCTCGTTTCACGATTCTCGAACGCCCGTTCGTCATCCTTCTTGTTCTTCTCCTTTCTTCTCTTAGCTTGTATTCCAAGGTTAACTCTTTCACAACCTCGACTTTTAGTCAGTGTTGACCTCTCTGGTTGTCCTCCTGGTTTATGCAAACCAGAAGCAAGAAGGGACCTCTCCTCTTTGATCCAGAACCGGAACGGTCCATCCTAAGAAGAAGGCTTTTTCCCGATCTAGACATCATGGTCGACCAAGTTCAAAATCCGAATCTAGTTCCTCCTAATCCCAGCCCTCCCAAATCAAAATCCGGACCTCAAGCTCATTTGAATCGGCTCCTTCAACAAATCTGGTTGTTACAACAACAACAGAATCGACAAGCTGGGCTACAAAACCAATTGCAACAACTCCATCAAGCCCAGCAAGCCCAGCTAAATCAAGACCCCTATGCCCCTTATCTTAACCAAGACTTCCTGGAGGGGCATAGACCTATTCGACCTCCAGATATGGGGCAAGTACATTTCGATCTGAAGAATGGAGTGGTTGGACTGGTCCAAAATAGCTCTTTTCACGGCACTGCTCAAGAAGATCCTCATGACTTCTTGTCCACTTTTGTTCAAATTTGTGAAGGTGCCATTATCCGGTGTTGATTCTCGAGATTGTTAAGTCGAAACTTTTCCCGCTTGCTTTAAAAGGTGAAGCAAACAGATGGTTCAAATCCTTACCCCATCACTCTCTCCATACCTGGGCCGATGTTAAAAGAGCCTTCGCTCTGAAATTCGTTTCACCTGGAACGATAATGGGCCTTAAACATGATATAGCTAATTTTGAGCAGTTAGAAGGAGAAAGCGTAGGAAAGGCCTGGGAAAGGTTGAATTTGTTAATGAGGAAATGCCCTAACCATGGATACACTCGACATGAACTCCTAGAATTATTCTATCAGGGTGTTACTCAACCCAATAGAGATTATCTAGATTCCACAGCTCATGGATCTTTTCTGGGAGGAGGAGATGATGCTGCCTATAGGGTAGCTGAAACAATTGCCAAGAACAACATGTGGTCAACCTCTAGGAAGACCCATGTTGAGGAAGATAAGAGGAAATCTGTTGCAAGCGATCCTGTGATTACGAAGTTGGTTGCTCAAGTGGAAATGATAAACCAACAGATGGCTAATTTACAAATGCAGCAACAGAAAGGATCAGCGGATATGAGTCTTCTGGGAACGCAGGCGAGCAATGAGAACGGAGATGAAGTGAATGCGATAGGCAACCAGAATCAAACTTTTCGTAATTTCAATCAAAATTCTGGTCAATCAAGCTATAATCCAAACCGTAACTTTTCCGGAAATCCGCACAAACAAGATTATTATATCGCCACCTGGCGATCCAATTCCAAACCAGTCCTTCAACTCCAACAATCAAAAGCCCCAAGGCAATTGGGCTCAAACGCAAAATCCACAAACCCACCTCTATCTCTCAAAAGAAATTCGATGAGCTAGTAGATATGGTGCAAGCACTAGCCACCGGTCAAAAGGAGATAGAGAGACAGATTGGCGGATGGTCGATCAACAAGCAAGCGAGCCCCAAGGAAGACTCGCTAGTTATCTGAGATAAAAATCCTAAGGCGTAAGTCGGTGCATGTAATGCCATCACACCATGATGGAATTATGGACAAGAGGAGGAGTTGAATGCGATTACACTTAAGCGGAAAGAAAGTTGGACCCGAAGAAGTCGCCGGAAGCGAGTAGCCCCTCCCGACGCCATGAGTTCGGGAGGATAAGCAGCAGACAAATACTGTAAGAGAGCGACAGTGGAGCGAGAGCTGAATGATAATGATTCCTCGGGGAAAGTGATGAGGATGTTGAAAAGAGTAGTCGATGGCCAAACCCGACTAAAAAGAAAGCCGAAAAGTTTGTCGATGGAAGGATAAGGAGGATGAAGCCATTAAAAATCAAATTCCAATCAATCATCCAAAACCCTTCCTTATCCAAAGAAAGAAAAATGAGAATACTTTGAACTCGATAAAACTTACGATGGAGTGAGGAAGCTGCTTAGAGAAACCATGGTGACTATGCCTCTTGCCGAAGTGTTAACTGAGATGCCTAAATGCTCCAAGTTTCTTAAGGACGCCTGTGGAAATAAGAAGAAGCTGAAAGGAATGGCAGATGAAGTGCTAAACGAAGAATGCTCAACAATTTCTCAGAGCATTGCAATAAACCGTGGTGACCCCGGACGACCTTCAATCTCTTGCATGATCGAAGGCCGCACGTTCCACAATGTCTTATGCGACTCTGGTGCCTCTGTTAATGTGATGCCTTTGAACATTTGCAAAAGTCTCGGGTTGGACAAAAGGCTAAGGGAGCGCCCCGTCTCTCTTCAGTTGGTGGACAAATCTAGCCGTTTAGCAGCCGGTTGCGTTAACAATGTCCTTACCCATGTTAAACAATTGGTGTTTCCAACCGATCGGGTTATATTGGACTACCAACTCGACAAGGAAATGCCTCGATCCTAGGCCGGCCTTTCTTGGACACACCGCCGCCACCATTGACTTCACACCGCCAAATTACCTTGAGAATATGAGACACTTCCATTTCCATCGAGCAAGGTAAAAGTTCAAGAATCCCCAATTCAGGGAATTTCATTCATTGAAGCAATTTATGGGGATGAATCGACCCGATGAAGAGCTCGCAGAGACGAAGCCCTGGATGTCATAAATCATGAAGAAGAAGAAAACAATCTGTTTCAAGAGTCAGTAGTCACCTGTAGAAGTGTCTCAACAACTTGCGACACCGAGCCTATAAGTGAGCAGAAAATTTGGGACATTCCGGGAATGAGCAGTAGTGATCTGAAGGAGCTCAATCAGTGCACTTTAACCTTGCGTAAGAGGAAGTTTTAATGGGAAGTTGGGATGAAATCGAATTCTGGAGAGAAGCTACCCATTGGGAGATGGATGATTGGGAGCGACTTGCCGATGAACTTGAAGAAGAAGAGCTTAAGAAGGTGATTGCACATTGCAAAGAAAAAACGGAAGCGGACAGGGAGATTCCTTTTGATGACGTGATTCAATACCTTTCTGGGATTACACCCCAGGAGGATGAAGTGTTTTTCAGTCAACCGGTCCAAACTCAAATGGAAAAAGGTGGTCCGTTAAAATCTAGCATCGAGCAACCACCTGTTGACTTAGAGTTGAAACCGCTGCCGCAGCATCTAAAATACATCTTTCTTAAAGACGGTGATAAGTTGCCCCTAATCATCTCATCTAAACTCGAGCCTGAGCAAGAGGCAAAATTGATCAAAGTCTTTGGAGAAACATATCCTCGCTGTTCGGATGGCGGTGGGCGATATCGGAGGAATCGGCCTGGATGTATGCATGCATAAGATCCGAACGGAGGAAGGAGCGAAAAAGGTCAGACAACCGCAAAGAAGGCTGAACCCGCACATGCAAGAGGTTGTTAAAAAGGAGATCATCAAATGGCTTGATATGGGGATTATTTATGCCATCGCCGACAGTGAGTGGGTTAGCCCTACTCAAGTTGTGCCAAAGAAGGGGGGTATTACCGTAGAAAAAAATGAAAAAGGGGAGGAAATTGCTTTACGCCTTGTGACTGGTTATAGGGTCTGCATTGATTATCGCAGATTGAACGAAGTCACTGCAAAAGATCATTTCCCCTTACCCTTCATTGACCAGCTAATTGAAAGACTGAGTGGTCACAAATATTATTGTTTTCTCGATGGATATTCTGGGTACTTCCAGATAGCCATCGATCCTAATGACCAGGAAAAGACCACGTTTACGTGTCCATCTGGTACTTTTGCTTTTCGCAGAATGCCATTCGGCCTATGCAATGCACCCGCGACTTTTCAACGGTGCATGTTAGCCATTTTTGACGGACTTGTAGAGCAATGCATGGAGGTCTTTATGGATGACTTCTACCACGGCGGCATGCTTTGATGAGATCTTAAGGAATCTAGATATGGTACTCAACGATGTGTTGAGAAAAATTTGGTGCTTAATCGGGAGAAATGCCATTTTCTAGTTGATTTGAAGGGATTGTTTTGGGACACAAGTTGTCCGGTGAAGGTATTCAGTGGATAGGGCTAAAGTAGAGGCCATTGAGAAATGTCATATCCAAAGACAGTTAAGGAGGTACGAGGATTCCGGGACATGTAGGCTTCTATCGGCGTTTTATTAAAGATTTTTCGACTATAGCAAAGCCGCTTATCCAACTCTTCTTGAAAGAGGAAGTAGAGTTCGCTTTTGATGATGCGTGTAAGGAAGCTTTCAAATGCTTAAAGGATAAGTTAACGGTGCCCCATTTTGATCACGCCCATTGGACTAAACCTTTCGAACTCATGTGCGATGCCTCTAACTACGCTATAAAGCAGCTTTTAGGGCAAAGAATTGACAAAAAGTTGAGACCAATCTACTATGCGAGCCGAACTTTGAACCCATTTCAGTGTAACTACACTACTACAGAGAAAGAATTCTAGCAATGCTTTTGCTATGGATAAGTTTCAAGTTACCTTCTTGGGTCTCGAAGTCGTGGTTTGGACAGATCATGCAAAGATTACGCTACCTCATGGAAAAACAGATGCTAAACCAAGGTTATTGAGATGGATTCGATCCTACAGAATTTGACCTTGAAATTAAGGATAAGAAGGGTAGCGAAAATGTTGTAGCCGATCACTTATCTCGCTTAGTGAACGAGGGTGACGAAAACACTAAAGAAATAGGCATTGACTTTCCAACCGAGCAATTAATGAGGCTAGAGAATGTGAGGCCTGGTATGTCGATTACGTCAATTACTTAGCGATTGGACATCTCAAGAGATGACGATCAGAAAAGAAGAAGTTTTTCAAATGACTTGAAGTATCTCGTATGGGAGGATCCACATTTGTTTAAAGTCCGCAAAGACGGGTTGCTTAGAAGGTGTGTTCGGAACATGAACAATCTGGATATCTTAGAGCAATGTCATAGTGGTCCTATTTGGTGGACACTACGGAGCACCAAAGGCTCATTGCGAAAATCCTTCAAGCTGGATTTTACCGCCCACTGCTCAAAGACGTTTGAAGCCTTTTGCAAAGGCCGTGACAGATGTCAAAGAGTAGGAGGCTCAAGAATAGGATGGAGATGCCTTTGAGGCCTATCTTGGAATGTGAAGTCTTCGACGTGGGGGCATCGATTTCATGGGACCTTTCCCATCATCGTGCGGTAATAAATATATCCTAGTATCGTTGACTATGTTTCCAAGTGGGTAGAGGCTATAGCCACCCAAACCAATGATCACAAAGTTGTAAAGAAATTCTTGCAAAAGAATATCTTTACTAGATTTGGTCGTCCTAGAGCCCTTATTAGTGATGAAGGTTCGCACTTCGTAATGCACCACTAGATAAAATTCTTGAAAGATATGGTGTCAAGCATAAGATTGGTACACCATACCACCCCAAACCAAAGTGGCCAAGTTGAAGTAAGCAAATGAAGTCTAAAGCGGATTTTGAGAAAACGGTGAATTCGAATAGATCCAACTGAGTCCGAAAATGGACGACGACTCGGGCTTATCGTCTGCGCTCAAGACCCCTATGGGCACGCCGCCTTTCAAATGGTTTACGGCAAGGCGTGCCATCTACCGGTCGATTTGGAGCACAAAGCTTCATCGGGCTATTAAATACTTGAACTTCGATAGCAGCTCTGTGGCGAGAAAAGATTATCGCGAATCGCATGAGCTCGATGAATTCAGACTCAGGGCCTACGAGAACGCAAAACTGAGCAAGGAAAGAACGAAAGCGCTCCATGATGCTAGAATAAAGGATGAGATTTCAAGGTAGGAGAGATGGCTTTACTTTACAACACAGATTACATCTGTTTGTTTGGCAAGCTTAAGTCCAGATGGTCCGGACCCTTTGAAATTGTCGAAGTTCATCCGGGAGGAGCGATTTCCTTGAAAGCGGTACAGTCGTCAACCTTTTAAAGTGAACGGTCATAGATTGAAAAGTATTTTGGCCAACCTTATGAAGTACCGAGGTCATATACTTTCAAAAGTTGGTTGACGTGCTCGATATCTTTGCATTATGATGAGATTCCATCCGACTTCTTTGCTTGAATGATGACATTCTCCCCTTAAAAAGCTTCGCCACAATTCCGAACCTATCATTCCGCTGGTGCCACATGTAGGAAAAGTTGAGACGAAGACGAAAGTCGGTCTTTGCCTGGAAAGCCAAGTTAAAGAACTTGGTAGGCACTTCACTTGTGGCGGTTGTGGTCAAACCTCGGTCCTTCCTCCGATCCTGCCGACGATGAGGTGGCGCGGTTAAACCAAAGTGGCCCGACCCGGTTGACTTTGAGGATTGTGTCAAGCTAATGACATTAAAAGAGCGCTCCTGTGAGGCAACCTAGTTTTGTTTTATTTTCTTTTAGGTTAGTTAATTATAGAAGTAGTACCTTGGTTGTTTGCGTGCGATGTTTATTCCGCTTACGTGTCTTTGAATGTTTTGTCTCGCTCATATACCCCTTGTACCCGAGATTATATGGTATGTCGAGTGTTGCGTATACTTTTGAGCAGTTCGCAAGCTTTTATGTCCGGTGTTGTCCGTTCAAGTTGTAGCGGTCCATTCATGCTCCACCGACTCTCCGCTAACTTTCATCCGACAACCAACGTTGCAACCAACTAAGTTTCTTTTTCTTTTATTTGCACATTCCGAGGCCATAATGTGATTCAAGTGTGGGGAGTGGTGTCAGGTATGTTTTTATGCTATATCCTTTGACATATGAGTGAATGTTAAATTTCGCGAAATTTAAAATTTTTGTAAATCTCGAGCATGTGATTGAAACTAAATGCTTGCTAGTTGTAGTTTTCTAACGATGATAGTATGTGACTTAGTGAGATAATTATAGCATGTCTTTACTTTTATGGAGATAGTGTTCATTTTTCACTCACGAAAGCCTTTGATATGAAGCAAGGTTTTTGAACTATATCCTTTCATTATTTTGATGAGTATCTTAAGAAGGTCAAGTATGGTAACACTGAGTTAGACCGTGTAATTGTGAATATCATGAAGTTTGAATGTGATAAGTGAGATGTAACTTATGTCCGAAACAAATGAATAAGTAGTGAATCATAATAAATACGTTTGTCGAAAAGTCTGGTTAATGATTTGAGTGAGGTAGGTATACCACGTATGTCCTATACCACTATGATGACCAATAGCTCACGACAACGGTCGGTTTATAGCTACCTTATGATTTGAGTAGGTAGGGGATTATCTTGAAATGTCCTACTCTACTATGATGGGTAAGAGCTTATTCTGATATGCGTTGAATTTGAAAATGTTGAAAAATGATGAATAAGAATAAAAATAGAGTGAAGTCTTTGTTATCATGGATCTTATACCCAGTGAGAACCGTATGATATCTTTGTAGGATTATCCTATTGAGTGCGTGGGAAGGCTTAGTGTGAAGCTATTATCGTCTGCACTACCTAGGATAGTCATTGAAATTTTTGAGAGGATATTCCTTTGAAAGTCTTGTTAAATTTGAGAAGGGCTTGTCACACATTCACTGAATCTATCTCTGTGATGGTATTGTTGGCTATAGTTGTTGTATCTTTTGTTACGTGAGTTAGAGATCTATGTGGAGTGTATGAAAGTTGAGCTATAGTTTTGATTGTTTTGTCCGGGACGAACAAAAGTTCAAGTGTGGGGGAGTTGTTCTCGGTGAAATTTATGGTTTTTATCGCATTATTAGAGAACAATATCTTTCAGATTTTAGTAATTTTTAGAGAAAATTATATGTTTAAGGCGTGAATGTGAATAATGGGGTTAGAAGTGTCAAAAGTGTAATTTGGGCGCTTTTATGTGTTAAATTTATTGAATTATTATTATTTGGGGATGACTACATGTTTTCCATGTTTTATCTATTATGTAGGTGCTTAATTTGAGTGCATAAAGAGGATAAATGAGGCTCAATTCGAATTACAAGAGATAAATATGGAATTGGCTTGAAGAAGAATGGATAACTATGAAGAAATCCGATCTCAAAGATATTGGACGGGCGCCCATCGATCCGCAGCGAAGGCCCAGGAGTGAATCAAGCGTCCATGAAGCGCCCAGAGTCATATTTACATACTGAGTCTCCAGACGTAATCAACGAGCAGCGCCCAACCCCACTCGGCCGACTCGAATAAGTTTTGCACTTTGGTGGCGTCCACCCCTTTGGACGGGCGCCCGGTGCCGCTTTTGACCTAGCCGCCTCGAGAATTCTATAAATAGGCGTGTTATTTCAACCCTAACGGACACACCATACACCGCATATTCCACCCTTGGAGGAGCCGCACCAAACCCTAAAGAATTATGAGTTTCTTCCCTTCAACCATATCTTTGATCATCGCAAGCATGCAAGGCTAAGCACATCGCGGTAGAGCAACGGGATGAAACCACATCAACGTCATCACAACCATGATTAGTTAGTTTTATTTTTATTTATGATTCGAGCATCGTTTTATTTATCGATTGATTTTGGATTGATTGCTAAGCGTTTTATTAGATAGGAATGTCAATGAAACCATATGTTGCTTTGAATTTATATGGAAATATGATTCAATAGTAGAGTTTTTCAATCGATACGATTAATGTTATTTTGAGGAATCATGTGATGTTAATTGGGTTGTTTAATTTGGGAACGAAAGTTAATGATCTTGTGTTGAACGTTAAATTGTTTTGCTTGGAAAAGGAAACAAGAACCCTAGAATTCGATTTAAAGGAATTTAGTCGAATTGTGATTGATCATACCAATAAATCGTGTTTAGATCATAAGAATGGTTATGTGATGGTTGTGTGGTGTATCCTTGTTGTTTTACCGTCCTTTTAAGTATCGGTAAACAAATTAGTTCGTATTGATTGTTATTGTTACGTTTAGTTACTTCCAGGATTTTAGTGTGTTTCGTGATATTTTTCTGCTTTCAAGACGTACTTGGACGCTTCGTCTGCAGTCGTAACGCTTCGTCGGCTTCTTTTTTTTTTTTTTTCTATTTTCTCGTGATTTTACCTAATTGTTCTTCGCTTTTTTACATTGTAGATAGTATAAACCTTAGTTTTAAGTAATAGTTCGTGACATAACCGACTTAGAGTTATATCTTAATCGATAACTTTACGATTCCCTTAGGACGACTCGGCAACATCCTTTACTACGCACTTATACTTGGGGTGTTCCGATAATATAAATTTAAAACACGTTTTTAACGAACAGTAATCGTTATTTCTGCAATAGTTGTTAATCTTTCCACTATCTATTGACCTGAACCAAGTTCTACGTCGACTTTGGTACTTCACTGTTACTCCATGTGGATTCGACCTTGTGACCACTATACTACCGTTGACCCGATACTCTGTCGGTTAAAGTTAGCGGTTAAGTATTTTGCTATCAAGAATTTTGGCGCCGTTGCCGGGGAGTACATAGTGAATATCTTGCAAGTTGACTGAAAGCTTGGGCTTAGGTCATTTTTTGTTTTTTTTTTTTGTTTTTTTGTTTTTTTTTAAATTTTATCTATTGAAGTGTCACATCACCTACTGATAGGGTGGTGGTGACGGGATACGGTGATTGTGTTCGTGTTGTTTTTCTGAGATTTTGTAGTGTGTGATGAAATGGAGGGATTCTCAAATCCACACTACCCACCTGAACGCCAATGTCCCCAACCAGAGATGACTATGAACCAGTACATGCAACAATGGTATGAGCCTCAACCTAAATATCAACAGCAGAGTAACCAGAGTTCTTGGGCCTATCAGTGCCCTAGTGCAGACCCGAATCAGAACTACGGTTATTCGAATGTGAATAGTAATGGACAGTTTGGTGGGAACATGCAGAATTGGAATCAGAGGAATGGGATTGGTGAGTTTCAACCAGTCCAACAATGTCAACCGATTCAGCAGAACAACGAGAACTTTAAGCCTGAGTTCGACCAAGCGACTGTGAACCGAGTGCTGCAGATGCTTAGGGATCAGGGGTTTCAAAACCATTTTACCCAACAATCCTTGCAACAACCTATACAACAAGTGAATGAGATCCCAGCTTGGAAAGAGACCTACACTTCTCCTCAAGTACACCAGAGTCAGTATGACCATTCTGTATCTCAACCGCAAGAGGAATACGAGATTGATTTCACTTTTGCTGAAGAAGAACGGGAAGTTGAGATAATAGAGGAGAGTCGCTCGAGAGGGTTTCGTGAGCGAAAGTCGAGAAAGTGCGGATACATCAAAGTTCTGACTGGGAGAAGCGGATGGATGAGTTGCAGAGGGAGATCACGGAATCTATGGATCGGATTTGGATGCTCAACCGAAGGAGTGCACACGGTGAGTATACAACTTCTACGACTAGAGCAGAATGGGCACGTAGGAAGGTCAGGCTTATGGAAGTGTACCAGGATCTCACCTCATTCAAGAAAGCCCAGAAGTTGGAGCATGAAACAGAGGCTTGTGCAACAGAGGTAATTAGGGATAATGAGGAGACCATTAGAGAAGAAGTTCAGGTGGAGAGTAAGGTTAAGGATTCGTTTTGCTATGATGAGCTATCGGATCCAGAGGAGCTACAAGATTTGAGGATAGAAGAGGGGCAAACTTTGCCTATTACACCGCCTCCCGATGCACTACGAAATGATGACTTGGAGGGGTGCATAATAGATTTGAGCACACTCTTTGATGATATAAAGTTGGAGTTATAAGAGAATCCGGGATCGCCCATTGCAATTTATGAAGATGCCTATATGGAGTGTGGGGTGAAACCTCATGAGATTCATAAATCACCCATGGTAGAGCTACTGAGAGAAGTGGAGATTATTCATATGTTGGTCCCGGATTATTACCCTCTTCCACTGTGTGGATGAGTTTTATGCGACCGGTTTGTATATTCCCGGTGGATGAAGTTTATGGAATTGCTAACAAAGGGAAACTACTATGGAGTGGTGACTTCAAGAAGAGGATGGATCGACGGGCTGAAAAAAGAAGATTCTCCGGCTGGGTAGAGGTAGCATCAAGGACCAAAAGAGGTAAGTTTTTAGTAAATTCAATTTCTATGGTTCTCGCATTGTTCACTTTTCTTAAGCTGTTGGTCTTCTTGAGTTTAGATTTTGGTTGATGAGTTTTGATGCTTACTTGTTTGAAATAAGTTGGTTGGAGTCGTTCGAGTCTTTCATGATTGGAGTCTGTTAAAGCGTCATCCGGTCGAGCCAACGACGTAAAACACAGGCGCTTGTGGGAGGCAACCCACCTTTTTGCTTTATTTGTTTAGATCTTATTGGGACCCTGAGAGGATATTTTACACCCGATTCGTGTTTTTGACATGCATGCTATAGCCGATATTTTCTTTATATATACATCTCCATGTTTGTGTTACCTACACTTAAGGTTTCGGCCTTTCGTTGTAGAGAATTCTTTGTGTTTACTTTGTAGCACAGGCACCCTGGGAGATACATTTGCGGTTGTTGCATTGCATTGGATGAGTTTTGTTTACAGTTCGCCTAAGTTTTTTCCTTTCTCACTCACACACCGAGGACGAAGGCTTCGTTTAAGTGGGGGTAGGAGACTTAGCTTCACTGTTTTTGTTGATAAATTTTAATGCCATGTTTTCATGTACTTGAATGATTTGTAGTCTTAGTTTTTGCTATATCGTGTGAATTTGGGCCATATTTTAAAATACTTCATGGATTGATGTTGTGTTATTTGTTGAATCATGATATCTTTAGGTTAAGTGGTTTACAATTGAGTAAATGCATGTGAGTTAAGTCGTGATCATGTTATAAAAATGGACTACACACGCACTTAATAGCTTCAATATCATGAGTTATGGTAATTAGTGATGCTTATAGTTGTCATAGTCTATCCTGTTATCTAGAACTTATACAATTAACTTCGAGGCGAAATAGAAAGGTCAATCTTGGTAGATTAAGGGATGACGGTCCTGGCATTTCTTTGACCCAACTAGAGCCAAATAGCCAACCCTATACATAATTTCCACAGAAACCTCTCTGAGCCTTTGTAGGGTGGTTAGACCCTCACCCGAACTTAGCCATTCGTTGATTAGCCTATAATTACCGACCCTTAGCCTTTATTTGTGGTCTGCGTTTCTTTGGCACCCTACGAGTGAGTTTTAATCTTATTTTGGACACACTTGCTAGCACAAGTGTGGGGTGGTGAAGATGTGTATCAAAGTATGGTGTTGGTAAATCTTTTGTACTACGAATTAGAAGGGATAGAAAAAGTGTTGGTGTTTGGTTTATAAAAAAAAAGAAAAAAAAAGAGAAAAAAAGAAAAAAAGAGAATAAAATGAATAAAAGAGTCAAAGTTTGCCAGAAAAATGGCTATGTATTAATTCTTCCAAAGTGGCGTTAATGGTGGACGGTTTTCATTAAAGTATGTTGGAATTTGAGAGTAAATAAGGAGAATGATTGCTCGAATCAAGCTCAGGTGGTGAGTTATGAGGCAATTTCAAGAAGTTTTGATTAAGCTCACTCGTTTTTCTCTTTTGATATTCTTTTTATCCTTTCGTTTAGCCCCGTCCCAAGCCTAACGTTACAACCTTGCAAGTCCTACCCGACCTTAGTTAGCCTTGATTTGACCTCGATTAGTGGAGATGTTTATGAAGTATAAGCCTATGGTGTAACAACAAAAGTCATGCATCTATAATCTGAACCGGTTAACTGTGATGAATGAATGAGAAGCTATGCACACACTCACATTCCGTTTTTGTAATAAGGTAGGATTAGACTCAATTGCATTTGCCTGGTTGTTTGCACTTGCCCTTTGCATATGATGATCCCGTGTATGACTACAATGTTGACTCTATGTTACATTTTAGAGTCGCTTTGTTTGCTCGAGGACGAGCAAAAGCTAAGTGGGGGGTAGTTGATGATAGTCAAATTGTAGTGTATTTCTTATATGAGATTACCTCCTTTTACGAGTTATTCATGGTAATTTTGGGCTATTATGGGTAGGATATGAACGATATTCACTTATATGCATGTTTCGAGACTAATGACGTTTTCGTCCCTAAAACTCGTGTTTTATGTGGATTTCAATTACGCTTCACAATGTATATTATGCCTTGGTGTCCATGTCTTTGTTTTCAGGCTTAGATTGATGTATAAGGTCGAGAATAAGGAAGAGAGTCTCGAGAAAGAACGAGATTTGGGGCCAAGGAGGAGAAAAGAGTGAAGAATCATTGACGAAATCTGAACCAGTCACTTCAGGGGCATTTTGATCACACTTGGAGACACTTTCAGGAAGGGTTGTCTTGATGAAAGTTGTAGAGAATTGAACCAGCTTTCCAAATCATTTTGAATCATCTCATTTGAAGCACTAGAAGTGAAGTTATGATGAAAATACTGAAGCTTGGTGCAAATGGCGTTTGGAAGATCCAAACGGGCGTTCGCTTGTTACTGAAAGTTGGGTTTTCAGGCAAACGGGCGTCCAAATGACCTCAAACGGGCGTTTTTGAGGGTTAAGCCCGAAAACCAAAGCTCATACAAGGCAAACGGGCGTTCATGCAACTCAAACGGGCGTTTGTGAGGGTGAAAACTCTAGTTTATCCCCGACAACAGATTTTCACCACGCCTGACCCTTTAATCGTCATTTTTACCCATCTAGAAGGCATTTTCTGGTCAAGTTGTCTTCATGAAATTTGTAGGTAATTGAACGAGCTTTCCAACGCATCTTGAATCGTTCAAATCGGAGCTCTACACAGGAATTTATCGCTGATTTACTGAAGACAGGTCAAGTTGGGCCAAACTAGCGTTTGCCAAGATCCAGACGGGCGTCCGGGACCGACAGCTCAGATTTTTGACCTACTCTATAAATACACAGCTCATTCAACCCCTATTTCATCCTGGACGACTTTGGGCATCTTAGGGGCGATTTTAGGGCGGTTTTTGAGTAGTTTAAACACCCTTTGATCCCCATATTCCATAGATTAAATCCTTTGATTCTACATACTTTCTCCTAGATTAATTTTCCGTTTCAATAGCAAAGATTCGACTTTTTGGTGGATTATTTCTTCAACATTCAAGGTTTGATTTTTATAATGATTATGCATTCGTTTATTATTGTTCTTAGTATAATTTCCTTTGATTACTTCGTTGTTAGTATGATTATGAGTAGCTAAAGTAGTTGTGCAGCCGAATTATGTGAAAACGGGTGAAAATCCCAAAGGGGGATGAGATGGGAGTTGTGTAGCGCTTAATTAAACGTTTGTATGATGAATTCATGTTCTAAAACTTGTTTTGATTGTTTTAATAGCTTTGAATGAGATTGAAAATCTTGTTCACTGTTACACACACATCGAGCTTATATATGTATTTTGCGGCGAGGTGTGGGATACGGGTATTAGAATCACTAGACATAGCCTTGATTGTTAGATTGACAACCTAGCTAGACGTTAGGACTATGCCTATGTGAGGTTCTTGTCGGGTTCCCGAGCGGCTCATTATTCTGGTCAACCATGTTAGGTGAGTTAGCTTTTTAAAGGGAGGGTTAATAAGCCTAGTATAGGGGGTTAAGCGAGAGTTGTTCAGACATTAACGCAAGAATAAGGAGTTGACACCCGTGGATGTCATATAAACTGAATTGGATAGGTAGGTCAGTTAAGACACACTCATTGTCAAGTCTTTCCTTAGGGGTAAAAGTAACCCGCTGGATCGTAGTTCGGCTATGCTTTTTAATCATATAAGTAAAACCAGTAGTGTAATCGTTATTTCTGCATTAGTTGTTAATCTTTCCACTATCTATTGACCTGAACCAAGTTCTACGTCGACTTTGGTACTTCACTGTTACTCCCTGTGGATTCGACCTTGTGACCACTATACTACCGTTGACCCGATACTCTGTCGGTTAAAGTTAGCGGTTAAGTATTTTGCTATCACTTGCCCTCGAGCAAAATGAGCATTTTAAAAGAATCCAAAGAGTGAACGTTACACGCATAGGTCAAGTCAATCACATATCAAGGATAACCGAAAAGTAATTGAGTAAAAGCATGCAACTTAACCCTACCTTATCAAGCAAACAGGATGTGAGTGTGTGAATAGCTGCTCCTACATTTACCACGGTTCACCGGTTTGGATTATGGATGCTAGGTTATTGCGACTACACCATAGGCTCATACTTCATAAGCATCTCCACTAATCGGGGCCAACCGAGGCTAAGCAAGGTTGAGTAGGACTTGCACGGTTGTAACGTTAGGCTAGGGACGGAAGGGAATTTCTAGGGAATAAACAAGAAAGCGACAAAACGAGCAAGCTTAATCACGAGGTGTAACAATACAAAACGTAGCTAGCTCTACCCTTCTCTAGCTCAAAATGAAACTTGAAACATGATTCACGAAATAAAATTCCATATCTTACTTTGTCTCAAGTGTAACGAGGCAAAAATGTATAGGAATCATGTTTCTACACTAAGGACTCACCCCAACACCAACATATTCAATGTGATCCACCACCACAACTTTTTCAATAAGGTTCAAAGGAGAAGGAATAAATGATTCACTAGTAGCATGTTTCATACCTTCTTCATAACTCTTATGATGGGTAATTACCTCAAGAGTCGACGGTGGAGTAACTGAAATTTCATCATTTTTAGCACTCATCTCAACCTTCCTCTTCTCAATCAATTACTCTACCCAGTTCTCCAAGTTCTTTAATTCCGATTGAAGAATAGTAGCATTCGTTTTAATATCCATCAACTCCCGACCTTGCTCTTGCAAAGTCTTGTTGATTTGCTCCAATAACATATCGGTCGTACTCTTTTGTGGAGGAGGAGGTATTTGTGAAGGTTGAGCATATTGCAAATAGACATTGGTGTGTTGAAACTGAGAAATTGGAGGACTCCCCCACTCATTGTTGTATGGTAATGTGTATGGGTTGAACTGATAATATGGTTGGAATCCAAAACTCATACCACCGAAATTAAAGCCTCCAAATGAGTAAGGAGAAGAGCCCTCATGGCCATATGGATCCATACACTGCGATTCAAGGGAAATGCAAGAACACAATCACGGTATCCAATCACCACCACTACCGCAATAGATGGTGTGACTCTTCAAAAAAAATCAAACATCAAGAAAAAAAACAAGAAAAGAAAAGAGAAAAAAAAAAACCTAAGCCTAAGTCTTCCAATGACTTAAGAGATACGATTAATTCCCCGGCAACGGCGCCAGAAAACTTGATGACCAAAATAGTAACGACCAACCTTTACCGGCAGAGTACCAGGTCGGAAGCATTATAGTGGAGAGCAATGTCGTATCCCTCAAGGAATCAATCGACTACCAAAGCCATTCTCATACTTAGTTTAGGTCAATCAAGTGTGTTCAAGTTTTGATTATGCTAAAATGATATTTAAACTAGAGATAAAGAGAGAAAGAGACATAGCCAAACTATGATCCAATTGATTACTTTCGCCCCTCTAATTTAGCTCGGGAATGGGATTAACCAACCTACCAACCTATACTTATATCGACTCATTCATGGGTGCAAACTCCTAAGCTTGTGTAAGACGCCATGCAACAATCGAACACCCTTTGCCCGGTTCAACAGTCCGCATTTAAGAATTTAATTGACCGAAACAAGATTAACGTGCTAGAGTTGCCCGATTTCACAACCAATTGAACCTCAATCCCTAATCAATCTAAACAACTCAGTTGATTATAAGGAATGATCTCAAAACCCATTTTCCCACACCCCTTCGCAACATACATTTATAAAAGTGGTGTGTTTGTTCATGAACTAGGTGTACCGTCTAATTCAAGAATTGATAACAAGTTTTAAGACATGAATTCGTCAATATAACAACAATTAAACACTATACATTCCCAATTTCATCAATTAGAGGGCGATTTCTTCAATATTCACATGACTTAGCTATGACATGTTTAGCTACTCATCATAAATCAAGAAATAAAAATCAAAGAAAGGATTAAATCCATTAATCAAGAGAAAAAATGAAATTAATTACCAAAAATGTAGATAAGTTGTGGTTACATCAATCTTCATCCAAACCCATTGTCACTTGGGGAAGAAGACCTCAAAACACCAACAAGAAAGAGATAATCTATGCTAAATTGTGTTTAATCTAAGGGAAAGAGTGAAAGAAGAGCTAATCTAAGGGAGAAACGTGATGAAAATCGACCTAAGGGAGTCCTAATTAAGTCTAGGTATGAGTTCCTATTAAATGGGGGTGAAAAATCTATTTATAAGCATCCAAAATGTGCGAAAAAAGCGTTTTGGCGTTCCCAAAATCCTTGGCACGCTTGAACCTGCTCGTGACTTCGTGGTCTCTCGTTTTCTGCTTGGCGCGCCAAAATTCATGATCGATACATCTTGATGTCTGGTAATACCTTTGCGTGTAGAGCTCCGATTTGAGTGATTCAAAGTGCGTTGGAAAGCTCATTCAATTATATACAACTTTCATGAAGACGACAAGTCTAGACAATGCATGTATCTGGTAGAAAATTGCAGATAAAGTGAACAAATGGTAAAAGCACCAACCACCTTTGATCCGTTTCCATCCCCGGGCTTCGGTTTCGCCATTCTAAGTCTCATGCCTCATCTTCCGGCTTACGAGTCACCTATTTCCTGCATTTCCATAGCACAATATACCAAGCATAATCCCGCAAGATAAATAGGGCTCGAATATGGCCAAAACACCGTAAAATGATAAGGTTTTCCATCAGTTTGATGGATTACCTCTAAGTAAGTGCTCAAAGTGATTTTACCCTGTAATCGGTCTAAAACCACCCAAAACAAGCCAAGAATGTCATAAACGGGGGTTAAAACATGCACCAAAACATAGTAAAGTTGACTCTCATCAACCGTGCATTGTACGAGTTTTTTTACTAGTATATATCTTATCTTATATATATATATATATATATATATATAGACGAAGGAATTTAACCCAATTACCTGCAATTTTGCCCCAAACCCACCTTTGACCCGGTGAGCAATTAAAAAGGAAATTTATTTAAAAAAGTGCATATGGTGATGATTCTCTTAAAGAGGCTTTGATTTGAGTGATTCTAGTTAAAAGGGTTTGATTTTGTGTGTAAAATGAAGGGTTTTTAGATGAAGAGACAGCTTTAAATGAAGAGAGTTGACTGTCGCCTTTTAAATGGGTTAATTTCATTAAAAAAACGAAAACAACCCACGGTAGAATAAAAACAATTTATACCACATTCGTCATTTGACCAATTGACCTAGAAATTGACCCGTTTTGAAGCAGTCGCAAATGAGCTGGACATTTCTCCTTCCGTTCCCGCCGCGATCTGCTTGCACAAGAAAAACCTATCCACGTTCTTTTTCCTAAATCCCCCCTATGATCCCTAACCTCCACTTTCGAATCTATTGTAGATTTTTCTTATATCATACAGGAGCTCCGAATCCCTTACTCGCTTCTTCTGTTGCTGCTGCTGCAAATTCGTCCAGCCACATCTCCAATCCATGAAAGCTTTTACCGATCCCGAATGGAATGTAAGGAGGAGCAGATGTGGTCACACAATCAGAAGCCATAACTACTCAATTTGATCTCGGAATCCATAATCCAGGTTAATATTTTCTAACTTCATCTATCTTTTTACCCTATTTCATTTTCTTAATTTTGTAACCCTCTCACGTAGAAAAGCAGGGTTTTTTTGGCCGATTCCGTGCGATTCGAATGCACTCGGTGAAAAGAAAGTGAAATGATGAACAAGTAGGAGAAAGTCCACATTTTGCGGCACTTGAGGACAATTCATCTTCTGAAACAGTCAAGAGAGCCATTACAGATGTCAAGTACGATGTATCCTCACATCCATTTAGTGGTTCTTCTACTTTTGCCCATAGCTTTTTCAAAATATGCTGATGTTGAGAAATATCCAAGGTCTGTAAAAGTTAATATTTTGTGAAGTAACATGTTCTTAGATTTCTGGGATTTCATATTTACGCCACATCTCAATTTAATAAAGACAGACCACATTATACAATTTTAGAGTCTCATCGAATTGCAGTATGTAACCTTCAACGTTATGTGTAGTCTTGAAAAAGAAACTTCTCTCAAATCCATTGTTTGGGACAATTTGGAATATAGATATAAGTGGTGTGGGTAAATTGGCAGTACGTTAAAGTCACTATATGCAATGAAAATGATGTTCTTAAATATTTTTCACAGGTGATTTAGGAGTAATCTTTGTATAAACTACATTTAAAGTTTCTTGCCCCAGTCTAATAAAAGGCCTTGCTAAGTCTCTGTAGGAAGTTGAGGATGCCGAGAGATCAGTCTTAACAAGTTCTTCGTAGGAATTAAGTTCAAGAGACCTTTTACGTTCCTGGAGTAAAAAGCAAGAAACTTTAGGACACATGCCCATTGTTCAATCATTAGTACCTGCACAAGTAAGTGATATGAAGTTTAAACACTAGAGTTTGGCCAGAGGAGTATTTGAACAGCAACACTCAAACAATTCTATCGACTATGCCCACATAGACGATTTTCTTCTTCCTGATTCCAGGGTAATGTGTTTATCATTAAAGTTCTTCTGTTCACTCAAGAATATGCAAATCCCATCCTAAAAGTTTCTTTTTATAGCCACATTCCAGGTAAATATTTTTATTTCTTTTTAATTTTTTTATTTATGAAATAAGATCTTTTTACTTGGGATTCTACATTTTTAGTTATACATAAAATGATGGGGACTTCCTCTCCTGACAAATTGGATACCTCTAAGATTGTGGGGATTGGGGGTGGGTGAGAGGGATGTGGCTGGGAAGGGAGGGCCATTAGTGAAGGAGTGGAGAACTCCCACGTTCGCCCACGGAACGACTGACAAATGAGTATAACTCCCACGTTCTCCCATGATTGACGAGTACTTCTCCCCTTAAATCCCTCGATCTCATCCGATTTACATGTAATCCATCAAATATGTATTCAACTGAATTTATTTCCTATACCTATTTCTTTTTCGAAATTTATTGAAACCCCTAATCCGACCACTCCAAATTGTATCAGTTGCTTCGTGAGACAAAAGAATTATGAGGAGGCTGCCCGAAATTCTTTGTTTATTTCGGTGCTTACACTCCCACTTCAATGGCGGTCTAAGCTCTAAAGATCATAGCCAATTTTGAAAAAAAGTAAGAATTATAACCGCAAAGTTATGTAAGAATTATGATCCATTTTACTTTTCAAATTCTCCTATGCTCCCTGCACAAATTTTCCTTCAATTTGGTTGTTATCTAATCTGATATGTTTTCTTTACTGCATGGTTCTTCAACATTTTCGTAGTTGATTTATAAAAAAATTGTTTCTCCTTATTATATTTTATCTTGCTGTTTTTGTTTTTTTAAGCAACACGTTTTCTGTTTCAATTCCATTATTTTCCTTTTTGCAGACGGAATATCATGAGGTTTTCGAGATGTAATTTTTTTTCCTTGCAGGTATGTATTTTTAGCTTCGAGTAAAGACTAAGGTGACTTCTTGCAATCTTTTTCCTTTCATCGTTCATTTTGCTCATTTCACCCTTCGATTTCTCCTTTCTTGCATGTTATTCTGACAATATTCTCCCATGTTT
Source organism: Gentiana macrophylla (assembly GCA_026214975.1). Taxonomy (NCBI): domain Eukaryota; kingdom Viridiplantae; phylum Streptophyta; class Magnoliopsida; order Gentianales; family Gentianaceae; genus Gentiana; species Gentiana macrophylla. The sequence continues at coordinate 105,980,324 of CM047809.1, forward strand.
TCATGTTTTTAAATAATTTTGCAATGTCTGACATGACGATAAATCAGTTCACTCATCTGCTGCTTATCTTTTTTGATAGTTGAATGGATTTCTTTTGCGTAGTGACTCATTTAAGTAACCAATAATCCATTATGCCGTGTTTCTAGGGACTAAAGGAGGTCATCGAATCATTATTTGAATCTATTCTAGCCAGTGATTCTCCTCTAAATCTTAGTATCTAATTATTTGTGACAGTTTGGCGTGTCTGGTGATTCACCTGGGGTGCTGGTGCCATGGTTGCATTTTGTGTTGCAACTATGTAATAAATAGGAAAGTGTGTACTTATTATGTAATTAGTGCTCTAGTATAAATAGGACTTTTATTAGACTGGTAAGAGAGAGAGAACATATTAAGATTTAATTTCCTAAATCGATGCTGTAAGAAGAAGGATGAACCTCTCCTTCTTCCCTATTCAATTTTATCAAATTGTTTCTGCTTATGATCTTGATAATTTCCACATGGTATCAGAGAAAACCGATTCCGTCGTGTACTCGTTTCTGTAATCGTTTTTTTTCTTCTTTTCCTTCATTTGCAGTTTTTTTTTTGAGAAATTAGGGTTTCTTCTGCTAAGTTCGAGAAATGGCGAATCAGCAAAACAATCAGGAAATTATTCCGATTTCCAGTCCTTACTATGTTCACCCGAACGAGAATCCTTCTCTCGTTCTTGCTCAGCCAGTCCTAGATGAGAACGGGAGGAACTACCACTCTTGGAGCAGATCGGTGAAAATGTCCTTGGTTATGAAGAACAAATTAGGGTTTATTGATGGCTCATTACCCATGCCTGAGATAGATGATCCGAGGTATCATGTATGGGAGCAGTGTGACACGATGGTCACTACCTGGATACTCAATTCGATTGATAAGTGGCACAAAGTCTCCTATGGATAACCGGGGCTCAAGCTGTTTAGGAAGATCTGAGAGACAGGTTTGCAAACTTAGACTCCTTTCGATTGTCTGATTTACTAGAGGAGTTGAATAATACTAAGCAGAAAGGTTCTACAGTAACAGAATACTTCACGAAGATGAAAATTCTGGTTGATGAGATAAACATTTTGAGGCATGCACCTAAATGCACATGTAATCCATGTTGTAGGTGTCAGGTCATACCTACTTTTATTGGATACAATGAAACCGAATATGTCATTAGGTTTTTAAGAGGTTTGGATGAGGTTTTTGAACCAGTTATGTCACATGTACTGTTGATGTCACCGATTCCCAACATCAAAGTTGTGTTTGGATTAGCACTAAAATTTGAGAGAAAGAGACAGCATAATACCCAGGGAATTCAGTTTGGAGATCCTACTGTGATGCTTACCAGGGGTAATGGAAGTCAGAACAGTCAAGGACAGCAAATTTTTGACAGGACAGGACAACAAAATTTTGGGAAGAAACCTACTTCATCCACTGGTACCGGGCAGAAGAAAGGTTTTGGTCAGACAGGTAACAAGCCTCAATGTACGTATTGTGACATGATAGGGCATGTGGAAGAAAAGTGTTATAAGAAGCATGGGTACCCCCCAGGGTTCAAGCACAGAGGCAGGGTAAATCTGACTGAAAATACTACTGAGCAATCAGATTCTACTAGTAATGTGTCTGTTTCTCTTACTCAACAGGAGTACAACTAATTGAAACATTTGCTATCAAGTAGACAGGACCATAAGGAACCAGATGGTCAGCATTTGGTGAATCAAGCTTCAGTACTTTCAGCTGCTTTTCTACCTGAGCATGAGTTGACTTCAGGTAATCTACACACAAATTGGATATTGGATTAAGGGGCAACAGATCATGTGATCTGTAATCCACAGTTATTCACAAAAAGTACCCATGTTAAAAATGTTACAATTGGTCTTCCAGACGGTAAAAATGTGTTGGTCTCACACATAGGTAGGGTACAACTGCATGCTCATTTGGAGTTGGTTGATGTCCTGTATGTGCCTGATTTCAAGTTTAACTTGATCTCATTGAGTAGACTCACGGACAACCCTAAGATAATGTGCTGCTTGAATCTGATAAATGCTATATAAAGGAACGAGAGCATGGGATGATTGGATCAGCTAATAAAAGGAAAGGCCTATACATTCTGGAAGTTCCCTCTATTAAAGCTTGCAATCTTGTAGCTTTTCAGAACTCTGCACACATCACAGAAGATTTGGTGTGGCATTTCAGAATGGGGCATTTGTCATCACAGAGATTGAAGGTGCTCAATCAAAAGGATACTCAAGTGACTCTCCCTCAAGACAGTATATGCCATGTTTGTCCCCTAGCTATGCAAAAACATTTGTCATTTCCCTTAAGTACTTCTGTTGTCAATGTTCCTTTTGCTTTGGTGCATATGGACTTGTGGGGTCCTTATAGGCATGAAACAATGCAAGGACATAGATACTTTCTTACTATAAAGTGGATGACTATAGTAGAGTTCACTGGGTACACTTGTTACATAATAAATCAGAAGCAGCAGCTATTATACAAAGCTTTAATCAATATGTCATTACACAATTTGCCACACACATAAAGATTCTTAGATCTGATAGGGGTACAGAGTTCAAGATGCCTGAATTTTATAGTGAACAAGGAATTATACACGGACCTCTTTGCAGATACACCTCAACAAATGGAGTGCAGCAGAGAGGAAGCATCAACACCTTTTAAATATAGCAAGGGCATTAAAATTTCAGGCCTCATTACCTATCATATTCTAGGGGTATTGTGTCATCCATGCAGCCAGCTTGATCAATAGTACACCCACTCCTATCTTACAAGATTCTACACCCTTTGAGAAATTATATGGGAGACTTCCTGATTATACAAGATTCAAAGTCTTTGGATGTCTGACATATGCATCCACACTCAGACAAGGCAGAGCAAAATTTGATCCTAGAAGTGTTCCTTGTGTCCACATTGGACATTCATCCACTACCAAGGGATACATACTATACAATTTAGAAACTAATGATATATTTCTCTCCAGAAATGTGATTTTCCATGAAAGATGTTTCCCATTTGAACATCATCCACCAGATTCTGTTGCTTCAAATACAGACAGCATCTCCATACCAGTACCACATCCAGATCTTACAATCATTGACCCCATAGAGGACATTCCTCCAATGCCTCCACCAGCAGAGTCATCTCATGTTCCTACTGATTCAGATCGGTCTCCTGCTGTTTCTGATCAACCTAGAAGATCAAACAGAGCCAAGCATCCTCCTGCTCACCTTCAGGATTACTTATGTTCTCATATTAAACTTACTTCACCACATGTTATTCAACAGGTGTTAGATGCCCCTGCTGTCTCTCCACCCTATAAGGGTTTTGTGTGTAACATTGATAGAGAAACAGAACCTACTTCTTACAGTCAAGCAATGAAGAATGAAAAATGGCAGGATGCCATGAAAAAGGAAATAGATGCCTTGGAGGCAAACCACACTTGGGAAATCGTTTCTTTACCACCCAACAAAAAGGCTATAGGGTGCAAATGGGTCTACAAGATCAAGTACAAACCGGATGGACAAGTAGAAAGTGCAAGGCCCGGTTAGTGGCAAAGGGTTATACTCAAATGTATGAGGTGGACTACCAAGAAACATTTTCCTCATTGCGAAAATGGCAACCATCGAGAACCTTATTAGCCACCGCACATCGCCATTTGGTTGGTATATGCATCAATTGGATGTTAATAATGCCTTCCTTCATGGGGACCTCCATGAGGAAGTGTACATGAAGTTGCCCCAAGGTTTTCAGACCACTGTTTCAAATCCAGTTTGCAGATTAGTGAAGTCTTTATATGGCCTTAAACAAGCTAGTAGGAAATGGAATGCCAAGCTCACAGCATCCCTAATTGATCAAGGATTCATACAATCTAAGAGTGATTATAGTTTATTCACCAAGAATTCAGGTTCTGACTTTCTGGCTCTCTTAGTTTATGTAGACGATGTAATTTTGGCTAGTCCTAATATTGATGCCATTGTTGCTACCAAGAGGTTTCTACATGATCAATTTCAGATCAAGGATTTAGGTACCTTGAAGTTTTTTTTGGGGCTGGAAATTGCTAGGAATTCAGAAGGGTTGATTCTTTCTCAAAGGAAATACGCCATCAATTTGCTGCAAGAATTTGATGTTTTAGGGGCAAAACCTAGCTCCACACCCCTGGACCCGAAACACTCTTTGCACCATGGGGATTCCCCTCTATTAGCTGATAACTCTGTTTATAGACGGATAGTTGGGAAATTGCTCTACCTAACATTTACAAGGCCTGATATTGCGTATGCAGTACAACAATTGAGCCAATTTATTGATGCCCCCACTATCAATCACTTACAGGCAGCTTATAAAGTGCTTAAATATGTCAAGAAAAGTCCAGGTCAAGGGCTCTATTATGCTGTCAAGAATTCCCTGGTTCCCTCTGCTTTTACGGATTCCGATTGGGCAGGTTGCATTGAATCCAGAAAATCTGTGACTGGGTATTGTTTGTTCCTGGGAAATGCTTTAGTGTCCTGGAAAGCGAAGAAACAGACTACGGTTTCTAGAAGTTCGGCTGAGAGTGAATATAGGGCTATGGCAGCCACAGTTTCAGAGGTTCAATGGTTTAAGTATCTCCTAGACGATTTGCAGGTTGTTGTGCATCAACCCATTTCTATGTACTGCGATAACCAAAGTGCACTTCACATTGCATCCAATCCGGTCTTCCATGAGCGGACCAAACACATAGAAGTTGATTGTCACGTGGTACGTGAAAAACTTCAAGCTGGGCTCGTGAAATTGCTTCCCATCTCTTCATTCCAACAGTTAGCAGATTGCTTCACAAAGCCCTTAGATGGTCCAGCACTTAAGCGAGCTCTCCAGTCTTTTAAAGCTAAAGAACTCACCATTTCACCTCCCAGCTTGCGGGGGGGTGTTGCAACTATGTAATAAATAGGAAAGTGTGTACTTATTATGTAATTAGTGCTCTAGTATAAATAGGACTTTTATTAGACTGATAAGAGAGAGAGAGAACATATTAAGATTTAATTTCCTAAATCGATGCTGTAAGTAGAAGGATGAACCTCTCCTTCTTCCCTATTCAATTTTATCAAATTGTTTCTGCTTATGATCTTGATAATTTCCACATTTTGTTCTCAATAGGCATATGTTTTCCACTTATGAACATAAATACAGTATATGTTTTGTTTGATCTGGCTCATCTCGCTGTAGTTTTCATGGCCGGTAAATAACTAACTGTTCTCTGTTGAATGTAAAGGAAAAAACATTTTTAGTTTTTTGATATAATAGCTTGATAATGGTTGATTGTACGTGTTGTGTTTGAATACTAACAAAAAATGTTTCCCCACTTTTAATGAGACGTGCTTTTAGGATTTGTTGTGTGCGGTTGGTGATTTGCTTTTATGGAAGAATAAAAGGGTATCATCATGAGTCCTTCATGGTGTAAGTGTAATTTTGGTTCGATTGCAATTGTTGTAGTTTTGTTCATATAACTTTCTTTTCACGGTTTTGATTTTCAAGTCATATAAGAGCTTCATTTTATTGTCTTCTTTTTCTCTATCTTTTTGTATAAAAAAACTTCTGTTCCAGTTCTTAGATCCAACTTCAAATTATTGAAATAAGTTTTTTCTTTTGAAGAAGCATCCATGGATAGATTCCAACAAATTTTTATTTTTTCTTAAGATGCATTGTATGACATTTTTATTATCAATGTTTTATACCAGTCTCATTCTTCTTATCCGTAGCAAGGCAACGTCTCAAACATTACAATAAAATAGTTAATAGCTTATTGCTTCAATATGCACTTTATCCAAACTACATGTTTACTACCCCAGCGTTAAAAAAAAATTCGGGACCTCTCAAAGAGAAGGAACTTCTCGGGGGATTTCATCCACAGGCGCAAATTTTATGGCTAACTAATACTGACCATACGATCCACTCTCAAGATGTCTTCGTGGTGAAATGACAGACACACAAGACACATATCATGTTAAACACTCACATTGGACATATTATTTCCATTTATAATTCAGTTTCCAACGTAATGTTTTGCCATTACATCCTTTATCATTTCTTATCATTTCATTTTTTTAATTTTTGTTCTTCCGTGCATTGCACGGGTTTTTCTACCGGTTGTGTATCCAATTCATGTACTATTTCATTAATGATAATCAAAGAATATTTTCGGCATTTTTCTTTCAAATTTAATGCATTTTAGTCATGTTATTAGTTTTTGTAAAAACACCTAAAAAGACATATATTTTGACCAGTAATAAGTACTTACTTTCTCATTTCCCGTGCATTAAGCACGGGTTTATGACTAGTTATATTATAGTTTGATCCGTGTTTTTACGTATAGTCATATTCACGTATACATGCGTTGCTTAAGCAGCGACTTGTTGGTTAATGAGTTAGTCATATAATGCTATCAAACTTTGACCAAAGTCCGGTTGCAGTGTCTTCCTCTGCAACTTATGTGATAACATCATCTGATCGACACAACATAGTGGTTGAATATGTCTTCTCCTCTAGATTGGTCATCTCATCGGAACGGGCATCCCCTTTCTTGGTTAAAGTGTCCACAACCATTTTTTTTAACAAGGCCCGCATTTTGATTTGTCATAAACTGAAATAATTTCCCCTTGTAAACTTGTCAATTTTTACGTTAATTGGAGACATGTTCCTTTACCGGAGAACAAACCTTGATTTCAGAACCTAGCGCCGTTGACAACCTTGGTGACGATCAATTCTGCTCAATTACGGAGATTCTACGAAACCTACGCTCTGATATCTGTTTGTTGTAACGGATTGAAATAAAAGACACGAATAACAGATCAATCAAACGTAGACAATCACACAAGAGACAAAAACAAGAACACATAAATTTAACATCATTTCCGGCGTTCTACCGACTATTCTACGGACATAAACGGAGATATTTTATTATGCACAAAATTACACGAAGATTTTCACACAGTACAAGGTTATAATGAATGCAGATATTTATAGCATTGGAAACCTAACCTTAGCCGCTATAATGACTTATGTCAGAATTACCAAAAATACCTTAGACGTGTACTCAGATCAGCTGAGTCATCAGATGTAACCAGCTCAAATGCAAAAACTAATTCAGACGTGTTCGACAGACTCATCAGACTTTATTCGGCTGACAGCAGAACTCAGCTGAATATCACTTCAGTTGACCTTCACAGATTTGAACACTCAACTGAATCCAGATTTCATCTCTACCAGATTCAAACGCAGAGATCAAGTCATCTTGAATAACAAAAGGCTTATTTCTTGGTTGAACCATAGGTATATCTCTTCTGAATCGTTGCCCTTTGTGAATTTGGACTCTTTTTGTACTAATGTTCCCATGAAATTTTCTCAAACTCAATACCAGGGTCTGGAACTGGCAGAGAAAAAGGGCAATTCACTAATATCAACCATGGAAAATGTGGAAGGGGATGAAGAGGAAGAAGAGATGGAGGAGGATTTTTTTTTGAAACGATGATCTTTATTCAAAACAGGTGGGAAAAGCCCCATCGTGGCATTACATCAGGGATTTCTTTGGATTAGAAAACATGATTTCAGGCAGAAAATAGAATAAAACAAGTGGCAACTAGTCTTCAATCAACCAAGATAGCCGGAGGTCCTTAGCCCTTTTAATGGCTTGCGAGATGAAGACTTGTGTAGGCGGTCTCACCGAGTTCGGGTCATGCACAACTTTGTTTCTCCGAACCATATACCATAGCATATTCTCAAAACACATAGGCCAATTGTTCACCTTTCTTAGGTTAAAGCCAATCCAATCTTCATGGAGACGAAGAAGAAAAGAATTGTTGTTGTGCCTCTATCAGATAACACTTATCCAAGCCGAGTAAGCCCGATCGCAATCCCGCAAAGCATGAAGTATTGCTTGAGATAATGCTCACAAAAGCTACATTCGGATTAGGAGCAATACGTCGAGAAAAAAGAAATTCTCCCACCTTTAAGTTGTTGTGACAAACCTACCAGCGGAGAAAATTATAACGAGTGGGCCCTTTTAGGCTCTATATCAAAGTCCAATGATCCAGCGGTTTATTGTCCAAAAAACCCATCTTCCAGTTGTAAGCACTCCTAACAGTATATTTGCCTTTGCCAGAGGGGGTCCACACAATCTCGTCATTTAGGACTGCAAAGCCTTCCTAATGTGTTGATCGTCGCTGCGGAAATACCTTTCCAAGTCGTTGACGCGTCAATCTTTGGTTGTCAAAGGATTTCCATATTTGTTGATGAGAACCGAAACCCATAAGGAGGAGTCATCCGTAAGTAATTGCCATGTGAGTTCCCCAATAAAGCAATATTCATAGTCTCAATGTTTTTGAAGCCGAGTCCGCCCTCATTTTTCGATTGGCAAAGTTTGTCCCAAGCTATTGTATGAAACTTTCTCTTCCCGTTCTCTTCTCCCAAAAAAACTGCCGACAAATCTTTTCGATATCACTGCTAATTGCTCTCGGAAGTTTCGTCTTTTGCATCACATAATTCGAAAGAGCTTATAGCGAGCTTTTAATGAGGATAGCCTTGCCAGCTTTCGTTAAGGCGTTTATTTTCCACGTACAAAGCTTTATTCGCACTTTCTACAAAATGTACCTATACGGTCTAACCTTTTGACGAGACTGAGATAGAGGGACTCCTAAGTAGTTTCCAAATTTATTTGTGTGCATCATTTCAAGTTTTTGTGCTATTGCACCATGTTGGTTAACGGAGATGTTCTTAGATACCATGAAATTTGACTTGGCCGTACTAATCCGTTGCCCAGAAATTTTGCAAAACTCGGCTAGAACCTGGTGAATTATTAAGGCTTTACTCTCCAATGCCTGCCTCTGCGAAAAGGAAGATATCGTCCGCGAAAAATAAATGAGAAAGTTCAGGACCATTTTTCTTAGGCGGATTGGTTTCCATTCGCCCATACCAACAGACTCCTCAATAAGCTGGCTAAGCGTTTCCATACAAGGTGGCAGAGGATTTTCTAGCAATAAAATGTTCTGTCAAGTTTGTAGCAAGGTTGGTCATATTGTTGTATCATGCTGGTCGGGTTTGAAATTCAGTACAGCAATACTTCTAGTACACCTCCCAAGCCGATTCTTCTTATTTCAATCACCTCAATTTTTCAAATGATTGAGCGTGGTATCTTTGATCGTGGAGATACTAATCATATTATTTATGACATTACAACCTTTGCACTGGTGGTGATTATGGAGGATCATGGTGAATTGTTACCAATCAAGCGATCGATACCACAAACCGTTTACCTCTACTAATAAATGTGTCGAATTTGATTGAGGAGATTATAAAGGATTTTCTCTATTTATTCCAAAAAAATGGAATAAAATTTAGGCATCCTCGTTCTAAGTGCACAACATATGAGCTCGGAATGAAAGCATAGGTGCATCACATAATCGGGCTTATTCTCATTGCTTAAGCTTCTCTAGCTCATAGATTCTTGTAGACAACTTTCTAGAAGCGGTCATTGTCATTAATGTCTTACCAGCACTTGTTCTTGAATTTCAATCTCTATTTGAAAAGCTTTACAAATCCAAAAGAGATACTCAATATATAAGCTTTTTAGATGTGCTTGTTACCCAATCCTAGGACCCTATCACACCATAATACTTTAGTTTCACATAAGTCAGTGTGTTTATCTAAGTTTGAGTCCTAAACATAAATGATGCAAGTGTGTGGAAAAATGGGAGATGTTTAGTTTGATAAAGACTCGTTTTCTTTCAAACATGGTTATCCTTTTGGACTTGACAGGCTTGCCACTATTGATCCGAACATTACCTTTAAGACATGTTATGATGGATCGATAATGAATTGATGGTGATTGTAAGTAAAGATAGACAATTAACAAGTAAATAATAAAAAAAACAAGAACAACACAGATTTAACGTTGTTTCCGGCAATGTGCCGACTACTCTATAGACAAACGAGGATTATATTATTATCACGAGAAAGTTACAATTTACATGCATTACAGATGGTATTTACAGCCTTGGGAAATCCAGTAAATGACTAAAATGCCATGGAAGTAACCTTCACCAAAATGAAAACCATACAGACGTGTTCCTTAAGTAATGCTGAGAACCAACTCAGCAAACCAAACTCAGCAGGTTGATCAACCCTGCTGACTTCCCAGCTGAACACCAAATTCAGCAGAAAGCCCAATGTTGTGCTGATCAGACCATAGTTTCCACACCAGACTCAGCTGGGTATCACACTCAACAACATAGTTTAAGTCACCATAATCTCCACATTGACTTCAACTTCATGAAAACTGAACAGATGCACAACCAAGTGCCAGATTTCCTCTTTGTCTTCAGCTTTGAATACCTCAATAGAACCCCACCTTCAGCTGAGTAATCCCATTTGATTAATGACTTTGGATGTTCAGCAAGTCCAGACACAACTGAAACTTGCCTCTTGAAACTGGCTTAGTGAACATATCAACAGGATTAACATCAGTGCTAATCTTCTCCACTTTGACTTGTTGAGTTATAAGCCCCGGTTGCACGTAAGTTTGATTAATTTCCAAAAACACCCCTCATATGTGTTTTTACAATATTACACCTACTACTAACTGCCATGAAGTCAAAACTTACATCATGTGGCAAATCTCTATGTTTGAATTTTATTTGCAGGTCTGTTGGGTTGTATAATTGATTATTAAATTATTAGTCTAGTTTATAAAATTAATTTATTAATTTTGTGGATTAACTAATTAATTTAATTAATTAACATATACAAACCCAATATATACATACAAATCGGGCAAGGCTTCTTTTTACCTAATCAATCAGGCCAGACTTCTTTTTCTCTAACCGAGCCCTTATTCCTTTTAAACCTAAAATCCACTAACCTTATTTTCTTTCCAATTAGCTCGATAATTCTCTCTCATCCGTCCCTTATTCAATGTATCGCTTTTTTCTCTAGAAATCTCTCCGTCTTCAATGCTTCTCCAAAAAATCTGCTAGCCGATTCTCTATTATTTGAGCCACCATATGACTAAAATCATCTTAGAAAGGTTTTTATTTCAGAGAATCACCTTTTTGAAGCAACCTCGTGACAAATTTCTTATTAGGAAGGTTTCAAAGTGAAAGGTCACACCTTTACTGAAAATCATGATGAATCAAAGCAATTACTACACCGATTCTCAGAGATTTGATCGAAGTACATAAAAGGCCTACTTTGTGAAGGTTAGATTGACCCACTGACACGGTTAAGTGTCGCACTATGTGGCGGTTGTGTAATTATCCTTAGGACCGGAGTCTTCATGGCATCACGGTGTGGATTGTCATGCTTTGACACTATTGAGGTTTCCCCTAGCCACGGGGCGATCATGCGGTAGTGATTGAGTGTGATACTGAAGCACGCGGAGTATACATGTTTGGTAAATGCAGGAATCGCGTATCCTATCGATGAGGGTGAATATCCGAAAGGGCCTTCTTATAAGGAATGTCTTACTCTCGTGAATCTTTGCAAAGTGGGAGTAAATGGGTTACTTCGAGAGAGCATGATATCCAGATTATAAGATACGGTCGTTAATGTTTTGACACTCGACTAACGACCGTATGGATATTATTACAGCGATAGAATTGTAAGTTACAGGGTAACTGTTTCATATGAAAGGTAGTAGTCATTGCATTTGACTCTTCCGATGATTGGGGGTCACAGTGTGTTGCTAGACGCTATCCCGTGATCGTTAGGTATGAAGGACATTTTCGTAATTTGCACTTTGTGCCTATGGCCAACATATTCGGAAGCCTATCGGGTCGTACACATATGAACATCGAGTCGGATTAAAATGTGGTTATAGTTGATAACCAAATAAGGAAAGTTTTATCTCACGACTATAAATGTTTAGTGGTAAATTAATATTGTGGTATTTATTTATTATGAATGAATTAAATACAAGATATTAATTGTATTATATTAATTAATGAATATTCTTGATGCCAATTTATTGGCTAAGATGGCACAATTTTTGTGTGTATAAGATACACTTGAATTGTACAATTTAATTAATGGTATTACCATATATTAATATTAGATATTAATATTTATATATTTGTGCTTTAATGCTTGTAATGCATATTAGATATGCATGTGCACATTTGTTTCCAATATATTTATGTATAGATTTATATGTGTAATATATATTTGTGATATATACACATGTGTAAATTGATTTATGGTAATAAGATAAATAGAGTCAATATAAGATATTGACAATATATTGGAATATTTAATATAAGATTGAATATTAATGAGATAAATCAATCAAATATATTTTCCTTATTTTACTAGTAAAATGTTTTCTTTCTCCCCAATCTAGTAGGAAGCTAATCTCAATCAGATTGGGTATCACAAGGGGCTCACCACACTCTATTTAAAGGAGGGGTTGGCTAGCTCTTTTGTACATAGGAGAGATTTTGAGAGAGAGAAAAAGTCGGTCTAGCAACCGAATTTTTCTGGTACCAATCCATGATGGGATTCCGGCGGGGTGTTCGTGTGGATCACCGGTAGAGGCCGAACACTTGGGTGGCTCTATGCAGAAATACTCTCTTTAGACGGTCAAAGCGTCGATCTTTTAGATCAACCAAGGTAACCACCGTCTACTACTTATTTGTTTATTGCTTAAACGAAGTCGATCTTGGGTCGATAGGAAATAAATTTTAAATTCCGCTGCGTTCCCGCGTCGATTTCCTAACACTACCCCTGTTGCATGTTTGAACATTCTGAGACATGGAACTGCTAAAATTCAGAAAGGATCTAAACTGCTGATTATGCAATTTGGTTGATTACCAAAGTTGCTGCCAAGGCTCAGCAAATCTGACTTTCTTGTTATTGGCAGTCTAAAGGGTTAGAAGTGTTCATCCCCTGCTTGTGCTAAGTTATGTTCAACATCTGATTTGCATTGTATCAAGAGTTCAGGATCTGCCCCTATAGTGTGGTTGGTTTTACCTACACACAGCCTTGTGCATAAGGCATTAGCAGACTGAGTTTTTGATTCTCTAGCAAGTCTGTACTGGTACAAGACTTGGTTTAATGTCTATAGTTTTTATGCCCCTTAATCTGTTAGGAATTTTAGCAGTATATTCATTGAGAATTGACTGCTGAGATTCTGCCCCTCTGCTGTATGCTCCTTGCTGAATCTTGCTCCATTTTGTTTATCTGTGCTGCCTTGCAAACCTTTTTGACAAACCTGCACTTTTTGTGGACAACTTGTAATAGGACTAGCATCCATTTAATTTATCCTTTGGACCTGCTGTGTCTTGTGATCAGAATCATAGTGACATGATAATTAGACTAGAGTTGAGACTCTGACTTGATCATCAGCTCAGTATTGAAACTGATTAATCAGCCTAGCCTTAGGTCCATAACCTGTTGTTGCTGTTGTGCATTGTATTCAGATTGCACCTGCATTCTTGATAATCTTCCAGTTGAGAACGAATTATCATCTGTGTTGGTTCAACTGGAAGCACTCAGTTTGAACAACTTTTTCTGAGATTTTCGGGTTCATTTTTTCTATCATTTGTGGAAGTACTTGTGCTCTTGTAACCTGAATAATCTTCTTAGAATCATATAGTCTAATCTGTTTGCTTTATTAATTTGTAAACATATCAAGTCTTGTTTCTGAATCTGTTTGAGTTAATTACTGAAGTGTTTGTTTAAATCCTTTTAGTGACGATTGCATAAACATCACTATAAGTAACATGCTAATTATAGTCTATCTGGAAGCCGCTTGTTATTAGATTATCAATCAAGTTATTTTAGATCAGCCTGCAACTTGTTTCATCTAAGTATAATCAAATTGTTTAATATTTGATCAATCTTAATCAATCTGCATAAGTGTTGAATTAGTGTTGATCAGTGTGATTGTGCTATAATCTGTTTTTATCACAACAATTAATTACCTTGATCACATAGGTTCTATAACACAAAAGAATAGATCATTAAGTATGCTTCGCACTTAATTTTCTAGTTCTTATGTTTAATCGAAAAAGTTATAAAATTTTCGTCAACACTCTATTCACCCCTCTAGAGTGTTTATTTTCATGCGATTATCGATCCAACAATTGGTATCGGAGCTTGGTCACCTAGTGATCATAACACGATATCTCTTGGTGTGATTTATAGTGCCTCTCTATTTCCTTGATTTACCTTGGTCTTTTGCTCAATTTATTTTGTAGTATTTATTTACCAAGTAAATCATCTCAACTGCATGCTTAATCGTTGTTCATCACACACTCACATCATATTTAAAAAAAAGTTGCATTGTAATTCAATCATATTTTTGCATATCATACTTGTTGCATATCATTGTTCTGCATTGTATGGCTTCCTAAATAACTCCATGAACCGGGAGGGCATATCTTTGGTAAAGCCTCCGTACTTTGACGGTTCGGATTTATTCAATGGAAACGTTCGATGATGAATCATGTGCAACAAACGGACTATCAACTGTGGATTATCATTAACAAAGGTCCGTTTTGCCACAAAAGACATCACCAAAGCCGAGTCACTACAAAGGTTAATAATTGTTTTCAAACCAAACCAAACCAAATCAAGTCAACCCTACGATGGTTTTGTTCGAATTGGTTTCGGTTTGGATTGAGTTGGTTTCGGTTTTTTCAAGCATAATCTTTAAAAAAAATTTATGACAAAACTAACTTTTTTTACATAAATTTCAAATAGCTACATCTAAACTAAAATAAATTACTAACCAAAAATGATTAAAAAAAACTTAAAACAACTAACAAGTAACAACACATTACAATATAGTTCAGCTGCAATCAATCCTCCATAGTTGCATACTTACATACATGCATTTATTTATTTACATATTTACATCAAAAAGAGAAAAAGTGAATGTTGACGCAACAAAATGATCAAAACACCATGTGAGTATCTTCCAACCAAAACAACATAGCAAAATGATCCAAAAAAATTGGTTATATTGGGTCGGTTGGGTAATGAGTATAATATATATAATTCATCTATAAGAATTTTGGTTTGGGTTGGATTGGATTGAGTGTAATTAAAAATATCTGAAACCAACCCAATGAAATTTTCGGTTTGGTTCAAACCAAACAAATTCATTTGGTTTGTTACAGATCGGTTTGGATCGGTTTATAGTTTGGATTGGTTATTTTGCTCAGTAATGCATCGTGATGGTTAATGCATCGGGGTTGTTAATGAATCGCGGTGGTTAATGAAAAAAAAAAAAAAAAAAAAAAAAAAAAAAAAAAAAAAAACTTTCACCGTCCATAATATAAAAAAAAAAAAACAAAAAACAAAAACCCACTTTCTACGTCCAGGAAAAGGGGGTAAAAAAAAAACCAAAACAAAACAAAGAAAACCAACAACAGCGAAATTTAAAAAAAAAAAAAAAAATTACAATAAACATTCAGGGATAAAATATACATTCAGGTCACTGTAGACATCAATAATTCAAGTCAGGTCTGTTCAGACCTGACATTTTTTTTTAAGTTGCCCGTGCCTGTTTCCACGGGATCGTGTAAAATTCCACCAGATGGCGTGGAATTTTATAAAGGCCACGTGGAAGTTCAAGTGATGGCAAAAGTTTCAATTCCACGTGACCTGGGGGAAAAGCAACCTACGCCACGTGGAAATTTAAGAGCGCGGCGTGGAAAAATAACACGAGCCCGTGGAATAAGGAAATTGAATGAATAAATGCCCCAACTGTCGTATTTTCCTACATTTTAGTCAATACCATCATCTTCTTCACCCAAAATCATCAATCTTTTTCACTCGAATTTTTCTTCACTAAACTTTCAGACAAAAATTATCAATCTACGGGATATCAATCTACACCGGTCTTACTCCTTTAAACAAATGGGTAAGCATTTCGTATAGCACTTTTCTTTGAATTATTTTAAATATCGTATTTGTTTTAATTTGATAAAATGTTTGAGGTAATTAACCTTAAAAAGATATAAATTTTCGATTTTTCGTATGGTGAAAAGGTAAAAACTTATAGTTTTAGGGTAGTGAAAGGATAAAATTTTGATTATTAAGCTAATGAAATGATTAATTATAATGAGATCGTTCGATAATAAAATTGTCATTCGTTGGAGGAAAATGTAGTTCATATATTTGTAGACATCTTGACGTTGTAGAAATTTTGATATTGTAATTATTTTGATTATTTGATAGTTTAGAAATTTTTTAGAATGAAATGCATTAATGATATTATAGTGGCAATGTTAATATTAGAAATGATAATGTAGAAGTTTTTATATTGTACATATTTCGATTATATGATATTGTATGTATGTTATAAGTTGTTTCGAAATTTAGTAGTATAAATTCCTTTAATGTTCCATGCCTTAGTTAATGGAGGAAATATGTAGACAGATACAACTTTAGTTTTCAAATAACACTCGAATAATTTAATTGTTACGGGCAATCACAATGAAAATGCCCTAATTGAATAAAAAAAATTGAATTTATAAACGAAAAACAAACGACAAATAAATGTTATTTGAAAATTTTCCAAAACAACAAAATTTTGACATATTATATGGTACGCCTCGACCTGATGAGGTTCTTAGAAATGCACGCATCCACAGGGTGTTTTGAATCCTTACGATCCATTGTGTCATGCCTAATCTCCAGGCTTTGTATTGGGGCTCCCTGTAGATAGCTCGTAGAATATTTCATTAGAGTCCGCTCAATAGAGCATCTTTTCCGTTTCTCGTGACTTGGTAAAGCCTCCGCATGGAAGTGAGGCATCCGTTAGATCGAAAGTATAAGATCTCATTATGTTGGCTCTCGCATCCAAAGATCTCGATCTCCTCGTCATCATCAATTATTCTATGACGCTAGTGAAAACAATCTTCTCTTCTATTACCCCCGTCTACTGTTACAACACAACACAACGAAACTTGAATTTTTTTGACCTAACCTAACCTAACTGTGTGTGCGTGTGTGTGTATGTATATATGCTAAAGAATATTTATTTATTTTAAAGATTAGTGATGTGTTTTTTGATGTATGGCTATATGCACTTATATACAAGTAAATATATGTGTATATAAACGAGAAACCAATATTCACACACATATATACTACTAGCATATATAAGTGTATATATATATTGTTTTCTCATTTATATACACATATATATATATATAAACACACACAGACAATATATATATATATACACACACACACACACACACACACACACACACACACACACACACATATATATATATATATATATATATATTTCAATCGTAATAATTTTACAATAATATTTAGTCAATCCAACAATATTTGGAAAAAAAAACCTAACCGTGTGGATAAATGATTTTTTTTTGAGATAACAACACGGTGTCCGTTAAGTTTTTATTTGGCGGAGAGTGGAAATACCATGAAGATAGCGACAAATGGTCTTATAAGAAAGGAAAATTGTATTTGGTTCGTGTGAAAACCGATACGACATTGGATGAAGTGAAGGTCAAAGTGTGTAAGAAAGTAGGAATTGATGTCTCAAATAACACATTGATCATGAAACTAATGTACATAGATTATGACCAACCGATTGATGTTTTGGATGATGATACATGGCTAGGCTACATTGATGATATTTTGAGGAAAGAAAGTTGTGAAACTATGCGTTAACGCCGAACCGGTTATGCACGATGGCGATCATCGAAGATGAGAACGAATTTGACTTAAATGAGCAACTACATGAAGAAAATGATAGAGGCATTGAGGATTTTACATCCGAGTTGGATCAGTAATCGAAATTCCGAAAGCATGTTGTACTACCACATCGACCTTATCCCTCATGAAAGCGCCATCCGACCGAATATAACCAATTTGAACAAGTCATTGACATCACAAGTGAACGACTACGATTGGGAATAATTGCGAATATGATTAAATCGACCAATTCACACACCTCCGCCTAATTTTACTCGGACAGCATAACGACGCACCGTACATCCAACAACGGTTTGACGGGACAAGTCATAATGTCAACATAAGTGGAACAAGCCAACAGTTTGACCGTCCGCCTCTTATTATGCCAACACCGATGCAAGCGGGTTCCAATATCGGTGGATCGTTTACGAGTTTTCTTAGAGTGCCTTTCGAGCAGAACATTCATATTCCAACACAGACGCAAGCAGGTCCCAATATCGGTGGATCGTTTACGAGTTTTTTGAGAGCGCCTTTCGAACAGAACCTTGGTATGCCAACAAGGATGCAACCGGGTCCCAATATTGGTGGATCCTTTACGAGTTTTATGAGAGCACCATTAGAACAGAACCCTGATATTGGTCCTAGATTTAGTATGGCAAGTATTAATCGCAATAGAGGTGTTCATTTCGGTTCAGACATTCCGGATTTCGAAATTCCTCCGTGTCCACGGTCAGGCGTTTTCGGTGAAGATTACGGATTATTGTATATTGGTAAAAGTTCGAGGACAAGGATGATATGCAGATGAAAATGAGTTACCATGCATTGAAAAATAATTACATGTGGAAACCTATCCGGTCCGACAAGGGGAAGTTAAAACTACGATGCTTTACTTCGGAGAGATGCGAATGGCAAGTTATGGGTAGAAAGGTGTTTGATTGCAATAACTTCGAGATAACCGAGTACACTGAAGCTCACACTTGTGGGTTGGAGCGATTAAGCAGCAATCATAGGCAAGCCAGACCCGGAACTATAGGTCATCTCGTTAGAGAGCACCTCATAAAACTCGGCAGTCATTTCACGACAAAACATTTAATAGTGAAGGTCAAAAGAGTATTCAACATAGACCTTGATTATCAGCGTGCATATCATTGTAGACAGAAAGCGTTGGAATTAATCGGAGGAAGCGTAACACTATCGTATTCTAAATTACCCGCCTACTTTTACATGTTGAAGAGTGAAAATCTCAAAGCCATCACGCAGCACATGTAGATCGCCATGTTCTTGGCGAGGTTCAAATCATTGTTTCATGGATTTGAAAGCTAGTATTGACGGGTTTAAAAGCATCGACGATTGTCTTAGTCGTGGACGGTACTCATCCGAAAACAAAATGCGATGGGACATTGTTAGTAGCTATCGGTGTGTAGACGCGGTGATAAACTCTTTCCGCGGCGTTTGCCGTGACCGACGAAGAAGAAGCGAGGGATGCGTGGATGTATTTCATGCTTCAAGTGAAGGGTTAATCGGGAGCGTGAAGACATGGTGTTCAGATCGAGACGAGAGGGTGGCATCATTGGTCTTTGTTAGAGATGTTTTTCCAAACGCTCACCATGGTTTTTGCTACCACCACCTTGTCATGAACCTCAATAAAAAAATTCGGAAGCATAGGATACTCGCCCATACACTTTACGGGAAGCGCGTATACTTTTAAAAGCGTGATTCGCAATAATGTTTCAAAGATTAAAAAAGAGCAGGATAAAGATCCAAACAATAGAGTGTCTAGTTATTTGGAGGCTATTGGATTTCATTATCGGGCACACGATCGCATTTTCCAGGGGACACGTTATGCAATAATGTCAAGCAACTATCTTTGAAAGTTTTAACAAGCGTGATCGAGGATGCGCGTAAGTTGAGTATCGTGAATTTGTTAGACTACATAAGGGCAACGTTACAGAAATGGCATTGCGAGAGGAGAGAACTTGCATTGGCATGTCGCTCCGTGTTAGCCCTTGAAGCCGAAAAATTCTTGACTGAAGTCTCGCATGCCCGAAGAACCTTCAAACAAAAAGCGATCGACCGGGACCAGTTCCAAGTTGGGGACGCTGATACTAGAGCAAAGGTAAATATGGCTGAATGAAAGTGTTACTGTGGAGAGTTTCAGGGGCTCAAGATGCCTTGTGTACATGCTTGTGCTGCTATAAGTGAGCGTTGTGAGAGTCCGTCACGATTATTGTTGTGTCTACTACAAAGCTCAATGTTTCAGCCAGTATTTATGAAGGACGCGTATACCTGTTCGATCGAGGATGATTGGATTGTTCCCACTTCAATTAGAAACCAGCGCATTCCGCCGCTGAGCCTAGATCGAAGCGGCGAAGGAGGGAAACACAAACAACGATTTGCGGCGGGCCGACCAAGGATCCTCATGATTGCTTCTCAAGGTGAACCTCCGGCGGTAGGGACCGATAGAGGTTGCCTAATGAGAGGACAGATCCAGGCTCTAGTGGCGTTGCTCGTTGTGTGGAAACACCGGACACAAAAGGCCTAAATGTCCGTATCCTACAGTTGTTGTTTCTAATTGATACAGTCAATTTGTTCGTCTTTTTTTCATGTTTTTAGTATTATCCAAGTCGTGAAAGTTTTTATACATGTTTTGTATCTTTTTGGGGACATTGATACTAGCGCGATCGTGATAATCTTATATGTTTTGTATCTTTATATTATAATAGCAAATGGGTGTATTCTAGCTGATACTAGTGATAACAGGGCTTACAAACATAAAACAAAGAGTAATGATACATTGAGAAAACAATAAGATGACGCTTAAATAAACTAAGGGTGATCATGAAATACGATAAGATGACACCTAAATAAATGATCTTCAATATTTAGTAATCACCACATTAAACACGACGTGATTTTCTATAGGTTGATCAATGACTTCAAAGATGCATTCATCTCCCGCATTTAGGTCATTGTCCGTAATGAAATAATTCAACCCGCTTAAACGAACTGTTTGATTTACCATATAGACAATTCGAGCAGGCCATGATTCCCCTGTGGCAATTCGCAGTTCCACGGTCTTGTTTCTCAACATGTCGTTTGTTCTAGCGGGCTTGCTGAGATGGTCGTTTGTTGTCGGATGTAGACGGGGCACTCGTATGTTCGTCATGACGGGCTTGCTGAGATGGTCGCTCGTCCTGAGCATCAACTCCTGGACGTTCACGGACTATGCCATCCAAATTGGACCTTGGGGGAACACGTCTTTGACCAGGGACAGGATCCGGGACAACCACGGGGGGAACAGGTAATTCACGAGGTGGAGTGATGGGAGTCAACTTTACTGTACTTTGGTGTGCAGGTTAACCCCCGTTTATCACATTATTGGCATGTTTTGGGTAGATATAGACCGTCTCGAGAGTAATATCGAGAATTATATGCACGGGGAGTTAAACTGCCATATCGATGGAAAACTCCGCCTTTTTAGCGATATTTCACTCTTTTCCGAGCACTTTTGTCTTGCAGAATTACGCGTGGTGTTTGTTTGTCTATGTTATTGCAGGACTTAGGTGACTCGAGGACCCGGAAGGCGATGTTTTGGACTATGAGACGTGTTCGTGGCCCGAATGTAGCATAAAAATTGAAGAAAAGCCAAGTTTGGAGTGAAGACAAGCCAGGCGGGCGTTTGCTATACTCAGGCAGCGTCGATGTGAAGCTACATCAGGCGGGCGTCTGCGCACATTCAGACGGGCGTCCGCCCATGTATTGGCACTTCATTGAAAGTTTCATTTTTAGCCGGGCGGGCGCCCAAAAGACCCCAGCAGGCGTTTAAGTAAGTTCAACCCGATTCAAAAGCTCATACACCACGCAGGCGGGCGTCCAGGGGTTCCAGGCAGCGCCCAGGGTTCAAAAGCCTCAAGTCATGATTCATCAAGCAAGGCGTTGAGAGAATGCGAACGCCCGCCCACCGAAGACGAAACCCTAATATCTTCATATTTTCCAGGCGGACGGGCGTCTCACATGGTCCAGACGGGCATCTGGGGTAGCGACAAAGATCGATTTTCGACTACTCTATAAATACGCAGCTCATTCAAACCCTACTCATCTTTTGCGGACTTTAGATCGTTTCTAGGCGATTTGTGTGCGATTTTAGTGTAGTTTGATCACCCTTTGATCCCTTGATCCTATAAATTACATCCTTTGATTCTAAACACTTTTCATAGCTTAGATTTACGTTTCAAGTTCCAAAGATTGTCCTTTTGGTGGAGTATTTCTTCGTACTGTTTCAGATCAGATTTTTCCTCAGTTATATGGTAACGATGTTTCTTTTATTTATTGTTTTTAGTTCAATTTCCATTCTTTATTCCGTTATTAGCATAATTATGAGTAGCTAATCCGTTGTGTAGTCGAATTATGTGAAAGCGAGCGAAAACCCTAAGGGGGATGCGATTGGGAGTAGTGTAGTGCGTAAATTATTGTTTAAACGATTAATCCACGTCCTAAAACCTATTTTAACGTCTTTGAATTAGAATGATCACCTAGTTCATCGTCACACACATCAAACTTATAGATGCATTTTGCGGTGAGATGTGGGATAAGGGTTTTAGGATCGTTGCGTAGATTCGGCCTAGTTGTTAGGTCGAACCCAATCTGAGAGGTTTGTCATCGTTGTTTGAGCGACTTCAGAGCTTAATCATGTTAGGTTAATCGGTTTTCTAAAAGGAGAATTAATTAACTTCACATAGGGTGGTTAGATCGAGTTGTTCAGTCTGATCGCTAAAATTAGGAGTTGGCACCCGTGGATGTCGTTAAACCACAGTGGATAGGTAGGTCGGTTAATACATGCTCCCTGTTAAGTCCTTCCTTAGGGGTAAAAGTAGCTCGTGGGATCATAGTTCGAATATACCCTTTAAGACTTAGAAGTAAACTCATTAGTATAATCTTTACTTTTGGATTAGTATAATATCTCTCCACCACTATTTTGACCTGAAGTAAGTTCTAAGTCGACTTTGGTACTTAGACATTACTCCCTGTGGATTCGACCTTGAGACCACTATGCTACCGTTGACCCGATACTCTTTCGGTTAAAGTTAGCGGTTAGTTATTTTGCTATCAAGAATTTTGGCGCCGTTGCCGGGGAGTAACGCTTAATATCTTGTAAGTTGACCGAAAGCTTGGGCTTAGGTCGTTTTTATTTTGTTTTCTTTTTGTTTCTTGTTTGTCAGTGAATGACCCGAAGCTCCAAAGAACCACTCATCGAGCCAATTGAAGAAATTGGAACTTTTGCACGTCATAGAAATAGTCAACGCCGAGGAGAACCTCTGATTGCCAGTCCGAACCCTTTGTTTGAGGAAGAAAGGGTAGAAGAAAGTTCACTTTCAGAATCCTCAGAGGGAATGGAGGATTCACCGAATCATAGAGATGGAAAAGAGCCCTTAATCGAGCACAATGTACAAGGGCAAACCTCAGACACTACTGGTGGTAACGCAACACTACCGTTGCATACTCCACCAAGGACCCCTCGTCATGAACCGTTAAGAGAGGGCGAGACAAAGTGTTGCGTCGAGTTGATAACCACACGATTTAATCGAGAGGGCGAGTGGATTGGACGATGATGAGGGAGGACAAAATGCTCAGAATACGCAGAACTTCGGACCCGAATTAGACCAAGAGACGGTAAATCGAGTACTGCAGATGCTCAAGAATCAAGGAAATCAACAGGGGTTCCAAAACCCGTACCCTCAGCAACCCCCTATGCAGCGATTTTAAGAAGCGGCAACAACAGCAGAACTATCACCACAGATAGATAGTTTGCAGTCTGAGACCGAGAGTGCATCGAGACTATGTTACCACCCCACAGGAAGTTATAGGGCACAATCCAATTAGAGTGCCCCCAATTAATGCGAACAACTTGGACATCAAGCAGAACATTCTGAATATGTTGGGGGAACATGCCCTGTTCCACGGGAAGTCGACTGAGAACCCAAACAGCTTTCTAGATCATTTTCTTCAAATTTGTGGGACGATGAGATATAATGGGGTTAGTGACGAGGCAATAAAGCTGATAGTTTTCCCGTTTGCATTGAGATGAGCTGCTAAAGATTGGTTTGATTCATTACCCAACGATTCACTACATACTTGGGCAGATGTAACGAGAGTGTTTCTAAAAAAGTATTTTCCTCCGGCAAAGATTGTAGATCTGAAAGAAGAAATCTCTTCGTTTGACGGTCTCGAGGGAGAGACATTAAAAGAGACTTATGAGAGATTCAGGGGTCTACTGAAAAGATGCCCTCCACACGGTTTTTCTACTGTTGAGCAAGTCATTATATTATTCAGGGCCTTAGAGCCAATGGACCAAAACAAGTTGAATGCCGCAAGCGGCGGAGATATCATGAATCTGCCGCCAGAACAAGCTATGAGACAGAAAGAGAATGCGGCAGATGGAGAAGGACAATAGGGGTCGAGCAGAAAGAAGAAGAAAGCCCCACTAGAAAGTGTAAAGTCGCTGAAAGAGGAACTCGATCGGGAATCTGCCATGCACGACAAGATGCAAGAAATGGTACTAAAGATGGACCGAATGGAGTTAGAATGAAAGAAGGCACAGCAATGCCAACTTTGTGGAGGTGGACATTCTGCCATGGAATGTGCATCATCGAAAAAACCCACTTATCCACAACAGTTGCCACCTACTCCAGTACAACAACAGTCTGGCAATCAGAATGACCAACAACGAATGAATGTCTATGCGATGGGGCAGACGAATATGAATCAGCAAGAATTTGGCCAGCAACAGTGGAATCAGAACTTTGATAATCAGCAAGGGCCGCAAATGGATTATGGTATGGGTGATGATTCACAACAATATGATGTGAATTATGTTGGACAAGGAAATCAGAGGCAATGGAATCAGAATCAGCAGAATCAAGGTTGGAACCAGGGGCAGAATCAGAATTGGAATCGGAACAATAATCAAAACCAAAGTTTTAAGCAAAACCAAAGCTCATACAACCAACCTTGGAACCAGAATCAGAATTCATACCAGAATCAGAACGAAGGTAGCTATCAGAATAATCAGAATCAGCAATCTCGATCACAAGGCCAACAAAGAAGCTGCAGAATCGAATTGGGGCGAGTCGGGGATGGAACCGAATCGGGGCGATGGGGTAATCGGCAAGCAAATCACCATCGAGAAACACTAACTCGCGGCACCTCAAAGATCTGAATGCCCATCTTCACCAGAACAATCAAAACACTCAACAAATGAACAATTCTGGTGCTCAAAAGACGCCCGCTGAGATAATCCTGGAAAGACTGGATAGATCAGATATCGAATTGAATAAGAATCTTTGTTGAGCAAAAGTGGCCACTCACTCCGCCATTCGAATTTGGAAACCCAAGTTGGGCAAATCACGAACACAATTGAAGAAGAATTTGAGTGATCTTTGAAAGCGGAGAACCCGAGACAAGTGAATGCAATATTCACTAGAAGTGGTAGAGAATTAGGAGTTGGCACCCGTGGATGTCACTAAACTACATTGGATAGGTAGGTCGGTTAAAACACGCTCCCTGTTAAGTCCTTCCTTAGGGGTAAAAGTAGCTCGTGGGATCATAGTTCGACTATACCCTTTAAGACTTAGAAGTAAACTCATTAGTATAATCTTTACTTTTGCATTAGTATAATATCTCTCCACCACTATTTTGACCTGAACTAAGTTCTAAGTCGACTTTGGTACTTAGACATTACTCCCTGTGGATTCGACCTTGAGACTATTATACTACCGTTGACACGATACTCTGCCGGTTAAAGTTAGCGGTTAGTTATTTTGCTATCAAGAATTTTGGCGCCGTTGCCGGGGATAGAGGAGGAGGAGAGATGAGAGTAAAATTCCCCCTAAGATGAGAGATATATGAGGTTTCACCATTCCTATCACCAAAGGCAATACAGTGATTGGAAATGTTTTATGTGATTTAGGAGCTTCTGTGAGCTTGATGCCTAAAGCGCTTTATGAAAAATTAGGGTTAGGTGATTTGGAGCCTACAGGAATGACCCTACAAATGGCTGATAGGTCGGTGAGGAAACCATTGGGGGTAGCTGAAGATGTGCTAGTTCAGGTAGGCAAGTTCGTGTTCCCTGTGGATTTTGTGATTCTTGACATGGAGATGGACTCTAGGACCTCTATTACTGTTAGAGTCGTCCTTTTTGACCACTAGTGATGCTCGGATAGGAGTAAAGAGTGGAGATATTTCGTTTGGAGTTAGGGGCGAGAGAGAGCGTTTAAATGTCTACAAGGATAGAGGTCGTCAAGCTATAGCTGATGAATGTTCATACACGTAATCTTTGTTTTCTTGTGTTGTAGTGCGTCTTGACATGCGGACGATCGAGTTCGTTGAAAGGAGACGCGTGAAAGTCACGAAGGTCGTCGATCGGGCAAGATCGAGACGAAGAGTAAATCGGAATCGCCCGTTGCACCGGTGCTCCCAAAGCTGGGGAAGTTGCGGATTGATAAACCGCCTGATTGCAAGAAGTCTAAGAGGAAGCCATCTCCAAAGCCTGGGAGGAAAGAGAGTGTGAGTTGGCAAGAGAAAGCAACACAAGTGACACGAGGTAAGCCGCTCACTAGCTAGACTATTTTTATGATTGCCCTTGGGATATCTACGAGCATGTTTAAAATGATGAATGCAGAATTTGGTTGACTTGCTATGAGCTTACATGATATATGATGAGTGTCTATTTGAGTCGTTTGTGATTTGAGTTTGTTAAGCGTCACCCGGTCGAGCCAACGACGTAAAACAAAAGTGCTTGGGGGAGGCAACCCCGCCTTAATAAAACTGTGTGGAATTAAAAGGAATCTAGGAATATCTGACTATGTGCTCTTATATGAATTTATGCCTTGACTATGATATGTATGCATGTGTGAAGTTTTCTATGATGAGTGTGCCTATGTGGCCTTATATTTGCTGCTTAGATGTTCTGTGCTTTACCCGTGTGGGTGCTTTTTCCATCTAATGCTATTATGTGATGTGCTATATATATTGCCTATCAAGTTTTCTGACGTGACAGGGCCTTTGTACTATTATACCCCTTATCCCTTTTCGATATTTTGGCACGAGGACCTAGTCCCGTGCATGTGTTGCATAGTTTCTGTTTTGATAGGGTTTCGGGTTGCGTTTCCACGAGGCTGTTACGGGACTCGATCGCGCCTTTCTGCCGGGTCTACAGCTAAGTCTTCTTTTCTCTCTCATTCACACACTGAGGACAATGCTGCATTCAAAGTGGGGGGTGGAGACGACTTAGCTGTATTGTTTCGATTGATAAATGTGCCATTAATTGTGATATGCTTAGTTAATGTCCGTTTTCGAGTCAGTTCGTGGCTTAAAATTTTAGAACTTTTCACGGTTTGACACCGCGTTATATGCATATTTCTAACGATGGATTTGGTAGATGTCTTAGTAAACGAGTAATGTATGCCGGGCGATTTTATTTTGTCACGATACGAACCCTTTTTATTGCACGTAGACCTTGGTTGCACTTAGTCTGGTTGCTATACGCACTTGTACCACTAGTTTTGAGGCGAAATAGAAAGGTTGACCTAGGCCGGATACGGGGTGAGAGTTATGACGCTTCTTTGACCTAGCCAGATCCAAATAAGCCAAAATCCCAACATTATACCCTCGTAACCCCTCTAAGCCTTGATAGGACGGTCTGACCACCGTCCGAAATGAGCCATTTGGTTACTTAGCCTGTATTACCCTAACCCTGAGCTTTATTATTGGTCACGTTTCCTTTGATCACCCTGCGAGTGGACTAAGTCGTTGCTTTAGACACACTTGCTGAAGCAAGTGTGGGGTGGGAGTTGGTGCGTGCTTCGAGAGGAGTTAGTAAGTGCGAGCTAGTATATGAGGGGGAGGAGCTCGAGGAATGTATTGTGAGGCTTGTGGTTGAAAAAAAAAATGAAAAGCAATGGAAAAAAAAAGAGAAGAAAAAAAAAAGAAGTTTGAATAAAGTTGAAAAAAAGGAGTCAAAGAAGGATGTTTTGAATAAATAAGAGTATGATGTTAAGGTTATGGTTGTTTATAAATGAGTATAGAAAGAATCGAAAGAATTTTGGTGTGGTTTGGTATGGTTTCAAAGCAAGAATACATGAAATGATTAGGTTCACTCGTGTTTTTCTCTTTCTCAGGTCCCAAAATTTCTTTCGATTAACCCGTCCCGAGCTTGACATTATAACCCTTCAAGTCCTACTTGACCGTATTTAGCCTCGGTTGCCTCGATTAGTGGAGATTCTAGCCCGGTATGAGCTGTGTGTAGTCATTTGGCCGGTATTCAAAGCCGGTGATCATTTTGAGTGTAGCCCTCGGTTTATATCACACACACTTCGTTTTCGTGGTACGATAGAGTCAAGCGGTGTACGTTCAGTGTCTGCTTTACCTTTGCCTTGATGTCGTGAGCGCTATGCATGTGTCGTAAAGTTGATCCTATGGTCTGTTTTAAAGCGCCTAATTTACTCGAGGACGAGCAAAGGCTAAGTGTGGGGTGGTTGATGGGAGTCAACTTTCTTTGTACTTTGGTGTCTGATTTAACCCACGCGTTATCACCTTATTGGCATGTTTTGGGTAGATATAGACCATCTCGAGAGTAATATCGAGAATTATACGCACGGGGAGTTAAACTGTCATATCGATGGTAAACTCCGCCTTTTTAGCGATATTTCACTCTTTTCCGAGCACTTTTGTCTTGCGGAATTACGCGTGGTGTGTGTTCACCTATATTATTGCAGGACTTAGGTGACTCGAGGACCTGGAAGGCAATTTTTTGGACTATGAGACGTGTTCGTGGCCCGAATGTAGCATAAAAAAGTGAAGAAAAGCCAAGTTTGGAGTGAAGACAAGCCAGACGGGCGTTTGCTATACTCCAGACGGGCGTCTGCCGTGAAGCTACATCAAACGGGCGTCTGCACATTCCAGACGGGCGTCCATAGTATTGGCACTTCATTCAGAAAGTTTCATTTTTAGCTGGAAGGGCGTCGAAAAGACCCCCAGACGGGCGTTTAAGTAGGTTCAGCCCGATTCAAAAAGCTCATACACCACAGACGGGCGTCCAGGGTTCAGACGAGCGTCCAGGGTTCAAAAAGCCTCAAGTCATGATTCATCTGACGGGCGTTCAGAGGAATGCGAACGCCCGTCCACTAAAGACGAAACCCTAATATCTTCATATTTTCCAGGCGGACGGGCGTCTCACATGGTCCAGACGGGCATCCGGGACCGACAGCATCAGATTTTTGACCTACTCTATAAATACGCAGCTCATTCAGCCCCTACTCATCTTTTGCCGACTTTAGACTGTTCTTAGGCGATTTGTGTACGATTTTAGTGTAGTTTGATCACCCTTTGATCCCTTGATCCTATAAATTACATCCTTTGATTCTAAACACTTTTCATAGCTTAGATTTACGTTTCAAGTTCCAAAGATTGTCCTTTTGGTGGAGTATTTCTTCGTACTGTTTCAGATTAGATTTTTCCTCAGTTATATGGTAATGATGTTTCTTTTATTTATTGTTTTTAGTTCAATTTCCATTCTTTATTCCATTATTAGCATAATTATGAGTAGCTAATCCGTTGTGTAGTCGAATTATGTGAAAGCGAGCGAAAACCCTAAGGGGGATGCGATTGGGAGTAGTGTAGTGCGTAAATTATTTAATCTACATTGTCAGCAATATTTTAAACATTGTATTACCAAGGATTTGTAATAGACCCCGCCGACAGTACATTTCCATCTCAATAAACTTGGACGAGCATTAGCTTGACCTTCTACCACTGTTGCAAATCCCCCGTACTGTATAAGTCTAGGCATTGCAAGGAAACACCACAACTGTAATGCGTATAAACAACCGGAGAACTATGGCTTATACGCTTTCCCATTTCTTTTAGGTACACGATCCTTACACTCAAATACTATCTTACGCCAATTCAACATTAAATTGTTAAAAAAAATACTACCCCTATGGAAATGTCTCAACCAGTTGTAGGTTCTCGACAATATAAAAAATCTGGGCCGGTATTACCACTCCAGGGTCGTTTCCGATTATTAACCCATAAATAACGTACACTAAAGCCATCCGGTATATAGTTTCAACGTCATTCGATGCCAGAATCGCTGATTCGATTTTTTGCAACGTCACATTATTGATGTACTTATGGAGAGTACAACTAACATCAAAACACCTTGACTGATCTGGCAATTCAACATCCAAATCTCCAAATCATGCACCCATTATGAATGCAAACTCCCTTCTTCCGAACTTCACTCTATTATCGCCAATCTTAAAATGAAGCTCGTCGTCTCGGTCTGGATAAACCATATTGAAATACAGGTATGCTATTAGCCGCCCCTTGAATTTCCAATTGTTACTTATAAAACGAAGAAACGGACCAAATACTGATCCCTCCGATCTATTCCACAACGCTCTGTTTGGTGTAGCATTGTGCAATAACTCTTGTAGTCTTGTAAGAGTAGCACTTTCCGCATGGAACCGCAATTCGGCATTAAAAAAAAATTCAGGTGGATGAATCAATGTTCCACATGGTGTTGGATAACTAGTAAGCTGTGAGTGATTAAAAATGTGTTAAGAAGACTATATATATATATATATATATATATATATATATATATATATATATATATATAAGTGTGTATATATCTTTATAATAAATATACTGACTATATATATATACATTGTGAGAGACAAAATATATAATCATGTTATATATATATATGTACCGTGTATAATCATTCCCGTGTATATGTGTATATGTCTGTGGTGTGTGCTTAAACTCATGCGTAAATATAAAATTATATGTGTATAATTTCTTTCACTTAATTGATAATAAATATATATGCGATGGCATTAATATATGATAAAATAAGTGTATATATAACCTAAATGTACTGGAATATATACACACACACACAAACGAGAAAAATTTACATTTAGGTCACTGTAGTACATATATATATATATTTATTTATGTATTAAGATTATATATATATATTTCTAACTATGCACCTTTTGTTGTTGTTATCAGTTAAACAATCATTTTTTTCAGTGTGTGTTTATTTTAGGCACCACAACATAAAAATCAATATTCGACAAAAATACTAACCATTTGTCTCTCTCTTTTATATATATATATATATATATATATATATATATATATATATATATATATATATATATATATATATATATATATATATATATATATATAACAATTAAAACCAAAAGCTACTTCATCGTGAAACTTTGAAGATGCAGGATGTTTTCGACATTTATGCTGATGAACCTTCTACTGCAATGATTAAGGAGGAGATGACTGACAGATTCAGGGTTTTAAGGAGGGGAGTGTATTGGCTTTCAAAGGCAGGATCTACTTCAGCTGGTCAGAAGGAGCAAGTCGTAAAAGAATATTGCAACAAAAAAAATTCTAGTTAAATATGGAGGTGCAACCACAGGCACTATTGATAACATTCATGAAAATGCAGTGTATTTATGTGCAGCAAGTTCAGTGAAAGGCACATTAGCAGTAATGACATTATCTGTCAGAATGTATTTGGTTTTGCCACGTGAACGGCCAAGATTAAAACTCAGAATCAGAGGGCACAATAAATGTCCCTCTGTCCCTCCGCAAAACCTAAGTTGTAAATAAGTTCCACAAATACTATTCAGACTTTTTGCGTTTTGAGCTGGGTAGCCCAGATGAACGGCTGCTCAGCCTGTAGGTGGGGGAGATGATGAACTATGCCTTGTACACTCCCTCTGAAACCTTAATGTTAAGTTAGTCATTAACCCATAACCATTAATGATAAGTTAGTCATTAACCCATGAACATTAAAGTTAAGTTAGTCATTAACCCATGACTATTAATATTAAGTTGATCCTTAATCAACTTAGCATTAATGGTCATGGGTTATGACCTATTTTGGTAATGTTTATGCCAGTTTGAATGACAAGGAATGTCGTTGGTCAATTACTTATGTTTTGGAAAATTCTAATATTAAGGCCGATGTTAATTACTGCAAGATGAAAGCTTTTCTAAAGCTGTCCACAGTGAAGAGGCCTAATGAATTAGCATTTAGAGGTCCAGTAATTGACATAAAGTCTAAAATTTTCAGCAGGAATAATGTTGATGTATGGCACTGTGGATTTAAAAAACCCACTTTGAGCCGTTGTCTTAGTGCTCGAGCTGACCACATTGGAAAGGCAAAGGCTATAACTTGTGGACCTGGAGATGCATTTTCAGATAGCAGATCGTCTTTTAGTCATTTGGAGAGGCCCAGTATACGCGACAGGCCCAATAAGCCCACTACCTCTAGTAATGTTTTATCTGAAACAGTTGGCCCTGCCAACATTGTTGGGCTTATTAACAGTGCTTGCTTGCGGTGCACGCAACACCATATTTTATTTTATTTTTTTCAGCTTCCAAAAGATTTCCAGATTCCTTAGCTGGGTAGCCCAGATGAACGGTTGCTCTACTTGTACCCTAGAAAGGAAGTCAGTTTTGGATGTGGACTCATTTATTATTGATGTCCATATGTCATCCCTAGTCTTCTTTACTGAACTTCTATTTTCTTGGTATACACCCCTTTCCTCAAATTGTCCCCCTTTAGCGATGTATTCTGCTACGTGTGCATCATTTTTTGCTATTTGAGTGTTGGGGTGATATGATAGTATCCCATTTGGGTCTTTGATGTCAAAGAACCTATTGTCCCTAGTATCCAACTTTTTATTAAGTTGTACTAGGCAATGTAAATGAGGCTCCCCATCTGCATGATTTTCAGTACAGACTCTAGCATAAAAAATGTCTAGGTCTTTTAGTAAATTGAATAAAAAATCTAGGCAGAAAAGTGGGATGATGGGGAGAATGATGAACTATGCCCTGTACACTCTCCCTGAAACCTTAATGTTAAGTTAGTCATTAACCCATAACCATTAATGATAAGTTAGTCATTAACCCATGAACATTAAAGTTAAGTTAGTCATTAACCCATGACCATTAATGTTAAGTTGATCCTTAATGATTACAGGTGAGAGAGATTAACAACAATGGTCAAAGTGTTCTAGTTGATCTGTCATATATTCCTTAATCAATAATTGATTTAACACAATTATCCCTGAAAATGATTATCTGGGTATATGAGTGATTGACAGTACTCCAACACTGAGCCGGCAGCTGCAGTTATAGATTGTATAACACTTCTTAGATTCACGATTTTTCTTTGTCGTTGGGGGAGACTATTCATTGCAGGTGGAGAAGATGATGAATAGTGTATTGACTGTGAGGAAAATAATCATGAAGAAATTGAAAAAGGACAAATAAAGTGCTTATATATATATATATATATATATATATATATATATGGTTAAATTTTTATGAATATTGTTGTGATTTTTATATAAATGGTTATATAAAAAATTGGTTAGATTTTTATGAATAATTCAAGTTTCGTTGTGTTATGTTGTGTTGTAACAGTAGACGGGGGTAATAGAAGAGAAGATTGTTTTCACCAGCGTCATAGAATAATTGATGATGACGAGGGAGATCAGATGCTGGACAGAGCCAACAGAACAAATCTTATACTTTCGATCTAACGGATGCCTCACTTCCGGCGGAGACTTTACCAAGCTGCTGAGAACGGAAAAGATGCTCTATTGAGCAGACCTAATGAAATATTCTACGAGCTACCTACCAGGAGCCCCAATACAAAGTCTGGAGATTAGGCATGACACAGCGGATCAGAAGGATTCGAAAACACCCTAGGGATGCATGCATTTCTAAGAACCTCATCAGGTCGAGGCGTACCATAGAATATGTCAAAAATTTGTTGTTTTGGAAATTTCAAACAACATATCTTTGTCGTTTGTTTCTCGTTTTTAAATTCAAATTTTTTATTATTAAATTAGGGCATTTTCATTGTGATTGCCCGTAACAATTAAATCATTTCAAAACGACTAAGGCATGGACCATGAAAGGAATTTATACTACTAAATTTCGAAACAACTTATAAATACATACAATATCATATAATTGAAATATGTACAATATCAAAACTTCTACATTATCATATCTACATTATCGTTTCTAATAATAACATTGCCACTATAATTACATTAATGCATTTCATTCTAAATAATTTCTAAACTATCAAATAATCAAAATAAATACAATATCAAAATTTCTACAACATCAAGATTTCTACAAATTTTCCAATACAAATTTCTCAATATGCATAAATTGAAATGTCCAATATCTTATAATCATAATCTCTACAATATCAAATTTTCAACAACATCTAGATTTCTACAAATTTTCCAATACAAATTTCCCATTATACATAAATCGATATGTCCAATATCTTATAATCATAATCTCTATAATATCAAAAACTCTACAATATCATTACTACAATTACCATTATCTTATAATCATAATTTCTACAATATCAAATATTCTACAATATCAAAAAATTTACAATATCATTACTACAAAATTTGTAAAATTAAATCACAATTTCGAATTTTTTTAGGTCAATAAATAAACAAACTATATCACAATTTCAACACCAAAATTTCAATAACATTATTATATCACAATATCGATAACATTACTATATCACAATTTTTTCAAATAAAAAGTTGCAGTTCATGAAAAAGTGGGGGTAAATTCATCAAATTTAAACCTAATAAACTGTAAATAACTTACTACATGATATTCTTCTAAATTAATAACAGCCATTGTTGTATGACAATAGTTGTATGAAGCTTCAATCCACCTCCCGTTCCAATTCCACGCAATGTAAAGAAGCCCGTGTCCAACACCGTCTTGCCCGTGGGATGTAAATCCTTCCACGTAAAATTAATCAACTGATGTGGGGATGGGGATGTGGGGCTGTGCGTATTTTTTTTTCGTGTGTGGGGGCGATTACAATCAGATAAAAAATGAGGAAGTCAAAGTGAGGAAGAAGAAGAGAAACGCCTCTGTTTTGCTTTTTGGATTTACACGGGCACACGTGGCAATTTTCCACGTTGCGCTTGCTTTTCCACGTGGCTCTCATTTAAAATTCCCCCAGGTCACGTGGAATTTCAATTTTCGGCACCATTTGAATTTCCACGTGAACGATTCAAATTCCACGTCATCTGGTGGAAAATTTTCACGAACCCGTGGAACATGCACGGGCTACTTAAAAAAAATTGTCAGGCCTGCATTGACCTAACTTGAAATATAGGTCTCTACAGTGACCTGAATGTATATTTTCTCATCAGGTCATCCCCCGCATGTTCCCCTTTTTCTTACTTTTTTTTCTTCGTTATGGGTATTTGGTTTTATCTAATTAATTTGTGTCCTTATAACTAAGTGTTTGTTTTGGATGCCCATTTTGCCTAATTAAGTTCAATATGTGTCATTTTGGATAATTGTCCCATATTTTTAAACACAGGAAGACAAACGCTTCAATTGATAAACCACGAGAGGGCAAAAGGTTTTTTGGGAAATTAAGGATAAGGATATTATCTGGAATATTTTTAAGTAACAGGACAGCTACATATTTTTTATAGGAAGAATGACAATTGCATAATTTTTATAGCGAGAAAGACAAACAGTGAATCAGAAAATCGGTGAATCTCCTAGTGAACCCGAAATCAAATGAATTTTCGACAAGAATCCCGAAAATCGGTGAATTTCGATAATAAATTTTGAAAATTAGTAAATTTCGATAAATGAATTTAAACAATGAATTCGAATGATGAATAAATAGTTTTATTATTTATACAAAAGTTTCAAAAGACTGTTTTCTACTCAATCGATTGATAAATATTTCATTATTCCCCAAAGGTTTTTCCCAGATTAAACAATAATGCTAATTAAGGATAGGACTTACACCAAGTCAAAACAACATGAGCTTGAATAATTAATTGATTTTAATATTTCTCCCCAAACAATTGAATAAAGAATTTTGACGAATGTTTAGTGTACACAATAAAAGAATAAATAAATAAAAACTCCAGAATCACAAGAATCTGGAAAGCTTGCAGTCAGCAGGAAGACCTTGGGGGAACCTCTTCAAATCCTTGCAATAATCATAAATCAAGAATCTTGACTGCAGATATCTCATCCTATTTCTTTCATTTGCATTTAGTCCTTGGTTTTGCCATGCTTGATTATTCAAGGAAGCTGCCGGTGGGTTCTTGAAGACATTTCCATTGATGTTGAGGTTTCTGTAAGAAGCAACAAATGGAGCAAGACTCCAATCAGTCTTTAATCTTCCTCCTTGTGTTGCCCAATCATCTGCATTCCATAAGCTGCAATACATCCTCATCGGCTGGGTTTTAGGAATGGAATTCCAGCTCCTTCGTTGTTGTTGAATACTCTTATTGGACTGTTATCTACCAAGAATCTGCACAACAACAACAACAAAAAATGCAATACAAATTCAGATGTTGTACAATGTATTTATCAAATCAACGTGCTAATACAAAGATATCTAAAAATTATTTAAAAAAGAGATGGAATTGGGGTTAATTATTACATGATGCGTTGAGAATTCCAAAGAATGGAGTAAGTATGGAAGGCAGCAGTAGGGTCGAACCAAAGACGGAATTGTTGTTCTTTGTCTCCTTTCCTTGTGCATAAACATTAGTATGCATTGTATATGGCTGCCCAGAAGCATTCCCTAAGAACTCAAAATCAATCTCGTCGTGGTTTGATCCTTGAGATGACAACTGCATTCATTCAAAGAATTGGGAAAAACAGGGTAAGCAAATTGATTCGATCACCAAAATTGTAACAAACTCAAAAGCATTTGGAATTTGGAGTACTTACAAAGAAAGTAGTGACAGTTCCAGCTGAATTCCCAGGACGAGCTTGAGTTGAAGGTCAAATCTGCCGAAAAGGTACTCATTCTTGGATTGGAAACCGGACCCAGAAAGTTTATCGAGAGAAAGAGAAAGCTGTTGGCCTCCATTTTCGATCTTGCCTCGACCTTCACCCCAAGTGATGTCTACATCTTGATAGAAGTTACCAGCTACTAGTGAGGCAGCTGCCATTGCCATGAAGCAAGACAATAGTACCATAAACTGAAGCTTGCTTACCATTTTTCTTATAATATCTTTAACTAATGGAGAGCTTTGAAGAAATTGATGCAGGTAGAGTGAAGAAAATGTAAAGAGAGAATTTAGCAATATATATTTCGAAGTGAAGTTATAAGAGAGAATTTAGCAATATATATAGTATAGGTTGGTATAATTTTGTTAAGGAAATGAGGTGGAAATAGCAGAGCAAAAGGAAGCAGGGGCTGAAAGAAAGCTGGCAATTGCTCATTTTACTCGTGACTATAGGGAAAGGCATATCCGCGTCCCAGTGGTACTACCACTACTACTAGATTCATTGGTTCAAAAGGGACGAAACGAAAGCTGTACACAGTGAGACATCCTTGATCCAACCAGTTGTTTTTACCATATTTAATTCCTTATTGAAGAAACATAGTAAAAAAAAAAAACAAAAACAAAACAAAAAAAAAATATAAAAAAATTAGACAAGGCACGTGATGATATATATGGTAGAGTGGGTGGATTATTTATAACGCTGCACTCCAAAGTTAGATAATAGAGATAAACGAGCCGAGTCAAGCGAGACCACCAAGTCACGACTGCACTCAGGGACTGGACGAGAATAGTCGGAGGAGCGAGACTCCATCGTGTCACGACGTAATGGGCACGGACGAGAATAATGGTGAACGTGGAGAAGACTGGGTCAACAACATCTCAACTGCTTACGGACGTGGGTAGATCCCACCGTCCAGAAGATAATCAACGATAACTTCCTAGTACGTCCAGAAAGAGACACACGATCTACTACTATATAAAGGACACCCTGAACTACGAGGGGGACTTGATTCCAGTTTGTCACTTAAATTGGATACGTAGGCTGCTCTCTCAAGAGTTCAGTCCAAATTATATTCAAACATTCGTGTTCTTATATTGTTTTCCTAATTAGAATTATCCGATTACCCGTTTGTAATATTCATAACAACATCAATTGGCGCTAGAAGGAGGGCCTAATTCTAGTTAGTGAGTGATTCTTACGAAAAAATGGCACGAAATCAAGGAAATTCGAAAAAGCAACAAAATCAAACGACAGATAATAGCCCAGGTCGAAATGACCAAAATCCTGGAAAAAGAATTTTGGAAGAAGGGCAAACGAGTAATCCGGATGCCATTAAACAAATGTTGGTAGAAAATCTGGCCAATCTCAAAGGAGAAGAAATAAAAGCTATCTTTGAGGTTGTTTTGAGGGCGAGGAATCAGGATAATGACGTTTCTGAAGCACCTACCCCGCTTCAAACTACGAAGAAGGAGAAACAAGAAGCGGAATCTAGCATCAGAGTGGTGGTTACTCACCCAGGTGGTGATAACGCACGAGCGAGAGTTAGGCGCAATACTTAAGCCTAAACACGATGAGTTTAGG
Source organism: Gentiana macrophylla (assembly GCA_026214975.1). Lineage (NCBI taxonomy): Eukaryota > Viridiplantae > Streptophyta > Magnoliopsida > Gentianales > Gentianaceae > Gentiana > Gentiana macrophylla. The sequence goes on from CM047809.1 coordinate 106,018,565, forward strand.
CTAGTGTCTCCATTCACTGAGGACATCGATGCATTTACATGCCCCCCAGGATTCAAGATCCCAAAAATCCAAGCATATGATGGAACAAAAGATCCATATGACCATATGCACCAGTACATTCAACACATGAACCTATATAATGCTCTAGAAGATATGAAATGCAGGGCATTTGCAACTCTTCTAACAGGAAAAGCAAGAGATTGGTTCAACAAATTGAACCCCAGATCCATACCAGATTTCCCAACTCTGACCAGAAAGTTCATGCACGCATTCATAGCAGCAAGGCCGTTCCAGAGGAACCGTACATATTCTTGACCGTCGAGGCAAAAAGTGATGAAACGATCTTGCAATTCATCAAGAGATTCAATGGAGAATCATCCCAAATAGCATATTTGGATGATAAATTTTTAGTAGCATCCTTTGTGGCATGTCTTAGAGAAGGACGCCTACATGCAAAGCTGAGCAGCAAAAATCCGGATACGATGGAAGAATGTTTGGAAATTGCATCTGAGACCTTGCCAAGGTGAAGAGGCTAACAGAGCCAAGAGGAAGAGTCCCACAGGACGCTAAAAAAGGAAAAAGTGAAGATAGAACCGACAAAAGAGAAAATCTGTTTGGGATAGAGTGACTAACCCCGTCTCTCGAAAGGTTAGGGAAGAAAGGTGCTTTGCGGGGCAGAGACCTTATCCTCTCGAGCAGGTCTCGTGATCAAGTCTGGCGATTATGGAAAAGAAAGGAATTTCCAAGATTCCTCCTCTCCATTGAGGGGTCCAAGGAGAAGAGAGACCACACAAAATGGTGCAAATACCATAAAGATATTGGACATGATTACGAGCAAGGCAGGATTTGATCGAGATATAGACGCAGCGGCCTTTGGAGGAAAGATCGATGAGTGCATCGATCGAGCACGCAGGGGACAACCCCGAGGAAGGAGAGAGTTTAAAAGACAAAGACAATGGCCGGGGACAGAATAACCCGGAGGAGATGCAGAGATCCATCTCCAGGATGCAGATGGGCACGAGAAAACGCCCCAATCAACTTCATTGGTGGTGATTTTATACGTTTTATAACGATATATTTTACGATGATTTTCCCGTATTTATATTATTTGCATAGGAATTGGCCTTTATATTGAAATATTAAGCGAGTGATGTTTTTAAGGGTCTAATTGCAAAAGTGATTAAATTATGTGTTTAATTCTTTGGTTTTATGTTTATTCGTATGATGTTACATTTTTCATGTTTCTATCATGTTGTTAGATACGTTTTCATGATGAGTAAGGAGCTTAAACGATGATCACATGAAGATGGAAGAGTTGAAAGATGTTTAAGTGAAGAATTATTGAAGAAACCGGAACCAGGCACTTCATGGGAATTTTGTCCACTTTTGTAGCCACTTTCAGGAAAGTTGTCTTGATGTAAGTTGTAGAGGATTTAAATATCTTTCCAACGCATCTTGAATCACCTCATTAGAGCCCTAGAAGTGAAGTTATGAGCAAAATACTGGAGTGAGTAGTGGACGGGCGTCCATAAAAGTGAATCGGCGTCCGTAATCGTAATTTACATTCGAGAGAGTTGACGCAGCATCTTGAGCGAGCGTTCATTCTCCGTTCATAGAGGCTGGACGGCGCCCAAGCTAGTGGACGGGCGTCCATGGCACCGACTCAGCGAAACCGACCTAAAAACCTATAAATAGGCGCGATTTCTCCAACCCTAATCACCATATTTTTCGACCCTAGCGGCCACACAAGCCTTGGGGCGACTTTTTGTTGTTTCTTTTCAGTCAAAAACATCTTTTATTCCTTTTATTTTGTTGATCGATTTGGTGATGATTAGAAGCTAAGGCTTCCTTGAACAAGCATGTGAAGCCAATCTCATAGCGTTTTCAATTTCAATCTTTGGATGTTTGTGAGTATTTAAATTAAAGTTGTTTCTTTTCGATGTTTATTTGTTATGTTGCAATTGAAATCGAGAGATAAATTGCATGTTGATGTTTACTATATGATGAAAATCGATGTAAACCTAGATCACCATAGGAAAGATTAGACTTTTAACCTATATATAACAAGAGTTGATAGGTTGAATTTCTAGGTTGCTAGATTGAGAGATCTTACACCTTGTTTTGATAGCATCAATCTTATAGATCGAGAGATGAGAGATTGATAGGCGGATTATCTACGAGAGTAGAAGTTCATACCTTTGATAGGTGAACCACAACCTTTATTTAATCTTCACCAAACGATCTAGGGTAGAAGTTGAGAGTTTGTGAGATAGGTGGATCATTGCTTGTTCTTCGTTAAATTAATTGAGTTGTTTCCTTAGTTTATAGATTACAATTAGTTTAGTTAGTCCAGTTTACTTAACGATCTTTCCCGGCTTTGGATTGTTGATCCTCTGTCCAGTTTATTTGTTTGTTTTCGTTTTTAGTTTTGTTTTGTGTTGTGACGTTCTTAGGAAGAATCAATAAAACTAGATTAAACAACCTCGATTCCCTGTGATCGACTCCGGTATCAATCGCTATACTACGATCCTTATACTTGGGGAGATACCGGATTATAAATTATATTACTTGTTTGTTTTGTATTGATAAAATCCGTGACAAGTTTTTGGCGCCGTTGCCGGGGAACCGGACGGTTTGCCTAGTTTTTGTTTTTGTGTGTTTTTTTTTTTCTGTTTTTGTTCGATTTTTCTTTCTATTTTCGCGTTTTAATCCTTGTTTTAGGTCGATTTCTAGGAGGATTAACCTTTAAGTAGTTAGGAATTTAGTGTTTTGGATTAGGGTTAAAGTTTCGTTTTGTGATTAGTTCTTTTCCCTGCTTTTCCCGCTCTGCTTTTCTTTACTTCGCCTCTGCATTCGAAATCGTTTGTTCTGGGAAATTTTGCATATGAGCAGCGCCCATACCTATGAACGCCCGTCCACTCGTAAAATTTCAATCTCATATCAATTCTTGACCTACAGACGAGCGTTCATACATTTGGACGCCCGTCCAAAAATTCTGAAAAATCAGACGAGCGTTCATACGTTGAACGCCCGTCCGTTCTGAAAACCAGGCAGACGCTCGTCCATATTGTTGGACGCCCGTCCGTCTGCTCTCTTTCTCTTTCTTTCTTTTTCCCTAGGTCTTGATAATAGTTCTAGATTTCAAACCTTTTAGATAGATTCTTAGGTTTCCTTTTCGTAGTTTAAGTTTTTAATTTCGTAGTTTTTAGGTTTTGTTCAATAGAGTTGGGTTTCGGTTTATGCAAACTCGAAGTCAGAAAGGGCCATTACTCTTTACACCTGACCTCGAGCGGACCATAGTCAGACCTAATAGGCGGAAACTTCGTTTCACCGATCCTTCGGACGAAGGAAGCTCAGCCAACCAAGAAATTGAACAAAAGTTGATAGAAGAAATCGAAGAAATAGTAATAATGGCAGCAGAGGATCGACGTACGTTGGCAGACTACGCCATGCCTGGTGCAGTCACTGTCAACCCGGCTATAGTCTTGCCCGCCATTACTGCTCAAACTTTCGAGCTCAAGCCAGGACTTATCCAGATGATGCAGCATGCATCAATTTTTTACGGCTACCAATCAGAAAATCCGCATACCCACTTACACACGTTCTTAGAGATATGCGGTACTACCCGCATCCAAGGTGTAAGTGAGGATGCTATCAAGCTCAAACTTTTCCTTTTTCCTTAAAAGGAGGCGAAGGAATGGTATCACTCTCTCCCCCGAATCCATCACTACATAAATTTGGACTCGAGAGGAGTTTTTGAGTCAATATTTTCCACCCTCTAAGACGGCCCATTGCCTAAATGAAATTTTCACATTTTCTCGGAAAGGAAAATGAATCGCTTTTTCGAGGCCTGGAAAAGGTATAAATCTCTTCTTAGAAGGTGCCCCATCATGGCTTGCCTTTGGAGAGGTTAGTCATTACTTTCTTTAGCGGATTGACCGAGCTCACCAAGGGCATGGTCAATAGTTCATCTGGCGGGCGTTTTGAAGAAGACTCAGACGAAGGATGGGCATTGTTCAAGACATTGCCAAATATAACTATGCTCCATCTGTCAGGCAATTCAAGCTCCTCCTCCTCCTAAGGTGGAAGAAGTAAATGTTCAAAGTCTGATTGCCATGCTGCAGAGGCAGATGGCCAATCCTCAAACTCCGAATCCTATGAATCAGACTCCTTCGTTTCCGCAGAACCCTCGGAGTTCAGATTGCGAATCTTCTTTGTCGGTGGTCACGTAAATGGCCAATGTCAATTAAACCCCAATTCTTCATACCAAGTCAATACTGTCCATGCTGATGGACAGTACACTCAGGTCCAATGCCAAAACTGCGATAATATGGGGCATACTTCCAGATTCTCGCCCTATGAACGGGAATCGTCAAGTAAATGTGTTTTATGGCCAGAACACCCAAAGATTTAATCCTCCATCTGGCCAGAATCAATTCCAGAACCAAGGGTTCAATCAAGCTTCCAATTTCAATCCGAATTCGAGTTTTAATTCGAATTCAAGTTTCAATAAGAACCCTGGTTCCGCTCAAAACCAAAACTCTAATTTTTCCAGTCAAACACAAAGGTTCAATCAGAATTGGCCTTCTAATTCCAATTCTAATTTTCAAAATCATTGACCGACCATACTCTTCAAACTTCCATCACTCTCAAGGTCCTCGAATTCAAATGATCTTAAGGTGAATGGAACTCATTCAAAGAAGAGCAAAACAAGAATATTCGACTCTAATGAGTACCAATAAGAATCTTGAGAGACAGATGAGGCTAATTGGTGAGCAATTAGCATCAAGACCCCTGGGCATCCGCCGATTTTACCGAGAAAAATCCTAAGTGGTGGTCATGTTGCTCGGGCCGATTTGAGCAAAGAAGACCAATGTAATCGACCTCGCACTCAACAACGATTATGGACAAGAGGAGGCCAAGACAATGAGTTTAAGAGTGGTACTGGTGAGTGGTCCCCCGGCTTCCAGGAAAACACTAGCCCCTCCCCGCCATTGATAAGGCGGAGAGGAAGTTGAGCACCCATCATCCCTTGGTCGCAAGCAAGTACTCAGTGGTGATCCACGATAGGTGAAAAGGTTGGAAATCCTCGGTGTTTGTTCCCGAGGTGAACAAGTTGGAAATCCTCAAGTGGTGACCCATTGAGGGTGAAAAAGGAAAGAAAGTCGGTGGGTGATCCACGACTACGTAAAGCTTCAAAAGACGGTTCGGTGGAAGGATTTGGAAGACAAAGCTATCAGCGCATCCTCAAAGAGAGTCTTTTCCGAGAGTGATCTGAAGAAGCTTCCGTTTCCACCGAGGAAGAGCAACATTCCATTGGTTGAAGACAAAAAGTACGAGAAGGTGCTAAACCTTCTGAAAAATACTCAGGTAAATCTGCCATTATCCGAGGTCTTGGTCGAGATGCCTAAGTATACAAAGTTCATCAAGGATGTTGTATCCTCCAAGAAGAAGTTAGCAGGAATGGACCAAGCAGTTGGTAAGGAGTGTTCTCTGGTCAATAATGAAAGCTTACCAATCAAGAGAAGCGACCCGTGGAAATTTGTGCTCACATTGCGGATGGGAGGCCTAGTCTTCCCAAATTCCTTATGTGACACTGGCGCATCTATCGACTTGATGCCATTGTATGCGTGTGCAAGCAATTTGGGTTTACAAAGTCTCTAGAACCCACGACCATGAATTTGCAGTCATTTGATCGATCTTCTAAGAAAGCCTCAGGGATCTTAAAGGACGTATTAGTTCAAATAGATAGGTTTACCTTTCCAGTTGACTGGTACGTCTTAGATATTGAGAAAAGTGAAAATGTTCCCTTGATTCTTGGAAGACCCTTCCTATCTACAGCTAGAGCCCTTATCGATTGTGATGGTGGGCACGTGACCATTCGAGTTGGTGACCAGGAGGTGAGTTATAGTGTTTCTAAATCTATCAATGTACCTTCTGGATCTCCAACCGGTTGTTCCATTGAGGAGACGTCTGATGACTTCAATGACTCCATGGATACGCAAGTTTTGGCTGTAGAAGCAGAATATGAGCGATTGATTGATAATCTGAATAATCATGGTATGGTCAATCTAGATCAGTTAGCAGCTGAAATTGAGGATGAGCTAAGAGAAGAAGCCTTGGCAGTAGGACCACTGAGTAAGCTCAGCGATGTTGAGTTGAAGAGTGGTGAACTTAAATCAAGTCTAGAGGATCCTCCCGTAGATTTGGTACTGAAGCCGTTGCCTAAACATCTTAAGTATGTGTTTTTAAGAGAGGGTGACAAGCTTCCTTTGATCATCTCTGCCAAGCTATCTCGTATAGAAGAGCTTAAACTGTTAAACGTCTTGCGCAAAAATGAGAAAGCCTTTGGATGGCAGGTAGGAGATATCCGAGGGATATCTCCCGACATCTGTATGCACAAGATCAAGACTGAGGAGGGTGCAAAACGAGTTAGACAGCCTCAGAGAAGACTCAACCCTCACATGCAAGAGGTAGTCAAGAAGGAAATTATCAAGCTTCTAGATATGGGTATCATATACGCCATTGCAGACAGTGAGTGGGTATCCCCAACTCAAGTAGTTCCCAAAAAAGGTGGAATTACGATTGAGAAAAATGAGAAGGGAGAGGAGATAGCATTGAGGCTCGTTACAGGCTATAGGGTCTGTATTGACTATAGAAAACTCAATGAGGTCACACTGAAAGATCATTTTCCCCTTCCATTCATAGACCAGATGCTTGAGCGTCTGGCGGGGCACGCATTCTACTGTTTCCTGGATGGATATTCAGGATACTTCCAGATACCCATCGATCCTGTTGACCAAGAGAAGACCACTTTCAATTGCCCTTATGGGACATTCGCCTACAGGCGGATGCCATTCGGTCTCTGTAATGCCCCGGCCACCTTTCAAAGGTGTATGATGGCAATCTTTGATGGGCTAGTTGAAAAGTGCATGGAGATTTTTATGGATGATTTCTCGGTCTTTGGTCAATCCTTCGATGATTGCCTCGATAATCTTGATCAGGTGTTGTCTAGATGTGTGGAAAAGGACTTAGTGCTCAATTGGGAAAAATGCCATTTCATGGTAGATGAAGGCATAGTTCTTGGCCACAAAGTGTCCGCCAAAGGTATAGAAGTAGATAGGGCCAAGGTAGAAGCCATTGAGAAGATGAGTTATCCTAAGAATGTACGCGAAGTCAGAGGCTTCCTCGGACATGTCGGTTTCTATAGGAGATTCATCCAAGATTTTTCCAAAGTAGCTAAGCCCCTATCCACTCTGCTCAAAGAAGACGTTGAGTTCAATTTCGATGAAAACTGCAAGCAAGCGTTTGAGGAGCTCAAGAATCGGTTAATATCCGCTCCAATTCTTATTTCACCTGACTGGAACTTACCCTTTGAGCTTATGTGCGATGCATCCAACTATATTTGTTGGGTGCAAGTCTTAGGGCAAAAGCTTAATGGAAAGTTCCAGCCTATCTATTATGCCAGTCACACACTGAATCCTTCTCAAGTTAACTACACAACCACTGAAAAGGAACTATTAGCCGTAGTCTTTGCTATGGATAAGTTTCGTAGTTACTTGCTAGGTGCTCAAGTGATTGTGTGGACTGATCACGCTGCTCTGCGCTATCTAATGACCAAAAAGGAAGCTAAACCGCGCTTACTGCGTTGGATACTGACCCTCCAAGAATTTGACGTTCAAATCAAAGATAAGAAGGGCAGTGAGAACGTAGTGGCGGATCATGTCTCTAGGATGATAAGTGAGGAAAAGGGTGATCCTGAAGATATAGATCTTTACTTTCCTCTGGAAAACATCATGTTGATCGATGGCCGCTCTCCTGATGTTCCATGGTATTCGTCCATTGTGAACTACCTTCATTCCCAATATCTTGATCCAAAATTGTCATATCAAGAGAAGAAGAAGTTCTTCTCTGATATGAAATACTTTGTTTGGGATGAGCCTTACCTCTTCAAAATCTGTAAAGATGGTTTGCTAAGGAGGTGTGTTCCTGAATCTGAGCAACGCGATATAATCGAGCAATGCCACAGTGGACCCACCGGTGGTCACTTTGGTCCTTGGAAAACCGTTGCTAAGATCTTCCAGTCCGGTTTCTATTGGCCTACGATCTTTAAAGATACAGAAGCTTTCTGTAAAGCTTGCGATAGGTGTCAAAGAACCGGAACTCTGACAAGGCGTTTCGACATGCCTTTGAAGCCCATCTTAGAGTGCGAAGTCTTTGATGTATGGGGCATCGATTTTATGGGACCCTTCCCATCATCGTGTGGCAACAAATACATCTTAGTCTGCGTTGACTATGTTTCGAAATGGGTGGAGGCAGTAGCCACTCCTCACAATGATCATAAAACGGTCATGAAGTTCCTAAAAAAGAATATCTTTGTGAGATTTGGGTGCCCTCGAGCCTTGATCAGTGATGAAGGAACGCATTTTTGCAACCGACCTCTAGAAAAAGTTCTCGAAAAGTATGGTGTACGCCATAAAACCGGCACCCCATACCATCCGATGACTAGCGGTCAGGTTGAGCGAAGCAACCAAAGCATCAAAAAGATCCTGGAGAAAACTGTGAACAGTCATAGAAAGGACTGGAGTCTAAAGTTGGATGATGTACTATGGGCGTACAGAACTGCCTATAAGACCCCCATGGGTACATCACCCTATCAGATGGTTTATGGAAAATCATGCCACTTGCCAATCGAATTAGAGCATAGAACGTATTGGGCCATTAAATTCTTAAACTTCGATGCCCAATCTTGTGGAAAACACCGATCGCAGTAGATTGCATGAGTTAGATGAGTTTAGACTCCAAGCCTACGAGTGCCAGGATCGATGGGGCGAGAATGAAACTCCTTCATGATGAAAAGATCAAGCATCGAGAATTTCAAGTCGGGAGCAAGTTTTATCTTGTATAATTCCAGGTTGCATCATTTCTGGAAAGTTGAGGACACGATGGTCCGGCCCTTTGAGATTCTCGCAAATTATTCCCGGAGGTGTTTTAGAGTTAAGAGGTTATGATGACCAGCCGTTCGAGTGAATTGTCGAGGTGCAAGCATTATATTGGTCAACCCAAAGAGAAACCTTTGATTGTTCATTTCCTCGATATCCTCGGGTGTGGTACCCCTGAAGTCAACCGGTTTGACGAGTTTTCGCCCGATTTGTTTTTTTCGAGGGTGACGGCAAAGAGTCCATGAGAGGAAGTTCGGGTTTGGTAGTTGGGATATGGAAGAGCTTAAAAGGGAGGCACGGTTAAAGAGAAGCGAAGAAGAAGAAGTCTACAATGGGAAAATTAAACGTGCTTGGAAAGCTATCAAAGATTTGACCCCCATGCGTTAGATGTTGTTTTTCGCGGCCACACCATCGATCGAGCTTACGATGTAGTCATTTGGAAGAAAGGTTAAATGGCCTGATCCAGTGAGCTTCAATCGTGTGTCGAGCTAACGACATAAACCAAAAAAGCGCTACTAGGGGCACCCTAGATATCTGCTTTTTTATTTTCTTTTGTTCTTCTTTTGTGTGTCTTAGTTTAGTTTTGGTGTAGTTAGGGTATTGCGTGAATCTGCTCCGTATTTGTGGTTGACGGTTGGATGTTCTGCACTTTTCCTTGGACGGTGATTTTTCCATCTAAACGATTATCTCTTGTGTTTCATATGATATAATTCCCCCGCCCCCGAGATACTTTTCGTGTTTGTCAAGTGTGCAGGATAGTCTTGATAGCGTTTGTGAGTTTGAGACGGTGTCGATTTTCCGGTGGATGGTCCACAATCATCGATATCCTCGAGCATTCTGGTGCTCGCGCATCATTCCGAGTTGCTCCCATTCGAACGACAATCGGCTAAGTTCTTTCTTTCTTTTATTTCGCACAACATGAGGACATGTTGTAATTTAAGTGTGGGGAGGGAATAAGCTATGTATCTACCGTTTGCTTAATATATGATGTTTTCAGGCAAAATGGGCTTAATTTTTCAGAATTTTTCGACACTTTTGTTTTTGTTTTGTCCCGAGTAGGCAATACACGTTTTGTTCGGTTTGTTGTAGTCATTGATCTCAGTATACCATATTTTTAGTAAGTTAGTTGTTTCACCAAGATTTATTTTTCACGAGCCATAGTGAATGATGAGCTAATTTATAAAGTTATACCCGTTTTGGATTAGTAGTTTTTGATTATCTTATAAGTCATGTGCTTAGTGCTACGATATATATCGTGAGATTTATGATAGTTTGTATTTAGATCCAAAGTATGAGATCTGTGAATATCTAGAAGTTTGAATGTGATAAGTAACACGTAGCTATTGTCAAAGTGAAAAAGTTGAATTAATATGAAATTATTTGTGTGTGTCGAAAGCTAGTCGATGATTTGGAGTGCGGTAGGGTATACCACGTATGTCCTATACCACTATGATGGCTAAAAGCTCACTTTACGATTAGGAAAAGTCGCCTTATGATTGGAGTAAGGTAGGGTATTATCTTGAAATGTCCTATTCTCGCTATGAGGGCAATAGCTCATTCTAATGTGTGTTTAAAAAGTGAATGAATTCAATCAACTTAAGAATTGTTATGAAATGAATATAAGGCTTAGTTATCGTTAATCTTATCCCCAGATAAACCGATAGATATGTTGTAGGATTATCCTCTCGAGTATTTCGAGAAAGGCCCTAGATATGTTCGATCATTCTTTTCGGATATGTCACGTTTGTAGGGTGCACCTTATGAGTGTCATTTATTGCTATTCTACGAGGGGGTATTAGCTAGTTTTACTTTGAGTTCCTCAAGTTTGGATTTAGTGGAAGTTTGTTATGGCTATGCACACACTCACGTGGGTGAACATCTAATTTATTTGAATCTGTGGTATATGTGTTAAGATGTCTATACTTTTCTCGAGCCTTTACTTTGTTTTGTTTTGCTCGGGACGAGCAAAAGCTAAGTGTGGGGGAGTTGTTAAGGGTGATTTTGTACGTTTTATAACGATATATTTTACGATGATTTTCCCCGTATTTATATTATTTGCATAGGAATTGGCCTTTATATTGAAATATTAAGCGAGTGATGTTTTTAAGGGTCTAATTGCAAAAGTGATTAAATTATGTGTTTAATTGCTGGTTTTATGTTTATTCGTATGATGTTACATTTTTCATGTTTCTATCATGTTGTTAGATACGTTTTCATGATGAGTAAGGAGCTTAAACGATGATCACATGAAGATGGAAGAGTTGAAAGATGTTTAAGTGAAGAATTATTGAAGAAACCGGAACCAGGCACTTCATGGGAATTTTGTCCACTTTTGTAGCCACTTTCAGGGAAAGTTGTCTTGATGTAAGTTGTAGAGGATTTAAATATCTTTCCAACGCATCTTGAATCACCTCATTCGGAGCCCTAGAAGTGAAGTTATGAGCAAAATACTGGAGCTGAGTAGTGGACGGGCGTCCATAAAAGTGAACTGGCGTCCAGAATCGTAATTTACATTCAGAGAGTTCAGACGCGTACTGAACGAGCGTTCATTCTCCGTTCATAGAGGCTGGACGAGCGTCCAAGCTAGTGGACGGGCGTCCATGGCACCGACTCAGCGAAACCGACCTAAAAACCTATAAATAGGCGCGATTTCTCCAACCCTAATCACCATATTTCGACCCTAGCGGCCACAAGCCCCTGGGGCGACTTTTGTTGTTTTCTTTTCAGTCAAAAACATCTTTTATTCCTTTTATTTTGTTGATCGATTTGGTGATGATTAGAAGCTAAGGCTTCCTTGAACAAGCATGTGAAGCCAATCTCCGCAACGTTTTCAATTTCAATCTTTGGATGTTTGTGAGTATTTAAATTAAAGTTGTTTCTTTTCGATGTTTATTTGTTATGTTGCAATTGAAATCGAGAGATAAATTGCATGTTGATGTTTACTATATGATGAAAATCGATGTAAACCTAGATCACCATAGGAAAGATTAGACTTTTAACCTATATATAACGAGAGTTGATAGGTTGAATTTCTAGGTTGCTAGATTGAGAGATCTTACACCTTGTTTTGATAGCATCAATCTTATAGATCGAGAGATGAGAGATTGATAGGCGGATTATCTACTTAGAGTAGAAGTTCATACCTTTGATAGGTGAACCACAACCTTTATTTAATCTTCACCAAACGATCTAGGGTAGAAGTTGAGAGTTGTGAGATAGGTGGATCATTGCTTGTTCTTCGTTAAATTAATTGAGTTGTTTCCTTAGTTTATAGATTACAATTAGTTTAGTTAGTCCGGTTCGCAACGATCTTTCCCGGCTTTGGATTGTTGATCCTCTGTCCAGCTTTATTTGTTTGTTTTCGTTTTAGTTTTGTTTTGTGTTGTGACGTTCTTAGGAAGAATCAATAAAACTAGATTAAACAACCTCGATTCCCTGTGATCGACTCCGGTATCAATCGTTATACTACGATCCTTATACTTGGGGAGATACCGGATTATAAATTATATTACTTGTTTGTTTTGTATTGATAAAATCCGTGACAAACACTGTGAATACGATTGTGGGTGGACCAGGAGAAAGTAATAAAGGTCGCTCAGCCAAAGAAAAAGAGTGGCGGCTCAGGAAAAGAAGGAAACAAAGAAACAAAGTCATGGGAACCGTCCAATACGGTCCAAGAGATGCGCTACCAGCCATCGTAAGCAATGAGGGGCTGGTAATTGAAGCGGTTATCCAGAAAAATCTGGTCAGAAGGATTTGTGTAGACACTGGCAGTGCAGTAAACGTGCTGTATTACAGTGCCTTCCAAGCAATGAAGTTAAAAGATTCGAGTCGACTCTGTGTCGACCCTCTTTTGGATTTACCGGGCCACCCATCCATCCTGTAGGTATGTTGAAGCTAATGACAACTTTTGGAAAAGGACCACAGAGCAGGACTCTGATGGTCAATTATGTGGTAGTAAAAGCTCCCTCGGCCTACAATGTGATTCTGGGAAGACCAGCATTGATTGATCTAAGGGCAGTAGTATCACCAGCACTTAACAGTATGAAATTCCCAACTTTTGAGGGAGAAGCCACGGTTAAAGGGGATGTGGATGCAGCCAAGAACTGTTACATAGCTGTTGGGAGGATTTTGCATCATAAAAACAAAAGAAAATTTATAAGCCTATACTTAACATGCAAACTAACTCCTAACCGACCAAATATCGGGTAGTTGATAGCATAGTAGGTAAGTGCAGTGGTCGATCCACAGGGAAAAGGGATGTTGAATCTAGTTTCACTAATCTCCTAAATTGTTACTCTTAAACGAAATAAACGAAAGAAAGAGACATAAAAAAAACAGAACAAATCAAATAAATCTAACCTAGAAAACAAAATAAAACAATCTAGACTAAAGACATGGGATCAAACAACCAATATACAAACCTATGTGATCTCAATCCTAGTTAATCTCATGATTCTAATTCGATTTGTGGTTTCACCTTTTCACGAGACACAAACCCCTAATCTCTTAGTGAACTTATCTCTCAAGCTATGAACTCCTACTTTCGTAGCGAATTCAATTATCAATCTCTCATCTTTCGAGTGTTGAGACCGATTTACCAAACAAAGCGACGGGTGTAGATTCAAGTTACTCTCGTATAATCGAATCTAACAACCTAGGAATCTAACCAATTAATTTGTCACATAATCAACGGCTAAAAACCCTATCTTCCTATGGTGATCTAGTCTACGCAACTTCCGTATGTTGTAAACATCTATCGTGAACTAATTCCTCAATTTATTCACATAGCCATACAAACCGCATAAAAAAATACAAAAAGAACCAAGATCATGAATAAAAACTGGAATTAAATAAATCAAGAAGAACTCACATAGTCTCATACATTGAAGGATCCAAGAACGGAAAAGAAAACATCTAATCTACTCCTAATCTAACCTCGGTTCACCCGAGCACAAGGCTCGGGTGACCGCCTTCAAATCTCCAAACGCGGCCGCTCTCTTGTGTTTGATGTGAGAAATTTTTGAATGAATTAGGGTTTGGGGCTGCTGTGCTTTAAATAGAAAATCGAGGCGGTTGCTACTAAAGAACCTAAGTCGGTTTCAAGAAAACGGCGGTGGACGCCCGTCCATCAAATTGGACGCCCGCCCGAGAATGCTTGACGGATACCGACGCTTGATTCAGCCAACGTCTCGAACTCTCAGATGTGAATTAGCTCCTGGACGCCTTGATTCACTTCATCAAACGCCCGTTCAGTCTTGGGCCGTCGTCGCTTTATTTGGACTTGATCCACTCGTCGAAATCTTGATATTTCCATCTTTATCTTCATTGATTTCTTTCCTTATCTCTTTTATTCTTCCATATCTTTGATTGATCCTCTCTCATCTCGAAATTAGCTCTTTAGGATCATCTTTTTCATCATCAATGAGTATCTACAAGAGGATCAAAACATACCAAAGTGTAACATATTTCCAAAATAACATAAAATCATCAAATAAAGACTAAAATTGATACGTTTTCATATTTAACCATTAAAAACACCATTTACTCAATTAATCAATTATAAGCTCAAAATCTATGAAAATCATACGTATGTAGGGGAAATTGATATAGAAAATATATGTATAAATACTACAATTTAGCCCTTAACAACACCCCCACACTTATCTTTTTGCTCGTCCTCGAGCAAAACAGAACAAAATCAAGCTCGAGAGAAATAAACATCTATACAAATATAAAGTATATTCAATAACTTAGAAGTTCACCCGTGTAGTGTGTGCATAGCCATAATAAACTTCCACTAAGTTCCACAATTTGAAAGTTATTCAAACCAAAACTAGCCCGGTTTCCCATCTAAGTTAGAAATATTCAAAAAAACTATAACAGGCACTTTACAAAACATACATATCCCAAAAAGAAATAGTAGAGAATATCTAAAACATTTACAGATGCACTCGAGAGGATAATCCCTACAACATATCCTTCATTTATACTGGGTATAAGATTAACGATAACTAAGTCCTTACTTATTCATAATAATATATTTCAATATTTTCACTTTTTCACACTTTTCTAACACACATCGTAATAAGCTTTTGCCTCATAGCGTAATAGGACATTTCAAGATAATCCCTACCTTACTCCAATCATAAGGCAATGACTATAAACTGATCGTCGTGAGCTTTGGTCATCATAGTGAAATAGACATACGTGGTACACCCTACCTCACCCAAATCATAAACCGACTTCCGACACACATAATTACAATTATGTTTACTTAGAGATTTGGTCGGGCAAGTGGAAAAGATTATTTTCTAGTAGTACGCACCATCGAGCATAACACCTCAAGTAAACAATTTATTACTATTGCAAAGACTTAATCACGCTTCACTTATCACATTCAAACTTACAGATATTCACAAGATGTCATACTTCAATCCTAGAATACAAACTACTAAACTTTTCAAGAATTGTACATAAGCAAAGAAACATGCTATAATCATCAAAATTCTCCAACTAAAATGGGGTAGGCTTTCAACATTTAGCTCATCATTTACTATGGCATGTGAAAAAGTGTCAGGTGAAACAACTAAAATTACTAAATATACGTAATATAGCATCAATGATTATAAACATCGAACAAAGACATGCCTTTGTTTACTCGGGATATAACAAAAATTTGAAAATTAAGCACTTTTCATAGAAATATAAATGTAAATTGAGCAAACGAAAAGTAGACACATAAATCATCTATCCCTTCCCCACACTTAGATTGCAACTTGTCCTCAAGTTGTGCAAAAATAATAAATTAGAGAACTTAGTGATTGGATGTTTGGCAATTTTGGGAACCAACAAGAACCAGGATTGCTTGCATAGCTCAAGAGATCGTGAGCATCACAGACAACCGAATACATCGTGAAAGTGCACAATAGCTATAGAAAGTATCCTGCAGACTTGATCAATGCAAAAAGAGTCTACGGGGAAAAGATTAGACTTATACAAATAAAGCACATGGAAAAGGATCATAGAGATTTTTCAACTTAAACTCAACTAAAGATTGAAACTATACATGAAATACTACAAAGTCAGAGGCTAGGTGCAACTATATGAAAATATACTACAATGCAAACTTACATGATATGCAATCCTAAAAATAAAATAAATAAAAATAAATTTCGACAAAGCTCAGCCGAGCAAGTTGAGAGGACAACTCTACAAGTGACTACGGCCCGTGCAAAGAACTAAAATAAAAACGAGGTAGTATTACGGAAACCGGCGATTAACTACGCCAAGAAAATAAAAGAAAATAGAAAAACAATGCAACTAGATGACATGCAACTAAATGATATGCATCTAAGTGATATGCAAAAATAAAAGAAAATAAAAGAAAGAAAACTAGCCCACTCATTTGCAACACGACATGTATATAATAAACGTCTACCAAAAATGCAGGTTACGATAAACGACAGTTGTTAAGGGTGATTTTATATGATTTATACTGTTATATTCGTAACGATTTCCCCATAATCGATAAATTGCATAGAAAAGTAAGTGTTTATTAGATTTATTGAGCAAGGGAGGTTAAGAAGTGTTTAAGTGCAAAAACCGGGTTAAAATTGTGTGATTTTATGAGTATTTATCTATCAATGTGTGGTTTTACATTTTTGCATGTTTTTATGGTTTTGAAGGTACATTTACATGTCATGGAGAGGATTGAAGGAGCTTAAAAGATGACCAATCAAGTTTAAACGGAAAGAAGAAGGTGCAAGTTGAATTTGGATTGAAGATATGCAATTCCAGACGTGCGTTCACCCGCTCCGGCCTGGATCAAGGCGTCCAGCAGATTGGATCAAGGCCCAGAGAGAGGAATTTGAACAGAGAGTTTGGACGCTGAGCAGACTGGCGTTCACCTCCGTCCAAGAAAAGTGAACGAGCGTCCACTTTTGTTGGGGAGATTTTGCATCATTAAAACAAAAGAAAATTTATAAACATATACTACCATGCAAAACTACCTCCTAACCGGCCGAATACCGGGTAGTTGCTAGTAAAGTTGGATAAGTACGGGTATCGATCCTCAGGGAAAAGGGATGTTGAATCTAATCTAATTAATTCTTCTTTATTAACTAAACCTAAACCTAAACTAGAACGGAAAAATAATCGGACGGAGGATTGCTAATCCAAAGCCGGAAATATAGTTATGGACAAAATAAATAAAACTACATCTACGTAAAAAACAAGAAACTAACGAATAAATCGAACAAACATAAACAAACCATGATCAACCTATTCCCAACAACCATCACCCCACCGAAATCATCGAGATAGACAAACATTCATTCATTAGTTATCTTGGATTATTATCTTTTCTAATGAAGCGTTTCCTCTTCCGATTTATCACGCCATTAATTAGTTTACCTTCCGGTCTTAACTAATATCGATACAAATCAAAGATATGGATTGAATCCTAACCTAACAACATTATCCCTCAACTTCCGTTTGTTGGAATAATTATTGTCAATCTCCCTCACGATAATCTAGTGAATCTATTAACTTCCGTTATCTAAATTCGATTAACATAAAGCATACAAAACATGAAAGAGAACAAGAACAACGTAATGAAATAAACACATGAACAATCTCATCTCCCCGGCAACGGCGCCACTTTTGTTGGGAGGATTTTGCATCATAAAAACAAAAGAAAATTTATAAGCCTATACTTAACATGCAAACTAACTCCTAACCGACCAAATATCGGGTAGTTGATAGCATAGTAGGTAGGTAAGTGCAGGTCGATCCACGAGGAAAAGGGATGTTGAATCTAGTTTCACTAATCTCCTAAATTGTTACTCTTAAACGAAATAAACGAAAGAAAGAGACATAAAAAAAACATAACAAATCAAATAAATCTAACCTAGAAAACAAAATAAAACAATCTAGACTAAAGACATGGGATCAAACAACCAATATACAAACCTATGTGATCTCAATCCTAGTTAATCTCATGATTCTAATTCGATTTGTGGTTTCACCTTTTCACGAGACACAAACCCCTAATCTCTTAGTGAACTTATCTCTCAAGCTATGAACTCCTACTTTCGTAGCGAATTCAATTATCAATCTCTCATCTTTCGAGTGTTGAGACTGATTTACCAAACAAAACGACGGGTGTAGATTCAAGTTACTCTCGTATAATCGAATCTAACAACCTAGGAATCTAACCAATTAATTTGTCACATAATCAACGGCTAAAAACCCTATCTTCCTATGGTGATCTAGTCTACGCAACTTCCGTATGTTGTAAACATCTATCGTGAACTAATTCCTCAATTTATTCACATAGCCATACAAACCGCATAGAAAAATACAAAAAGAACCAAGATCATGAATAAAAACTGGAATTAAATAAATCAAGAAGAACTCACATAGTCTCATACATTGAAGGATCCAAGAACGGAAAAGAAAACATCTAATCTACTCCTAATCTAACCTCGGTTCACCCGAGCACAAGGCTCGGGTGACCGGCCTTCAAATCTCCAAGGTGCGGCTGCTCTCTTGTGTTTGATGTGAGAAATTTTTTGAATGAATTAGGGTTTGGGGCTGCTGTGCTTTAAATAGAAAACTGAGGCGGTTGCTACAGTAACCTAAGTCGGTTTCAGCAAAAACGGCGGTGGACGCCCGTCCATCAAATTGGACGCCCGTCCAGAATGCTTGGACGGATACCGGACGCCAGTTCAGCCAACGTTTGAACTCTCTGTATGTGAATTAGCTCCCTGGACGCCAGTTCACTTCATCAAACGCCCGTTCAGTCTTGGACGCTCGTCCGCCTTATTTGGACGCCAGTCCACTGTCGAAATCTTGATATTTCCATCTTTATCTTCATTGATTTCTTTCCTTATCTCTTTTATTCTTCCATATCTTTGATTGATCCTCTCTCATCTCGAAATTAGCTCTTTAGGATCATCTTTTTCATCATCAATGAGTATCTACAAGAGGATCAAAACATACCAAAGTGTAACATATTTCCAAAATAACATAAAATCATCAAATAAAGACTAAAATTGATACGTTTTCATATTTAACCATTAAAAACACCATTTACTCAATTAATCAATTATAAACTCAAAATCTATGAAAATCATACGTATGTAGGGGAAATTGATATAGAAAATATATGTATAAATACTACAATTTAGCCCTTAACAATAGCCACAATCAGTGGAAAGATGAAGGTGCAGCAGGTGACAATGGAAGACCTAGTTCCGGATGAAGAGAAAATTTGGCAGTCCAACGATCCTGTGGAACCAATCATGCTAGATGGACAGACCACGAATCCACAACAAGATAGGATCATGGATACCACCAACGTAAGCAGATATGTCGCCGTAATCTTAAAGGATTACAAAGACGTGTTTGCATGGAAAGCAAGTGACATGCCTGGACTGTCAACAGAGTTGGCTGTCCATAAGCACAACATCGACCCAACCAGAAACCGGTGAAACAAAAGAAGAGATCGTTTGCCCCTGAAAAGGATACAGTCGCCCAACAGAAGTGGAAAAATTGTTGCGTGCCAACATGATTAAAGAAGTTATCTACCCAGAATGGCTAGCAAACCCAGTGCTAGTCAAGAAACCAGATGGCGATTGAAGAATGTGTGTGGACTTCACTGATTTAAACAAAGCTTGTCCTAAAGATAGTTATACTTCTCCTAGAATTGACAAAGCTAGTAGACTCCACGATTGGCTATGAGATTTTTGCTTTTTAGATGCTTATAAGGGATATCATCGATTATGATGGACCCCGTAGATGTCTGTAAAAGCTGCTTTTATTATCGAATTTGGTTCCTACTACTATGTGTCTATGCCTTCGGATTAAAGAATGCAGGGCTACCTACCAAAAGGCGATCAATACTATTTTCAAACAACAGATTGGCAAATCTATGGAAGTATACGTGGATGATCTATTGATCAAGAGCAGGACTCTTGACCAATATTTGAAAGATGTAGCAGAGGTTTGCCAAGTTCTAAGACAAACAGGAATGAAGTTGAACCCAAAAAAATGTACTTTTGGAGTGAGATCAGGCAAATTTCTGGGTTATATGATATCTAAGAAAGGTATCAGGGCCAACCCTGATAAATTAGAAGCTTTAAAAAACATGCCTGAACCGAAGAATATTAAAGAAGTTCAACGATTAACAGGAAGATTAGCAAGGCTTAAACCGATTTTTGTCAAAATCAAGACGTGAAGTCATTGTCATTCTTCAAAATTCTCGTGAAGGCCACCCATTTGAGTGGAATGAAGAATTTAAACAGGCTTTTCAGGAGTTGAAAGATCATATAAGTCACTTGCCGACTCTAACTCCTCCTCAGGAAGGTGAGATTCTATTCCTTTACTTGTCTTTTTGTAAGGAAGCAGTAAGTGCTGTGTTAGTAAAGCAACATGGTATGATACAGAGGCCAATATATTTTGTGAGCAAAGCCCTACAAGAGCCTGAAATTAGATATTCAGAAGTGGAGAAATTGGTCTTAGCCTTAGTACACGCCACAAGGAAATTAAGACCATATTTCCAAAGCCATCCAGTAATTGTGTTAACAAACCAACCTTTGAAGCAAATTTTGGAAAATCCAGATAATTCTGGAAGATTAGCAAAGTGGGTAGTTGAATTGGCAGGATTTGATATCGAATACAAGCCAAGAACAGCAATTAAAGCTCAAGCATTAGCTGATTTCTTAGCAGAAGAAAAAGCCTTGGCTATAGAGCAAAAAGCTGGGCAGAAAAAGGCTGAGAAGCATGAGACAGAACAGTGGCAGCTTTATGTGGATGGAGCTTCCAACAAAGAAGGAGCAGGAGCAGGACTCCTACTCATTAGCCCAAAAGGTGAAGAATTCCCATATGCACTTCATTTTGACTTTCAAGCCACTAACAATGAGGCAGAATAGGAAGCCTTGATTACTGGATTAAACCTAGCCCAGAAATTAGGGGTGCAAAACCTGAAAGTGTACACAGACTCATAGCTTGTAATAAATCATATCAAAGGAGAATATGAAGCAAAGGAAGGTCCTATGAAAAGTACCTTGCAATGGCATGTAAAAATTGCAATTTCTTAATGGTAGAAGTAGAGCAGATCACTCGGGCCCAAAACACCAGAGCAGATGCCTTATCAAAAATAGGGTCAAATTTCTTATCCAATAAAAAGGTGTTAGTGGAGCAGCTAAAGCAGAAAAGTTGTGACGAGGTTGAAGTACAACCAATAACACAAGCAGAGACTTGGATGGATCCAATTGTAATGTATCTGAGAGATGGGAGGCTTCGAAGATAAAGCACGTGCAGAAACTAATAAGACTCTCACCGGTATGCTCTTTTCAACGATGTTCATGCGCAGAAATCTTATGCGGCACCTTGGTGAGATGTGTTACCCCGGAAGAAGGAGACTATGTGTTAAGAGAAATCCACCGGAATTTGTGGAAATCATCTCGGGAGCAAGAGCTCGCCGGAAAATGCAGGCTTTACGGTGTATTATCGGCGAGAAATGTAAGAAGATGCGGAGAATCGTTAGAACTTGCAGGACATGCCAGGTGCATAGAAACATATCACATAATCCCGCACGTAAGATGATACCGATTGTATCTCCATGGCCTTTTGATCAATGGGAATAGACTTAGTGGGACCATTACCCAAAGCACCGGAAATTTCAAGTTCTTAGTGGTGGCGGTAGATTATTTCACCAAATGGATAGAAGCTGAACCTCTAACCACCATCACAGCCAACCAAATACAGGAATTCCTGTGGAGAAATATTCTGTGCAGATATGGAATCCCTAAAGTTATCATCTCTGATAATGGAACACAATTTGAAGATCAAGGAGTGCAAGCATGGTGCACAAGCCTAGGGATCTCCCAACACTTTACATCAGTAGCCTATCCCCAAGCCAATGGACAGGTGGAGCAGACCAACAGACAAATAAAGCAAGGACTGAAGAAAAGATTGGAACATGAGGGATCTCACTGGGTAGACTATCTCCTAAATATATTATGGGCGTACAGGACTACACCAAATGCTGCTACCCAGGAAACACCATACTCCCTAGCATATGGATGAGAGGCAGTAATACCGGCAGAGATTGGACACAAGTCTCCCAGGACAGAATTATACTGTCCAGAAACACAGGAGGTAGACATGTTGCATGTCAAAGATGAGTTGGAGCATAAACGCGACGTTGCACTAATACAAATGGCCAAATACAAGCAAAGGATTGCCCAGTACTACAACTCCAAAATTAGAGGTACGTATTTCAAAGAAGGTGACTTAGTACTAAGGCGAAATGATGCCGAGAAGCAAGGCCCCACCTGAAAGCTAGACCCAAATTGGGAAGGTCCCTATAAAATCATCAAAGTGCATGGGAAAGGATCTTATCAACTAGCTAATGCCTCGAAAACAGTTCTAGAAGTTGGAACGCTGCTCACTTAAGAAAATTTTTTCCTTAAAAGCAATTTTATTCTCGTAAATAGTGCTACTTTGAATCAATGTTTCCTTTTTAATTTTGTGATTATACATATGCATGCTTTTAACTTGTGCTAAAACAAAGAGTTAAGGACAAGATACTTAATTTATCAGTAAGCTTGCATCGCAAAAATTCTGGGCAGAAATCTTGCCTTAGAGAACAAAAATGCCAAACTTGCAGTGCAAGGGCATTCTGGGCAGAAGTCCCACTTAAAAAATAAATATCAAACTTGCAGTGCAAGGGCATTCTGGGCAGAAGTCCCACTTAAAAAATAAATGCCAAACTTGCAGCGTAAGGGCATTCTGGGCAGAGGTCCCACTTAAAAAATAAAAATGTCAAACTTGCAGCGCAAGGTCATTCTGGGCAGAAGTCCCACTTAGAATGAAATTGCCAAATTTGCAGCGCAAAGGCACTATGAGCAGAAGGCCCCAAACAACTGTTAAACTTGCAGGGCAAGAAAATTCTATGAAGAAAACGTATGTTCCATGCAGCATATAATGTAAAACTAAAGAAGCTAAGGATACAAATCCTAACTTCTTTGCAGCGCAACATGAAGACAAGGATCTCTAAACAGAGAATGTCAAATTCAAAGATGCGAAGAACTTAGATCTCTAAACAGAGAATGTCAAACTCAAAGATGCCAAGGACTTAAACAGGGAATATCAAATTCAAAGACACAAATCCAAAGGTACAAACTCAAAAGGTTCAAAAGATTAGAAATGTCACTGACAAGAAATAACGTACATAGTTACTACATCAAAAGCTGCTTGAAAAGACAGCAAATACAAAGTTTTCAAAAGGAAATAAATTAAGATGCGAGAGGAGTCAAGGTCGAAAGGTGTTTCTCTGAAGGTTGAGCGGATTTTTTCGTAGCGTATTTGCTGATTATGTCTTCTCCATTCTTGTATTCATCATACCGCTTCGTGAAGATCTCCCCTGCTATTTTATCATACAACCGGTGATTAGGCAGAGTGTTAATCACCAGGTCAGTAGGTTTGGCCTCATCAACACCAAGTGTATATCCTCTGCGCAGAGCGGGAGCCAATATGATCTGGATCTCCTCATAAGTCTGAGGAGAAGACTTATACCCAGCGACAACCTTCTGGACGATATTCTGAGTAGGGATTTCCTCCATCTGCCTCGGGGTTTCACAAAATCAGCCTTCATCTTCTTTGCAAGAGCAAGATGTTGCGTGTGCTCCTCATTCAATTTCACCAACCACGATCTCTTAAGTTCAACTGCTCTCTTGAGTGAATATCACACCTCGCTTTGGCAAGATCGGACTTCAACTTCTCAATCTCTCGTTGAGCAACAAGGTGGGCTTCTTCTAAACCGCCACCTTAGCATTGGCTTCAAGGTTGGATTCTTCCAAACGGGCCACTTTAGCATTGGCCTCATCCAACTGGATCACTTGGTGTCGCAGAGTAGAAATGTCTTGGGCCATACTAGAAGTTTTCTTATGCAAGGCCTTACCTAAGCGGTAACATCTTGCAACAAAGAATGTCTTAGAGCAAAATGAAATAAAAGGGAAAATGAAAACTTCATGAAAAACCACTTACAGAATCTGCAAAATCATCAGCAGACATGTCCTCAAAGTTGAAAGAGGAACCACTAGCAGAACTACCAGAGGGGGTGGATCTAGGCCTCTTCTTTTGCCTTTGGGAAACGGTCCTGAGGGGAACTGCATCCAGCCCAGTAATTTGACCCCCGGGGAGATTTTCTTCAACAAATGATCCTCAGATTGATGGTGCTCGAGTATTCTTTCGGGAGGATTGGCAAAGTTAGGAGTTTCTTCCCGCACAAAGCAGATTTAGAGCCCGTGCCTATCTCAAAGATCCCTTTGTCGACGTAAACATCACCTCCGGAATAACGGGCAAAGTCCGCCTCAGAATCTTCCACCGCCTCGCTCCGCTTCCTCCTCCTAAATCAACGCCGACATCGATCAAGTCATCTATATTGGCCACTACAAGAAGAAAGGAATCATTAATTATTATCAAAAATCAAAACAAAACGCAAGTACAAACATACATTTTTTGTATTGTTTCTTGGAAAACTCCACGTAGCCTACAGTGCCCCGCGATCAAGTCGTGCAAAGATCTATCGTAAGCGTAACTTATGAAGTCTAGGTTGAGAGAAATTTTGTTACTAACAAGATATTGGGACATCGTAGCATCAATGAAGTCTTCCAACTTGTCTTTCATGGAAGATGTATTCCATCGCCCTAAACTGGCATCCAAATTGTGTTTCACAAAGAAAAAGTGTTCTTGCCACTTCTTCTTTGTCTTATCTTTGCCAGTCATCGGGATGAGCGGAGCACTGGCCCTACGGCTGAAATGGTACCACCCCCCACTACCTTGTGTTAATTTGCATTGATAGAAGTTCCTGAATAATGTTACTGTGAAAGGAGTGGTATTCATACGACACCAAATCATGAAACCTATGAGAAATTTAATGCTATTTGGATGGATCTGACCAACTCCTAACTTATAATACTTCATTATCTCTACACACCCGGGGGGAAAAGGAAACCTTAACCCCATCGTGGAGTCGATCAACAGATATGCGTAGAAACCGGCCGGAGGACTGTAAGCATACTCAGTCGGTTTAGGAAGAACAACTTCGAAAGGCTCAGTACGGATCTTATAGGTTTTTAATAAACCAGCCATCTCAGTCTTGGTCATTTTGCTGGCAACACCGTGGCAAGCCATTATCGCTTTGGTTTTGTAAAATCGATTGATTTCTCTCTTTAAGGTGTTTAAGAAGGCAGTATGATCTTCTGGATATTGGGGTACGATTGAAGTGGGAGTGAATATCCTAGGAGGCAAAAGGTGAGGAGGCAAAAGACACAATGGGTTATCTCCAAAAGTGGAGGTGTTTTTAATCAATTGAGGAGGATGGATAATCGGAGTTTATATCATGAGTTCAGTGGCAAAACATGTGGTTAGACGAATTAACTTCCTCACTATCTATGGCTCTGGATATTTTCTCTGGGGATTCAAATAGTTTCTCTATAGATTCACTAGAAGAAGTATTGGCTCTCAAACTCATGAAAGATCAATGATTTTAAAGAAATGCGAATAAAATAGATAAAGACTTACTTATGGTTGCAGAGGGCGTTTCAAAAGTCTAAATTATAAGAGTAATATGGACAGAGAAAGGGTTATGTGACAAGAAATGAAGCGACGTAATGGTTTAGTCTACGGTTATAATGATAATGGATGGGTGCGACTTGGCCTCGTTTCGCTGTAGTATTAACAACGGAAGCAGAACTGTTTCGTGTGCTAGGGCAACAGAAAGCGATCCCACCCTAGTCCTGGGGACTTATGATGATATATGGGCCCAAAGTGGGTCGGATTATTTGTAATTGGGCCAGGCCCAAAGTTAGATAATAGAGATAAACGAGCCAGTCAAGACAGACCACCAAGTGTCGACCGACCAGATGATGTCGATGTAATAGTCGGAGGAGCAGGACTCCACCGTGTCCTGACCAGAATGGCTTCTGGACAGAATAACAGGCTGAACATGGAGAAGACTGGGTCAACAACATCTCAACTGCTTACGGACGTGGGTAGATCCCACGTACAGAAGATAATCAACGATAACTTCCTAGTACGTCTAGAAAGAGACACACGATCTACTACTATATAAAGGACACCCTGAACTACGAGGGGGACTTGATTTCAGTTTGTCACTTAAATTGGATACGTAGGCAGCTCTCTCAAGAGTTCAGTCCAAATTATATTCAAACATTCGTGTTCTTATATTGTTTTCCTAATTAGAATTATCCGATTACCCTTTTGTAATATTCATAACAACATCAGCACGGATAAAATCTAACAACAGTTCTTGATTTAGTAATTGTGTTGGTTTATTATTTTGTCTTTGACATTTCTTCCCTTAGATGCTATACATGACCGGTTCCGCATCGTATCTAGGTTCGGGACTGGACCCACCGGTTCCGGTTCAAAAAATAACCCGGTCCAACGTTACTCTCCGACCATGTAGTCTTGACAATGTACGTGTAATATTCCTATTTTTGGCAAAAGGCAGATGTGTCGTTATGCGAACACAAAATATTTTTATTCTTTACTTCTTTAATGGAGTTAAGTATTTCATTAATATATATATATCCTTCCTTATATGAAAAGAAGGGGAAAATGCGTTCAAGATGGCCACGTCGAGACATTCTTTCAATTAATTCCGTTTGGGCTCTTCAATTACTTCGCCCAGTAAGAAAAAAGGTCCAGCAAATAAGGCGGGTTAATTCCCCTTCCATTGGGTTTAGTAGGTAGTATATGTAGTATCTTTGTTAGGGTTTCTTTCATTTGCAGACAAACGGCAGCAACAGCAGCAGCGGAAGCGATGGGTTGGATCTGGAAAGACGACGACTCAAGCTCCTCCGGCGATGACATAACCGATACTGCTAGGTCAAATTTCAATAGCGGTTCCGGCGATCGTTGTGCTATGAGAAAAGTTGTGAAATCTCACCGCCGAACCAAGAAATCGAGCTTGGTAAATTACTCAGAAATGTGAGAAAACCGAATAAACTTTTTGCGCTAAGGTGTGATTCCTCCTCTTAATTCGGATTGGAGATTATTTTTTTCTCCCTTGTATCCAATTTATCGTAACTGTATGCGTGCCTTTTGTTGGAACCCATTTTTATTGGCTAATTTTAGTCTTCTCATAGCGCTAATTTGCTTAGTTCAATTGAAATAACCGTAGAGACATTGTTTTTATCTTTATTTTTAGTATAGAGTGCATAGCTGTTTGACAACCGTATATGTGTTCGCGCTGGATAAATGCTTTCAATCACATTTCATGAAACAGTTCGCTACATTGTTGTTTTGAAGACTTTGGAAAAACATTGAAGGGGAACTTTTTGCCAGTTTTTAGTTGTCTATATATCTAGATATTGGCTTGTTTTTGACTAATTGACAAATTTATTTGTTCTTCTGTTCGTTTCCCCTTTATAGTCTTCTGTGATGCTTTCAGTATCAGTTAGAAAATGTGTAAATCTAGGACATTTGAGTATTTAATTTTATTAAACTTCTTGAATCCTATCCTACATAGCATGATAATTTTGCTTTCTTGTGGGTATCGTATGGAGAAGATGCTGTTTTGGGTACTTCTGTTTGTTTTGTTCCATGGAAAATCAAAATTTATGGATTTGAATTCCATCTGTGACAAAGCTATTTTCACTGATTTAGTTTCTATGCTTTCCTTAGATCATGAAGTTAGTTGCTGATATCAGTCTGCTGTTTGATAGATTATTTTAATTTTGATTATCGTCCTGATTTTAGGGATTTTGGCTAGGAAATGTTTATGCTTTACTGATTGTCATGTCATACACTGCAATACAATTCACCGTTATCCATTATTTGAAGAAACTTGCATCTGGCTCTTCCAAGTCAGGTTTGTTACTTTATGGCTTTGGTCAGTTTCTTTGTTAACCAACTCATTACCGTGTCTTCAATTATGGGTATGATTTAGGTTATGCCCTACGGTATGATACATGTTATTTTTGTTTCTTTTAATGCAGAAAATCATGTACGTTTAAATCCTTATCTTTCATAGTTCAGTGGAGCTTTGGCAGGCTGTGCTGCAAATGTCAGATTATATCCGTTTGATCTTTTAAGGACCATTCTAGCTTCACAGGGAGAACTAAAGGTATTACATGTGATTCCCTAAAATCATCCTTGCAATTAATTTCCCATATTTATTTAGGTTTATCCAATGATGAGGTTTGCATTAGTTGATATACTGGTTGTATATATTGGGAAGTGTACGAAAATGTACTTGATTCTTTGTTGATCGTTTTTGGTTTATGGTTTAGATATGAAACTGGTGATCATGTCGGTGTGTACCATTAGAATCTCAGAGAAACTGTGGAAGAAGCTGAAAGATTTCTAAACTTACTGCTTGGAACTTCTCTATCCATTCTACCAAAGAAGATGGATCTCTGATTAGTGGTAGCTCGTTGCCACCGCCTGGAACTTACTTGCACTCTAAGAACAACACTTAATCGTTTCCTCAAAAATGAAATTATGCTCCTAATGTGTTTGAAGAAACTACATTGTTGATATGAGTATGTAACTTACTCCGTGAATGCATTTCCAGTCCACTTTGCTTGCTCTGCCTGCTTTGCATCTGATCCGAGTGAAGCTGAACGTTCAAAATATCTTGCTTCTCCTGATGGAAAGGTTTGTACTTGATTCACTATGGCTCTCGTACAACTCTTGCTCGATGAATGTACTCAATGAAATGAATCTTTTATAATGCAGGATGAGTATGCTCAGTGGGTATTTGGATGTCAAAGAATCTTGTTAGAGGTCGTGATGGAATATTCTTTGCAGCAATCGCCCCTCGATTACAACCTAGATTCTATTCAATATCATCATCTCCAATGTAATTAGTGTTTACTCACCTTCTTCATTCTGCGTATTAGGTGAAAAGATGAACCAAAAAATGCAATTAATTATTTCGCTTTCATCTTCTCAATAAATGCATTTATTGTTAGTTGCATGCAGCACTTCTATGGCATTTATTTCAGTTCGATTTTCATTCAATGAAACTCATTACTATATAAATCGATATTTGTTTATTGCTGCAAATGTTTTTGGGTCCTGTAAATGGGCCTTTGCTTCCTACTAGAAATGGTTTTGGTTTTGTTGTTTTGTGTTGTAAGCAAAAGAATCAAAGTCAAGCTTTTTGTAAGGCTGCATTCATATTCGATTTGGTGTTGCTTGCTGTTGGTTTCATATGATCTTTTTCTGTCATGTTTCAGCATTAGTGGTCTAGGGTTTTTGAAGAGGTAAACTTTTTAAAAATTCATGCATAAAGATAGATGCTACTGTTCTTTCTGTAGTATAACCGTGTGTTTTTTCTTTTACATCTCGACTTCTCAAGGAAAAAGGCCTTGTACCCGAACTAAGTCCTAAGGTGAAGAATATATATAGTCTGCTCTTTTGATTAGGATCTTCTAGGTGCTGCAGCTTCCATTGCCACCATACTCAAGGGAAAAGGACAAACAGTTGATTTGGTTTTGGAGAACAAACCCCTTAAATGGTACATAATTTTTTATCCGTCCGGCTGTATCTTTTTACCAATTAACATGATCTTTTCGAATTTTTAGTAATTGTCCGAAAGTGACATGACCATATTCAAAAGAAGAAAGAAAAAAAAGTTCACGCTTGATTTTCTTGTACTTGGGGTCGCTTGTGTTCTCTTTGCCTTGTGTGCAAGTGAAGTCATTTCATCCAAGTTTGATGACTTGTGTTTTATAGGGTGTTTAAACGGGTCGCATGAGTAAACGCCGTGGTCGATCTTAGTGGGAAATGCTGAATGGCAAAAAGGTATGGTGGTTGTGAAGATCCTTGCTTCGAATGAACAATCCGAGGTCAAAGTATATGATTTAGAATGACTAGGACTTCCCATAAAAAAAGGAGCAGGGGCCCGGAATTGAAGCGGGGTGAATGCTTCTTCTTTGTTTTGCTTGCATATGATGTTATGAATGGTTTAATTATCCTGGGCATCTGGTTGCCGTGCCTTGCACGGCCGGAACTCACTAGTATATATATAAGTCGAAATATGTATATATTTTTGGGAGAAAATATGATTTGGGATTTTAGATTTAAGGAAAATAAATCTCACTAGTTCCCATAACCAAAAGAAATCAGAAATTTCTTCCTACGTTCTTGAGGGGCGGCGTGTGAGAGCAAGTTTAGGGCTGAAAGATTTATTCCAGTTTCTAAGTCAAATCTTAACGGTTTCCAGATCAGGGTAGAACATCGGAATCGACATGAAGAGTGTCGTTTCAACACCAGAAAGTTGGAGTTTTTCCTAAGGTATGTTTCGAACCCTAGTTATGTTCTTGACTGGGTTTGATGGATTCAAACTCATTAATTCGTAGTTTTATGTGTTTAGAGCTTGTGATCGAATATAATCTGATTTTGGATTGATCATATAGGTTTTCTACAGAAAGATTCAAGCTTTGCTGCAGTTGTTTGAGAGTTTGGTTTGGAATAGCTTGCTAGGTAAGAGGATCTTCCTACGAATTAAATTACGGTTTATGTTAAGGTTTGGTATGTTTTTATGCTATAAATCATATCTTCATGTTGCTTAAGTATCAAGAGCTATTATGGTGTATAAAAGTCATGTTTTTTTGCTATTTTCGGAGTATTATGATGTTGAACGTGTTTGGTAACGAGTAGGGATCGTTTAAGGGTAGAAAAACTGAGTTTTGGGTGTTATAGCACTTGGTCCGGACGCACTAAAGCCAGTGCGGGCGCACTGGGTACGCAGAAAGTCCGTTTTTACATTCAGAGGTTCTGTGCGGACGCACCAGAAGCCAATGCGGATGCACTGGCTCAGCAGAGAGTTTCGATGAGCTTCAGGTCGCTCAGTGCGAGCGCACTGAATCCCATTGCGGGCGCACTGGCCCTGTTTTTGATGATTAAGTTGTTTTAAGCCACAAATCTAGTCTTGAATGTTTTTCTTTGATCTTGTAAACATTAATCAAACATGAACAAGCCTTGATTGAGTTTCTGATGCGTTTAGTTCTGGCACCAATGTACTCTTCAAGGGAGTTGAAGTTCGGGACCGTCGGAAGGGCATGATAGACTTGTGCTTTGATGAACTAGAGTTCATCAATGTCTGTGTATTAGATAGGATGTGGTGTCTAGCTGTCTAAATGAGGGAGTAGAATCGTTAAGGTGAGCTTTGCTTTGAAAACACTTAGGTGGCTAGTTAACGATAAATTATAAGTACATACTTGCATAGTTAAAAGATTAATGTCTTGTCACTCTTGGATAAGCACATGTGAACATCGGCTATGTGACTCGTCCGACAGTGGATAACTCGTGACCTACTAACGGCCAAATGACAGGGAACTTCACCGACGTATGCATACCGGGAAACCGGGACTAACAAAGGCAAGCTATCGTTGGTTCGCAACCATCTCGTGGTGGATAGTCACCTTGTGTAGTGCCCTTGAGTGCTGACATAACCAAGATAAGTTAGGATAGAAACGTTTAGTGTTAACGGTGATTTTTACGGTTTATATGACTTTATTTTCAGAACAATTTCCTTCGTGTTTTACTAATTTTTATAGAAAATTAGGTGTTTAAGTGAAATATTGAAAGAATTCGTATGGAAATCATTAAAGTGCAAAGTCGGGTTATTTACGTGATTTTATTAGCAATTATCTATTTATATATGTGATGTTACACTTTGCACGCTTTTTATTAGTGTAGGTACAACGAACGCATGTCGTGGAACGAGTCAAAGAGTCAAGGAATTAAAAGAAGCAACATTTATTTGGAGATTAAAAGAAGGGCAAAATAGGGAATTTATTTTTATTAGGTTTTATTTTTAAAAGAGAAGAAAAGGAAAAAAAAAGGATAATAATTATACCCTAAGTCGGCTAGACAAGTATAAAAGAGAGCAGCATCGAGAGAGAGAACGTAACAATTGATCCGGAGAGACAAAATCGGCGGTGAACCCTAGAGTAGACGGCTCGGTCGACCGAACCACCCTACTCGGTCGACCGAGCTGCACACTTTATTTTTTTTTATTTTTTCGTTTTTTCCGGAGAGATGAGTAGAGTTTGAGCGAGCTCGTAACAAGCTTGTGAAACCGATTCTAACAGCGTTTTGATTTCAACGGATTATCTTGTGAGTTTTAATTAAAAGTTGTATCTTTCCTATGTTTAATTTATTATTATGCAATTTCAATCGATGGATGTGTTGTCTTTGTTGATGTTTAATGTTTGATGCTAATCATTGTTAAACCTAGATCACCATAGTAAAGGTTAGATCTTTAATCTAATTAACGATAGTTGTTAGGTTAGAAATCTAGGTTGCTAGATTGAAAAATCTTACACCTTGGTAACTAAAGCGTTAATCTTTAAGATCGAGAGATGGAAGATTAATAGGCTAATTATCTACGAGCGTAGAAATTCATACTTTTGATAGGTGAACCACATCTTTGTTAAATCTTCGCCAAACGATCTAGGGTAGAAATTGAGAGTTGCGTAGATAGGTGGATCATAGCTTGTTCTTCGTTAAAATT
The DNA here is from genome assembly GCA_026214975.1 of Gentiana macrophylla. NCBI lineage: Eukaryota > Viridiplantae > Streptophyta > Magnoliopsida > Gentianales > Gentianaceae > Gentiana > Gentiana macrophylla. The sequence continues at coordinate 106,051,073 of CM047809.1, forward strand.
AATTGAAATCATCTTTGTGCCTTGTTCTTCGTTGTTATCTTAGAAGTTTATTTTCTTTTAGTTTATAGTTTAGATTTCGTTTTCACTTTGATCTTTCCTCGGCTTTGACCGACAATCCTCTCATTCAGCTTTATCTTCCGCTTTAGTTTAGGTTTAGTAATAAATAGTAGTGACAATTTTAGAAGAATTAATAAGAACTAGATTAAACAACCTCGATTCCCGAGATCGACCGTATTAATCGCTATACTACGATCCCTACACTTGGGAATACCGGATTTATAAATTTTATTACTTGTTTGCTTTGTTAGATAAAATCCGTGACAAGTTTTTGGCGCCGTTGCCGGGGAATCGGTACGGTTGCTAGTTTCTTATTAATTTTTTTCTAAAGTTGTTCTGTTTTGTTTTTCGTAGGTAGTTTATGCTATCTAGTGATTATTAATTTTTCATAAGTTTGTGTTTAGGTTCCACTTAGGGTTTTGTTTAGCTTTCGTGTTTTGTTTGGACTGCTGTGTTTATGTGTTTGATTTGAACTTAAACGGGCGTCCGAGCTATTGACGCCCGTCCGCCCAAATCGATCGCCTCGCTTGTGTTTTGTTCAGCGCATTTAGCGCCCAAAGAATTTGGACGCCCGTCTGTTTTTTTCTCCAGCAGACGACGTCCGTCCAAAGAATTTGACGCCCGCCTGGCCCTGTCTGGTCTACCGATTTTATTTATTTATTTTTGTTTTAGGTAGATATCGTGGTTTAGGGTTTCTGTTTTTCGTAGGTAGGTTTCGTAGGTAGGGTTCGAAGGTTGAATTATCTGACTCCACGTTTTTCACGGTCAAACTTTTGGATAAAAGGGATCGTTTTTAGCACTCGTTAGTATTTTGGCCGTAACTTTCTGCTCGAGTGTCCGTTCGCACGCTCGACAGTTTTTTGAGGTCAAAATCCACTGCTTTCCCTTCCATTTTGGGCTCGAGAAGATTTCAACACGCTTTTTTCTCCCTTTATCGCTTTTCTTGTTTTTCTGCTTTTAAATTTTTCGTAGGTAGGTTTCTCGCTTCTATTTCCGTTTTTTTTCGCTTTTTTATCTTTCTAAATACAAAAAAATGGTCATACAACCTTCTATCCAGGATTGAGGACATGGAAAGTCGATCGCCATGCCGCAACAAAGCCAGTGGCAACTCTTATGATGTTACCCAATCCTATGAATCGCACTCGTTTTTCCACGTAACTCACAAGTTACGCTCGGAAGATGTTGTCGACCGCCATGCCGTTGGCGGTGTCAATTTCTTTTTTCCTCCTGCGTATCAAGTTAATATTGTCCATAATCGTAAATTTCGGCCTAGTCACATGTCAAAATTGTGACAATGTGGGACACATCGCTCGCTTCATCTATGGGTGGTGGACAATCGAAGAAAATGCTTTCGTGGGCGCGCAGATCGAGATTTAATAATCGCCTCCCGCCAAAGCGTTTTGTAATCAAGGTTTCACTCAGATCCGAATTTCGCTCAAAACCCGAACTTCACCGTAACCAACATATCAATTTTTCCAATCAAAATCAATGGTTCAATCGTAAGCAGTCCGATCCTAGGTTTCAAAGTCATCTAGCCAATCTTTCCCACGTAACTTTCAGAACTATCCAGGCCCTCTCAATCGGACGATCTTGAAGCTAAATTGGAGGAGCAAAATAAAAACATCCAACTCTGATGAGCACATACAAGAGTATTGAGAGACTAATCGGGAAATGGCTCAAGACTTAGGCATTGTCCTAGCTCCCACATTTCCTTATGATAGCGAAGAGGACAATGCCATGAACTTAGGATCCGGCATTCAATTCAGTGGTCCCCCAAAAGTAAAAGTGTCAAGTTCATCTGTCTTTGGATCCGATGCTCGTATACCCTCAACTGATGAGAATTCTTATGGACAAGGATTTGATAACGTTCAAGTGAGATGTTCGTATTGTGGTGGAAACCATTATGAGGCTCAGTGCAGTGGAGGTAATTCACCCCACCAATGGAATACTAATAGCAATTATGATGCAAGTTATGAGAATCCACTTCAATCTAACTATGCATCCACATACAATGGTGGAGAAGAGGCTAGTGCTATGAATGTAAGGTCCGACACTCAACTTAGTGGTTTCCCTGTTCTGGATGAGAGTACTCGGGTGGCTGATCCCCTGAGCAATAAAGAGTTTAGTGGAAGTCGGGAGGCTGATCTCCTGACTGGTATGGAAGGTGGAAACGAAGTAGATGATCACATGTCTAGAATGAAGGATGAAGAAGTGAAAGAACCTGAAGGGATAGACCTTTACCTTCCTCTCCAGAATGTTATGCATCTAGACAAGTGCACTCCTAAAAATCCTTGGTATGCTTCTATCGTCAACTTCTTACATTCCCGAGATTCAGATCCAGAATTGTCTTATCGTGAGAAGAAGAAATTTTCTCTCGATATGAAAACATTCGTTTGGGATGAACCTTACCTCTTCAAGATTTGTAAAGATGGTTTTTTCGAGAAGATGTGTTCCCGAACTGAGCAAAGCGTGATATTATTGAGCAATGCCACAGTGGACCCACTGGCGGTCACTTTGGTCCTTGGAAAACCGTTGCTAAGATCTTTCAATCCGGCTTCTATTGGCCCACGATCTTTAAAGATACAGAAGCTTTCTGTAAAGCTTGTGATAGATGCCAAAGAACCGGTACTCTGACAAGGCGTTTTGACATGCCTTTGAAACCCATCCTAGAATGCGAAGTCTTTGATGTATGGGGTATCGATTTTATGGGACCATTCCCATCATCTTGTGGTAATAAATACATCTTAGTCTGCGTAGATTACGTATCGAAATGGGTGGAGGCTCAAGCCACGACTCACAATGATCATAAAACGGTCATGAAATTTCTTAAGAAAAACATCTTCATGAGATTCGGTGCCCACGCGCTTGATTAGTGATGAAGGACACACTTTGCAACCGACCCTGGAGAAAGTGCTCGAGAAATATGGTGTCCGGCACAAAATTGGCACACCATACCATCCTATGACTAGTGGTCAGGTTGAAAGAAGCAACCAAAGTTTAAAGAAGATCCTGGAGAAAACTGTTAACAGTCATAGAAAAGACTGGAGTCTAAAGTTGGATGATGTACTGTGGGCATATCGAACTGCCTATAAGACCCCCATGGGTACATCACCCTATCAAATGGTTTATGGAAAATCATGCCACTTGCCAATCGAATTAGAGCATAGAGCGTATTGGGCCATTAAGTTTTTAAACTTCGATTCCCAATCTTGTGGAAAACATCGATTGCAAAATAGCTTGCATGAGTTGGACGAATTTAGACTTCAGAATCTGAAAAGCGCCAGGATAAGTAAGGAAAAGACAAAACTCCTTCACGATGCCAAAATTAAGAAGCAAGAATTTCAAGTAGGGAACAAGTTTTATTGTACAATTCAGTGTTACATCTGTTCCTGGTAAGTCGAGGACACGATGGTCCGGTCCTTTGAAATTCTCCAAATCATTCCTGGAGGTGTTTTAGAACTAAGAGGTCATGGTGACCAAATTGTCAGAGTGAATGGTCAAAGGTGTAAGCATTATATCGGTCAACCCAAAGAGAAGCCTTTGATTGTTCACTTCCTCGACATCCTCGGGTGTGGTACTCCTGAAGTCAATGAGTTTGATGAGTTTTCACCCGATTTGTTTTCTGAGAATGACGGCAGTGGTCCAGTAGAGGAAGTTCTGGCTGGTAGTTGGGATATGGAAGAGTTTAAACGGGAGGCACAGTTAAAGAGAAGATTGAAGAAGAAGAAGTATGCAATGGGGAAAATTAAGAATGTTTGGAAAGCGGTAAAGAACTTAACCCCATGTGTGAGATGCTGTTTCTGTAGCCACACTAATGACCAGAGCTTACACAAAGTAGTGGCCGGAAGGAAGATTAAGTGGCCTGATCCAGGCTGAATAGTACGTGTGTCTAGCCAAAGACACTAAACAAAGGCGCTTGTTGGGAGGCAACCCAATAATAAGAATAGTTTTTATTATTATTTTGGATTATTTTGTTTTTTGTTGAATAAGGAGGGCTAGTTTTGTCTTGTGTCGTCTTGGGTTTTGGTGTCGGTTTTTGTGGCCAGGTAACTTGCATTTTCGTAATTTGAAAAATCCATGTGATTCCTTCTTTCCTCCCGATGTTGCATTTGTGCACTACTTTTCACATAGATTCGGTTTTTGTCAATTTTTGCATTGCTTATGCTTTGTTCCATGATAATGCCTTGTTCCATGATAATGCCTTGTCTATCATCTTTTGTGCCCCTACCCCCGAGGTCCGTTTTGTTTTGTTTTTCATGTGTGCAGGGTATTTGCAATAAGCGATGGTGCGCTTTTAGATGAAGCCGCTTTTTCGGTGGATGGTCCACGCTTTCTGATTTATTTTCTTTTTAGTTTATAGTTTAGATTTCGTTTTCACTTTGATCTTTCCTGACTTTGGAGAAAATCCCCTCGTCCAGGTTTATCTTCCGTTTTAGTTTAGGTTTAGTAATAAATAGTAGTGACAATTTTAGAAGAATTAATAAGAACTAGATTAAACAACCTCGATTCCCTGAGATCGACTCCGGTATTAATCGCTATACTACGATCCCTACACTTGGGGAATACCGGATTTATAAATTTTATTACTTGTTTGCTTTGTTAGATAAAATCCGTGACAAGTTTTTGGCGCCGTTGCCGGGGAATCGGTACGGTTGTCTAGTTTCTTATTAATTTTTTTCTAAAGTTGTTCTGTTTTGTTTTTCGTAGGTAGTTTGTGCTATCTAGTGATTATTAATTTTTCATAAGTTTGTGTTTAGGTTCCACTTAGGGTTTTGTTTAGCTTTCGTGTTTTGTTTGGACCTGTTTTCGTGTTTAGCAGCGTTTATGTGTTTCAGTTTGAACTTAAACGGGCGTCCTGAGCTATTGGACGCCCGTCCGTCCAAATCGATCGTCTCTCTGTTGTGTTTTGTCCAGCGCATTTAGCGCCCAAAGAACTTGGACGCCCGTCTGCTTCTTTTCTCCGGTCCAGACGTCCATCCAATCAATTGACGTATATTCCTCTAATATATCATGCTCCCAAAATACAATTGACGTCCAGTAACAATAGAGGAGCTGGCAAAATACACTTTGACCCAATTTTGGAACTGAATATGAAAACTAAATCGTCCCAAATTAGGTCAGAACGCATTCAACACAGTTTCACGAAAGTGCAATCTAGAATTGGTTGAGAATTGCAAGGTTAACAAGACATGAGTATTTCAAACCAAACTCCAGGGGAACCTTCAATTAAAGAAGAATCACCAAAATGCATTAGGTGAGGAGAAGGCATAATACAGTAAGTTCATACAATTAAGTGTTTCACCTCCCGAGGTGGTATAGACTCCACATCGTAAATTTCTATGCACTTTTTTGAGGTTATGATGTGACTCAACTTTATGATGTTTTTACTTGTGATTTACCTCAGATTATTAGCATAATTGGATGATCTGATGAGTAACTCTGAGTTAAATGCATTAATTTGATATTTCTCAATTCATGATTGCGATTTTTCATTTTATTCTCTATCTGCTGACAAAAGAGCCTACTAGATGTCGTTTCTTGATTTTTGACAGATTACGAGGTGTCGAGAAGGTTTCCGGAGCATGAGAAGAAGTAAATACGGATCGAATTGAGCTGCACGTCGAGTAAGTATGAAGTTCGAGGATTAGAGTAAAGTGCTAAATCTGATTTCGAGCTTGCATTCAGAGACTTTGAGAATCGATCTTGATTAATTATTTTTTACACCCATAAAGAACCTAGTTCGTTTGCGATTAATCGGAAAAATACACCCCATGTCCATCGAAAATTAATATAAAAAACCACATTTTGTTTAGCCTCTAAAATCCATACACACAGAATGACATACCAAGTGGGTTGAAAATCATATTAGACTAGACAATAATGATGAGGATGGTACATAGACCAAGTCAAAACAACAAGAGTTTGAATAATTAATTTAGTTTAATATTTCTCCCGAAAACAATTGAATAAAGAATTTCAACATCTTTGACGAATGTTTAATGTACACAACACAATAAAAGAATAAAAAAATAGTGACTTAGTCCATTAATCACAAGAATCTGGAAAGCTTGCAATCAGCAGGAAGACCTTGGGGGAACCTCTTGAAATCCTTGCAATAATCATAAATCAAGAATCTTGACTGCAAATATCTCATCCTATTTCTTTCATTTGCATTCAGCCCTTGGTTTTGCCATGCTTGATTATTCAAGGAAGCTGCCGGCGGGTTCTTGAAGACATTTCCATTGATGTTGAGGTTTCTGTAAGAAGCAACAAATGGAGCAAGACTCCAATCAGTCTTTAATCTTCCCCCTTGTGTTGCCCAATCATCGGCATTCCATAAGCTGCAATACATCCTCATCGGCTGGGTTTTAGGGAATGGAATTCCAGCTCCTTCGTTGTTGTTGAATACTCTTATTGGACTGTTATCTACCAAGAATCTGCACAACAACAAAAACAAAAAATGCAATACAAATTCAGATGTTGTACAATGTATTTATCAAATCAACGTGCTCATACAAAGATATCTAAAAATTATTTAAAAAAGAGATGGAAATGGGCTTAATTATTACATGATGCGTTGAGAATTCCAAAGAATGGAGTAAGTGTGGAAGGCAGCAGTAGGGTCGAACCAAAGACGGAATTGTTGTTCTTTGCCTCCTTTCCCTTGTGCATAAACATTAGTATGCATTGTATATGGCTGCCCAGAAGCATTCCCCAAGAACTCAAAATCAATCTCGTCATGGTTTGATCCTTGAGATGACAACTGCATTCATTCAAAGAATTGGGAAAAACAGGGTAAGCAAATTGATTCGATCACCAAAATTGCATCAAACTCAAAAGCATTTTGAATTTTGAGTACTTACAAAGAAAGTAGTGACAGTTCCAGCTGAATTCCCAGGGACAAGCTTGAGTTGAAGGTCAAATCTGCCGAAAAGGTACTCATTCTTGGATTGGAAACCCGACCCAGAAAGTTTATCGAGAGAAAGAGAAAGCTGTTGGCCTCCATTTTCGATCTTGCCTCGACCTTCACCCCAAGTTATATCTACATCTTCATAGAAGTTACCAGCCACTACTGAGGCAGCTGCCATGATGCAAGAAAGTAGTACCACAAACTGAAGCATGCTTAACATTTTTCTTATCCTTAATTAAATTAATGGAGAGCTATGAAGAAATTGTTGGAGTGAAAAGAAGAAGATGGGAAGGTATTTCTGCTTATATTTCGAAGTGAATGTTTGTGTTGTAAGTAAGTAGATTGAGAATTTAGCATTATATATAGATTGTTAATTTTGTCAAGGAAAGGGGGTGGAAATAGCACAAGGAAGCAGGGGCTGAAAGAAAGCTGGCAATTGATCATTTACTCGTGACTATAGAAAGGAATCTCCGCGTCCAGTCACCAGTGAGCATGCCTTAATCCTTTTTTATTTTATTTTATTATTAATATAGTACTACTAGATTAGTAGATTCATTGAGTCAAAAAGGGACGGAACGAAATCTGTACACAGTTACACATCCATGATCCAACTAGTTTGTTTTGATATATAATTTTCTCATATTAGAGTGTATACGGATACGGATTATCCGTAAACAAACAGAAAACCAAGCGGAATAAAAACGTAACCGTTAACTCAATCGAATAGAAAATTATAGTCGAAATGTTTATAATCAACTTGTATAACTAATTTTCATACCCAAAATATTATAATCGTTTATGAAAAAATTCCATATAGCCGAACGGACCAATCAGGCGGACCACCCGTCTTCCAAAACTCCAACGTATCCCCTAAGCATTGAGTTTTGTATTGTTAAAATATCTTACCAATAAAACCGCACGGCCAAAATCTAACAAGAGTGTTTGATCTAGTAATTAGAGTTGGTTAATGTCATAGTCATATAATGCTATCAAGCTTTGACCAAAGCCCAGCTGCAGTGTCTTCCTCTTCAACTTATATGATAACATCATCTGATAGACACAATAAAATGGTTGAATGTGTCTTCTTCTCTAGACTGGTCATCTCATCGGAACGAGCATCCCCTTTCTTGGTTAAAGAGTCCACAACCCTTGTTTCTTTAACAAGGTCCGCGTCTTGATTTGCCATAAACTGAAATAATTTCTCCTTGTAAACTTGTTGGTTTTTGCGTTAATTGCCGACATTTTCCTTTACCGGAGAACAGACCTTCATTCCAAAACCTAGCTCCGTTGACAACTATGGTGACGATCAATTTTGCTCAATTGCGGAGATTCTTAGAAACCTATGCTCTGATGTCAGTTTGGTGTAACTGATTGAAATAAAAGACACGGAATAACAGACCAATCAAACGTAGACAATCACACAAGAGACAAAAACAAGAAGAACATAGAAATTTAACGTCGTTTCCCGTGTTCTGCCGACTACCTTACGGACAGAAAAGGAGATCGTTTATTATGCACAACATTACAGGAAGATTTTCACACAGTACAAGGTTATAACTTATAATGAATGCTGGTATTTATGGCCTTGGAAACCTAACCCTAGCCGCTATAATGACTTCTACCAGAATTCCCATAAATACCTTTGACGTGTACTCAGCTCAGCTAAGTCATCAGTTGTAACCAGCTCAGATGCAAAAACTAATTCAGATGTGTTCAACAGACTTTATTTGGCTGACAGTAGAACTCAGCTGAATATCACTTCAGCTGACCTTCCCAGACTTGAACACTTAACTGAACCCAGATTTCATCTCTTCCAGATTCAAACTCAGAGATCAAGTCAACTTGACTAACAAAAGGCTTATTTCTTGATTGAACCATAGGTATATCCCTACTGAATTGTTGCCCATTGTGAATTTAGACTCTTTTCAGATTAATGTCCCCATGAACTTTTCTCAAACTCAATACGAGTGGTCCTGAATCGCAGCGGAGAAAGAGGGCCATTCACTAATATCAACCGTGGAAAATGAGAAAGGGAGGAAGTGGAGGAAGAGGTGGCGGAGGATTTTATAGCAATAGAATGGTCTGTCAAGTTTGTATCAAATTTGGTCATAATGTTGTATCATTTGGTACATGTTTGAAATTCAAGACAACAATACTTTAGCACACCTCCCAAGCAAATTCTCATAATGTTCAATCACCTCAATTTTTTTGAGAATCGAGCGTGGTATCTTTGATCGTGGATCTACTAATCATATTATTTATGACATTACAACCTTCGCACAACGGTGGTTATGGAGGATCATGGTGAATTGTTACCAATTAAACATACTGATACCACAAACCAGTTTACCTATACTACTAATGTGTTGAATCTGATTGAGGAGAGTATGGAACATTTGTTCTATTTATTCCAAAAAATGGAATAAACTTTAGGCATCCTCGTTCTCATGAACAACATATGAGCTCGGAATGAAAGCATATGTACATCACAGAATCGGGGCTTATTCTCATTTCTTAAGCTTCTCTAGCTCATAGATTCTTGTGGGACAACTTTCTAGAAGCGGTAATTGTCATTAATGTCTTACCAGCACTTGTTCTTGAATATCAATCTCTATTTGAAAAGCTTTACGAATCCTGAAGAGATTACTCAATATTTAAGCTTTTTAGGTGTGCATGTTACCCAATCATAGGACCCTATCACACCACAAAACTCTAGTTTCACATAAGTCAGTGTGTTTATCTAAGTCTGAGTCCTAAACATAAAGGATACGAGCATGTGGAAAATTGGGAAGACCATATGTCTTTCAAGATGTTTAGTTTGATAAAGACTCGTTTTCATTCAAACTAGTTTTCCTTTTGGACCTGACAGGCTTGCCACTATTGATCCAAACATTTCCTTTCAGACATGTTATGATGGATTGATCAAGAAGTGATGGTGATTGTTAGTAAAAAGAGATAATTAACAAAAAAAAATAATACAAAAACAAGAAGAACGCAGTTTTAACGTGGTTTCCGGCAATGTGCCGACTACTCCACGGACAAACGAGGTTTATTTTATTATCACGAGAAAGTTACAGTTTACATGCATTACAGATAGTATTTATAGCATTGAAAGATCAACCCTAACTGATTAAACAGTCAACCCGGTAAATGACTGAAATACCCCAGAAGTAACCTTCACCAAAACAAACCATGCAAACGTGTCCCCCAAGTAATACTGAGAACCAACTCAAAGAAACCAAACTCAACAGATTGATCAACCTGCCGACTTCCCAATCGAACACCAAATTCAAAGAGACGACCAAATGATGTCTTTGATTAGACCATAGTTTCACACTCGGACTCTGGTGAGTATCACACTCGGTGACCAAACTCAATGACTTAGTTTAACTCACCATTACAAATCTTCACCGTGATTTCAACTTCATGCAAACTGACCAGATGCACAACCAAGTGCCAGATTTCCTCTTTGTCTTGATTTGAATACCTCGGTGAACCGCGGACTTTCATTTGAGTATTCCCAATTGGATTAATGACTTTGAATGTTCAAACAAGTCCATAATAACCGAAACTTTCCCCTTGAAACTGGCTTAGTGAACATATCAGCAGGATTAACATCAATGCTGATCTTCTCCACTTTGACCCTCTTCTCATTACTTAGAAAATGGTACCAAACATCAATGTGTTTGGTTCTCTCATGGTGAACCTGGTCCTTAGCCAAACACATTTCACTCAGATTGTCACACTACACCCTGGCTTGATCTTGATGCAGACTCAGATCATTGATTAGCCCCTTTAACCAGATTGCCTCTGTTGTTGCTTTTGTCAGTGCCATATACTCTACTTCAGTAGTAGATAATGTCATTGTACCCTATAAAGTCGCCTTCCAACTTACCATAGAACAACCCAAAGTAAACATATACCTAGTCATAGATCTCATGCTGTCCACATCAACAGCATAATCAGAATCATAGTACCCTCTAACTAAACATTGAGTACCACCTCCATTAATGAGTCCCATATCAGAAGTACCCCTAAGGTACCTAAACACCATTTTCACTTATTTCCAGTGTTATTTCCCAGGTTGAGCCATAAACCTGCTGACAACACTGAATGCTTGAGCCAATTCAGGCCTAGTACATACCATGGCATACATTTAACTGCCCACTACACTAGCATATGAAACCCTTGACATGTGTTCTTCCTCCTCAGCTGACTGTGGAGCAAACACAACAGACAGAGGTAGATTTGGTGCAAACTTGGATAACATATACTCAATATACCCTTGAATGTCAGACTTGTTCACAAAGAGACTATCAAAGATATCATCCACATACAAAACCAGATAGATGACTGAACCATCTTTCAGCTTGTTGTGGTAAACACAACAATCATATGGACTCCTGATATAGCCCAACTGAGTCATATAACTATCAAAATTCTTATACCACTGCATTGGTGCCTGCTTAAGTCCATACAAGGACTTCTTCAACTTGAAAACAAACCCTTCCTTGCCTGGAACTTGGAAAAACTCTGGTTGAGTCATATATATTTCCTTATCTACATCCCCATGTAGAAAAGTTGTCTTCACATCTAATTGCTCAAGTTCAATATTCTGATGTGCCATTACTACTAATAGCACCCTGTTGGAGGTATGTCTAACTACTGGTGAGAATATCTCTTAATGGTCTAACCCCTCTTTCTTCTCGCATGGCAACAAGCCATTGAGATGCCTCATAACATGTCACATCTTTCATGTAAGTGTTTGGTTCAAAACCAACCACTTCTTCAGCTACCTGAAGTGCATATCTAACCCCCATACCTTCTGGGGGGGTCTGATATTGGTCCTTCTAGCTCTGCTAACCAACTTCAGCTGTTTGAGTATCCTCTCGACCCTGCTCAGTGAGATGGTTTGGATTGATTACGGATCGATGAGTGCTACTATCTCATGTTGAGTCTTTCAATTCAGCAGATTCTACTTGAAGCTCCACTTGTTTGTCAATCTTCTCAGTTTCAGATCCAATTTCAGATTCAGATATGGAATTCACCAATGAGTTAAGCATAGAATTTTCATCAAGGACTACACTTCTGTTGAGTATAATCCTGTTTTCAACTGATGACCAGATTATATACCACACAACTCCATCTTCATACCCTAGAAATATTCCTTTCTTAGACATAGGTTCCAGTTTACCTTCACTGACATGATAGTAGATTGAGCTTCTAAATACCCTAAGCCCTAAGTAATCTGCATGCTTTCCTGAACAAACCTCAAGTGGTGTTTTGAGTTTGAACCTAAAGCGAGTGTAAGGCCACCTATTGATTAAGTAGCAAGTCAGGTCTTGATAGTCTCAACCTAAAATCTTCTTGCCAAACCAAAATTAGAGAGCATGCACCTTGCCGTCTCAAGAAGAGTTTGATTCATCCTTTCTGCAACACCATTCTGCTATGGGGTGTTTCTGACAGTATGGTTCCTAGCAATGCCCTCATTCTTATGGAATTCAACAAACTCAGACCAATAGAATTCCAGTCCATTATCAGTTCTAAGTCTTTTGATCTTCTTCCCAGTATGATTTTCAACCAATGTCTTACACTGCTTGAAGTGGTTGAATGCAACACTATTGTGCTTCATCATAACTACCCAAACCATCCTTGAATAATCATCTATAAAAGACACAAATTATGTGTTACCACCCAGTGACTCATCTATAAAAGACACAAATTATGTGTGACCACTCAGTGACTCCACCCTTGAAGGACGCCAACAACCAGAATGGACATAATCAAGTGTCTCTCTTGTGATGTGGATTGCTTTTGGGAACTTGATTCTATGTAGCTTCCTAAACACACAGTGTTCACAAAAATCTAGCTCTTTGACCTTATGTCCCCCAAGTAGACCAGACTTAGATAGAATTTGCATCCCTCTTTCACCTATATGACCTAATCCCATGTGCCACAGCTTGGTCAGCTATAACTGGTGAACTTCTGATGATGCAACAACAGCAAAACCTGATACAGTAGACCCTCATAAAAAATACAATGTCTCATGCCTGCTACCCTTCAGAATAATAGTTGAACCCTTATAAACATTCACCACTCCACCTTCACCCCTGAACTTGAACCATTTTATGTCTAGATGACTAAGTGATATCAAATTCTTGGTCATCCGTGGAACATTTTTAACCTCCTTCAGTGTGAAGAATTTACCATCATGCGTCCTCAGCTGAACTGATCCAATCCCAACTATTTTTCGGACCTTATTGTTAGCCGTAGCAATATGACCTTCATTCACCTACTAATAAGTTGGGAACCATTCCCTATTTGGATACACATGATAAGATGCCCAGTGTCCAGAATCCACACATCCTTGTGCCCTGCTGACTCTGAAACTGCTAGGGCCAGATCTTCTTCAGAGTTGATGTCTTGTTCTGCCAAAGCAATAGTGCCCTTCTTCAGAGTTGGTGTCTCTTTAGACATTCATTTTTCCAATGTCACTGCTTCTTGAAATAATTACAGACATTCTTTGCCTTAGGACCCTTGGAACCCTTCTTGAATTTATTCTTTCCGAATTTCTGATCTCTCACGACTCCACGGCCATCAATCCAAGAGAGTGGTCGACTATACTGTAACCAAATGCCTTATGGCGTAGCTCTCGAGCATGTAGAGATGACTCACATCCTCCAATGACTCGAGTCATTTCCAACAATAAGGACTGCACAAAGTTCTCATATGTCGCATGCAATGACACTAATAGGATCAGTGATGCATCCTCATCGTCAATGTTTACATCAATGTTACTCATGTTAAGCAATATTGTGTTCAGCTGATCTAGATAATCCCTCGTCTGAGTGCCCTCAAGCATCCTTAAACCTAACCGACGTTGTTTCAACAACAACTTGTTGGTTAGAGACTTTGTCATATACAGATCCTCAAGCTTGGACACGGTTTCTTTGATGTGTCCTCTTCAACAACCTCTAAGATAATATCATCTGATAAGCACAACATAATTGTTGAATGTGTTTTCTTCTCTAGACTGGCTCTCTCAGCAGCACTTCCTTTTGTTGATTTTGACAGTGGACCCCATAATCCCTATTGTTTCAACAAAGCACGCATCTTGATCTGCCACAGACTAAAACTGTTTCTTCTTGTAAACTTGTCAATCTTGACATTTAAAGCAGACATCTTTCTCGGCAGAAGATCATACGTAGATCCCAAATCCTAGCTTCAATTATAACCTTGGTGCCAATCTACCTTCCTTCAATCATATAAACAAATTTCTTGATAACCCGGCTCTGATACCAATTTGTTATGACGGATCGATCAAGAAGTGATGGTGATTGTGAGTAACTATGAAGCACCAACACTTCAATCTGGGCGCCATGTGCCATGTCAGATACATTTCCGACACGACACGCGACCGACATGCCTCCAACACGACACGCTACCGACTCGCCTCCGACACGTGTCGGCTGATTAAAGTAACATTATTTAAAATTTTAATATCCGACACGCTGTCGACGCTCCCCAACACGGCGCCGATACTCCCCGACACTCCTGAACACAATTTTTTTTAATTTTATTTATTTATTTAAGTTTTCTTCAATGGAAATATTAAATACATGATTTTCATCTTGATTATAATTTAACAATTAATACTCTGCATAAAGTTTATATGATTCTTGATGATAAATAATCTTTTTACACTTTGTGAAATTTTGAAGGTCAATCACAATTTTGTTTCTACTTTTGGCAATGTATGAAGGTCGAATATCTATTTTAGATATTAATACAGTTTACGTATTACATATCTTATTTTGTCTGGTTTATATATATAATGTGTCGACTAATCCACGGACAAATGAGGATTATTTTATTATCACGAGAAAGTTACAATTTACATGCATTACAAATGGTATTTATAACCTTGGAAAATCAACTCTAACTGACTAAACAGTCAACACAGTAAATGACTGAAATATCCTAGAAGTAACCTTCACCAAAATGAAAACCATGAAAACGTGATCCCCAAGTAATGCTGAGAACCAACTTAGCAAACCAAACTCGGCAGGTTGATCAACTCGCGACTTCTTCGGTGAACACCAAATTCAAAGTGAGACAACCCAATGATGTGTTGATCAAACCATAGTTTCCACACCAGACTCAGTTGAGTATCACACTCAGCTGACCAAACATAGTATCATAGTTTAAGTCATCATTACAAGACATTTCCTTATCCTCTGAGTCAACTCCTACTCAAAATGATCATCACGACATCACAATGAAGCATTTATTACAAACTAACCACTATGACAATAGAGCAACCATAAGTTCATTTCTTGTAGTAACGCATCATGATCTCCCACCACCCCTCATTTTTATTCACATAACACTTCTGAAATCTATTCACAATGAGTCCTCAACCATGTTACCCTTCTTCACAACTATGAAAAGGCCACCGACGCTTCATCTTCTGACACTCATGTAACTACTCAAACTATATAAACTCTTAGCACTAACCCTCAACCTAAACATAGTCTTTCCTTACTACCCACACATCACGTAGAGACAATATCTAAGCGTGAAATATTTAAGCCTAAAACCCACAACGCCAATGCCACGGTCTTGTCTCACACCTATCCTACTGAACCCATCAGAGTCTCTAAAGCTCTTAATCGACTATTGGGAGCATGCTATATTAGAGGAATATACGTCAATTGATTGGCAATTGTTAAGGTGCTCAAGGCTAAATTGAATCATGATGGCTAAGTATTGAAACGTAAAGAAAGGTTGGTGGCCATAAGATTTCACCAAAACTATGGTGTTGATTTACATTAACATTTAGCCTAGTTGCAAAAGTATTCACTATCAGAATTGTTCTTGCAATTGATTTGACACTGGATATGAAATTCATCAAATTGATACCATTTCTTTCTCAACGGGCATTATGCGTAAGTGTTTATATGTCACAACCAAAAGGACCGGTCAAAGACTATATTTTGTTACTTATAGTTTATATTTCCTTTTGTTAGAGTTTAATCGTTAGCTATAGAATTTGTGAATCAATCCTGATACATTTGATATTTTTTTCATACCACTAATGAACCTAGTTCGTTTGCTATTAGCCGGAGAAATACACCTCATGTATATCAAAAATTAATAAATACATAAAAAAACACACATTTTATTTAGACTCTAAAATCCACACCTCATGGAACATGCACGGGCTACTTAAAAAAAATTGTCAGGCCTGCATTGACCTAACTTGAAATATAGGTCTCTACAGTGACCTGAATGTATATTTTCTCATCAGGTCATCCCCCGCATGTTCCCCCTTTTTCTTACTTTTTTTTCTTCGTTATGGGTATTTGGTTTTATCTAATTAATTTGTGTCCTTATAACTAAGTGTTTGTTTTGGATGTCCATTTTGCCTAATTAAGTTCAATATGTGTCATTTTGGATAATTGTCCCATATTTTTAAACACAGGAAGACAAACGCTTCAATTGATAAACCACGAGAGGGCAAAAGGTTTTTTGGGAAATTAAGGATAAGGATATTATCTGGAATATTTTTAAGTAACAGGACAGCTACATATTTTTTATAGGAAGAATGACAATTGCATAATTTTTATAGCGAGAAAGACAAACAGTGAATCCCGAAAATCAGTGAATCTCCCTAGTGAAACCCGAAATCAGTGAATTTCGACAGTAAATCCCGAAAATCAGTGAATTTCGACAATAAATTTTGAAAATTAGTAAATTTCGACAGTGAATTTAAACAGTGAATTTCGACAGTGAATAAATAGTTTTGTCATTTATACAAAAGTTTCAAAAGACTGTCTTCTACTCAATTGATGAAATATTTCTGTCATTCCCCAAAGGTTTTTCCCAGATTAAACAATAATGCTAATTAAGGATAGGACTTACACCAAGTCAAAACAACATGAGCTTGAATAATTAATTGATTTTAATATTTCTCCCCAAACAATTGAATAAAGAATTTTGACGAATGTTTAGTGTACACAATAAAAGAATAAATAAATAAAAACTCCAGAATCACAAGAATCTGGAAAGCTTGCAGTCAGCAGGAAGACCTTGGGGGAACCTCTTCAAATCCTTGCAATAATCATAAATCAAGAATCTTGACTGCAGATATCTCATCCTATTTCTTTCATTTGCATTTAGTCCTTGGTTTTGCCATGCTTGATTATTCAAGGAAGCTGCCGGTGGGTTCTTGAAGACATTTCCATTGATGTTGAGGTTTCTGTAAGAAGCAACAAATGGAGCAAGACTCCAATCAGTCTTTAATCTTCCTCCTTGTGTTGCCCAATCATCTGCATTCCATAAGCTGCAATACATCCTCATCGGCTGGGTTTTAGGGAATGGAATTCCAGCTCCTTCGTTGTTGTTGAATACTCTTATTGGACTGTTATCTACCAAGAATCTGCACAACAACAACAACAAAAAATGCAATACAAATTCAGATGTTGTACAATGTATTTATCAAATCAACGTGCTAATACAAAGATATCTAAAAATTATTTAAAAAAGAGATGGAATTGGGGTTAATTATTACATGATGCGTTGAGAATTCCAAAGAATGGAGTAAGTATGGAAGGCAGCAGTAGGGTCGAACCAAAGACGGAATTGTTGTTCTTTGTCTCCTTTCCCTTGTGCATAAACATTAGTATGCATTGTATATGGCTGCCCAGAAGCATTCCCTAAGAACTCAAAATCAATCTCGTCGTGGTTTGATCCTTGAGATGACAACTGCATTCATTCAAAGAATTGGGAAAAACAGGGTAAGCAAATTGATTCGATCACCAAAATTGTAACAAACTCAAAAGCATTTGGAATTTGGAGTACTTACAAAGAAAGTAGTGACAGTTCCAGCTGAATTCCCAGGGACGAGCTTGAGTTGAAGGTCAAATCTGCCGAAAAGGTACTCATTCTTGGATTGGAAACCGGACCCAGAAAGTTTATCGAGAGAAAGAGAAAGCTGTTGGCCTCCATTTTCGATCTTGCCTCGACCTTCACCCCAAGTGATGTCTACATCTTGATAGAAGTTACCAGCTACTAGTGAGGCAGCTGCCATTGCCATGAAGCAAGACAATAGTACCATAAACTGAAGCTTGCTTACCATTTTTCTTATAATATCTTTAACTAATGGAGAGCTTTGAAGAAATTGATGCAGGTAGAGTGAAGAAAATGTAAAGAGAGAATTTAGCAATATATATTTCGAAGTGAAGTTATAAGAGAGAATTTAGCAATATATATAGTATAGGTTGGTATAATTTTGTTAAGGAAATGAGGTGGAAATAGCAGAGCAAAAGGAAGCAGGGGCTGAAAGAAAGCTGGCAATTGCTCATTTTACTCGTGACTATAGGGAAAGGCATATCCGCGTCCCAGTGGTACTACCACTACTACTAGATTCATTGGTTCAAAAAGGGACGAAACGAAAGCTGTACACAGTGAGACATCCTTGATCCAACCAGTTGTTTTTTACCATATTTAATTCCTTATTGAAGAAACATAGTACCCCAAAAAAACAAAAACAAAACAAAACAAAAAAATATAAAAAATTAGACAAGGCACGTGATGATATATGCCTAAGGTGTGGGTGGATTATTTGTAATTGGCTGCACTCCAAAGTTAGATAATAGAGATAAACGAGCCAGTCGGCTGCAGACCACCAAGTCTTGACTGCACCGTGACTGGACGAGAATAGTCGGAGGAGCAGACTCCATCGTGTCCTCGACGACTGTAATGGCTTCGGACGTAATAACAGTCTGAACGTGGAGAAGACTGGGTCAACAACATCTCAACTGCTTACGGACGTGGGTAGATCCCACCGTCCAGAAGATAATCAACGATAACTTCCTAAGTACGTCAGTAAAGAGACACACGATCTACTACTATATAAAGGACACCCTGAACTACGAGGGGGACTTGATTCCAGTTTGTCACTTAAATTGGATACGTAGGCTGCTCTCTCAAGAGTTCAGTCCAAATTATATTCAAACATTCGTGTTCTTATATTGTTTTCCTAATTAGAATTATCCGATTACCCGTTTGTAATATTCATAACAACATCAATTGGCGCTAGAAGGAGGGCCTAATTCTAGTTAGTGAGTGATTCTTACGAAAAAATGGCACGAAATCAAGGAAATTCGAAAAAGCAACAAAATCAAACGACAGATAATAGCCCAGGTCGAAATGACCAAAATCCTGGAAAAAGAATTTTGGAAGAAGGGCAAACGAGTAATCTGGATGCCATTAAACAAATGTTGGTAGAAAATCTGGCCAATCTCAAAGGAGAAGAAATAAAAGCTATCTTTGAGGTTGTTTTGAGGGCGAGGAATCAGGATAATGACGTTTCTGAAGCACCTACCCCGCTTCAAACTACGAAGAAGGAGAAACAAGAAGCGGAATCTAGCATCAGAGTGGTGGTTACTCACCCAGGTGGTGATAACGCACGAGCAGAGTTAGACGCAATACTTAAGCCTAAACACGATGAGTTTAGGCTAGTGTCTCCATTCACTGAGGACATCGATGCATTTACATGCCCCCCAGGATTCAAGATCCCAAAAATCCAAGCATATGATGGAACAAAAGATCCATATGACCATATGCACCAGTACATTCAACACATGAACCTATATAATGCTCCAGAAGATATGAAATGCAGGGCATTTGCAACTCTTCTAACAGGAAAAGCAAGAGATTGGTTCAACAAATTGAACCCCAGATCCATACCAGATTTCCCAACTCTGACCAGAAAGTTCATGCACGCATTCATAGCAGCAAGGCCGTTCCAGAGGAACCGTACATATTTACTGACCGTCAGGCAAAAAAGTGATGAAACAGTCTTGCAATTCATCAAGAGATTCAATGGAGAATCATCCCAAATAGCATATTTGGATGATAAATTTTTAGTAGCATCCTTTGTGGCAGGTCTTAGAGAAGGACGCCTACATGCAAAGCTGAGCAGCAAAAATCCGGATACGATGGAAGAATGTTTGGAAATTGCATACAGACACTGCCAAGGTGAAGAGGCTAACAGAGCCAAGAGGGAAGAGTCCCACAGGGACGCTAAAAAAGGAAAAGCTGAAGATAGAACCGACAAAAAGAGAAAATCTGTTTGGGATAGAGTGACTAACCCCATCTCTGAAAGGTTAGGGAAGAAAGGTGATTTGCAGGACAGAGACCTTATCCCTCTGAACAGGTCTCGTGATCAAGTCCTGGCGATTATGGAAAAGAAAGGAATTTCCAAGATTCCTCCTCCATTGAGGGGTCCAAGGGAGAAGAGAGACCACACAAAATGGTGCAAATACCATAAAGATATTGGACATGATTCTGAACAGTGCAGGGATCTGATCAGAGATATAGACGCAGCGGCACTGGAAGGAAAGATCGATGAGTGCATCGATCGAGCACTGGGGACAACCCCCGAGGAAGGAGAGAGTTTAAAAGACAAAGACAACGGCCCAGACGGGGAATAACCAGAGGAGATACAGAGATCCATCTCCAGATGCAGATGGGCACAGAGAAAACGCCCAATCAACACTGTGAATACGATTGTGGGTGGACCAGGAGAAAGTAATAAGGCTGTCCAGCAAGAAAAGAGTGGCAGCTCAGGAAAAGAAGGGGAAACAAAGAAACAAAAAGTCATGGGAACCGTCCAATACGGTCCAAGAGATGCGCTACCAGCCATCGTAAGCAATGAGGGGCTGGTAATTGAAGCGGTTATCCAGAAAAATCTGGTCAGAAGGATTTGTGTAGACACTGGCAGTGCAGTAAACGTGATGTATTACAGTGCCTTCCAAGCAATGAAGTTAACAGATTCAGAGCTGACTCCTGTGTCGACCCCTCTTTTTGGATTTACCGGGCCACCCATCCATCCTGTAGGTATGTTGAAGCTAATGACAACTTTTGGAAAAGGACCACAGAGCAGGACTCTGATGGTCAATTATGTGGTAGTAAAAGCTCCCTCGGCCTACAATGTGATTAGGAAGACCAAAGATTGATTGATCTAAGAGGCGAGAGTATCACCAAAGACTTAACATGATGAAATTCCCAACTTTTGAGGGAGAAGCCACGGTTAAAGGGGATGTGGATGCAGCCAAGAACTGTTACATAGCTGTTGGGAGGATTTTGCATCATAAAAACAAAAGAAAATTTATAAGCCTATACTTAACATGCAAACTAACTCCTAACCGACCAAATATCGGGTAGTTGATAGCATAGTAGGGTAAGTACAGGGTCGATCCACAGGGAAAAGGGATGTTGAATCTAGTTTCACTAATCTCCTAAATTGTTACTCTTAAACGAAATAAACGAAAGAAAGAGACATAAAAAAAAGAACAAATCAAATAAATCTAACCTAGAAAACAAAATAAAACAATCTAGACTAAAGACATGGGATCAAACAACCAATATACAAACCTATGTGATCTCAATCCTAGTTAATCTCATGATTCTAATTCGATTTGTGGTTTCACCTTTTCACGAGACACAAACCCTAATCTCTTAGTGAACTTATCTCTCAAGCTATGAACTCCTACTTTCGTAGCGAATTCAATTATCAATCTCTCATCTTTCGAGTGTTGAGACTGATTTACCAAACAAAACGACGGGTGTAGATTCAAGTTACTCTCGTATAATCGAATCTAACAACCTAGGAATCTAACCAATTAATTTGTCACATAATCAACGGCTAAAAACCCTATCTTCCTATGGTGATCTAGTCTACATAACTTCCGTATGTTGTAAACATCTATCGTGAACTAATTCCTCAATTTATTCACATAGCCATACAAACCGCATAGAAAAATACAAAAAGAACCAAGATCATGAATAAAAGCGGAATTAAATAAATCAAGAAGAACTCACATAGTCTCATACATTGAAGGATCCAAGAACGGAAAAGAAAACATCTAATCTACTCCTAATCTAACCTCGGTTCACCCGAGCACAAGGCTCGGGTGACCGGCCTTCAAATCTCAAGTGCGGCCGCTCTCTTGTGTTTGATGTGAGAAATTTTTGAATGAATTAGGGTTTGGGGCTGCTGTGCTTTAAATAGAAAACTGAGGCGGTTGCTACAGTAACCTAAGTCGGTTTCAGCAAAAACGGCGGTGGACGCCCGTCCATCAAATTGGACGCCCGTCCAGAATGCTTGGACGGATACGGACGCCGATTAAATAACGTCTGAACTCTCTGTATGTGAATTAGCTCCCTGGACGCCAGTTCACTTCATCAAACGCCCGTTCAGTCTTGGACGCTCGTTGATGACG
Source organism: Gentiana macrophylla (assembly GCA_026214975.1). Lineage (NCBI taxonomy): Eukaryota > Viridiplantae > Streptophyta > Magnoliopsida > Gentianales > Gentianaceae > Gentiana > Gentiana macrophylla. Next base: position 106,073,330 of record CM047809.1, read on the forward strand.
GAAAAATTCACTGTTATTTTTATAACTTTTTACCCCACTTTTGATATCATTTCGAGCACTTTTATAACAATTAAAGTCATTAATTCCTAAATTTCATAAAAATATATAAGTTGTGACTATTTTGTAAAATATCGTGTTTTTATGTGTTTTTACTAGTTTTTGTACCGGTTTAGTAACCGGATTGTCGTGTCGGATTTACGTTTGGTATTTTGGTGGTTAATTGCAGAATTATAGGTTGACCAAAAGCCCGAGTGACGACACGTTTTGAGGCCTAAAAGAGGTGTTTTTAGGGATATAAGAGTGTGTCACTAGCTTAAAAGGTCAAGTGGCTCAGTGGTTCGTAGTGCCACTAACGAATTATATCTTCTACGAATAAATGGCCCATCAAAAACGCATTTTCTGAAGAAGTGTCCTTCATAAAAGTTGTAGATCTTTGAAAGAGCTTTCCAACGCACTTTGAATCACGTCAATCGGATGTCTACAACTCAAGTTATGGCCATTTTACTGAACTGCGATACTGTGTAGACGAATTTTGACAATTCGGATCAAGTGAATAGCGATACCGGATCGATCAGGACTTCACCGGATCGATCCAGACTGTATTTTGCAGCAGATCTGCATCTGAAAACTCATATATACGCAGAGATATATATATATACATATATATATATATATATCTATATATACATAAATTCTCCTATATATACCCCAAAATTGCATCAAAGAAAGCTTGAGTTGGGAGAGGGAATAGCTCTCTTCTCTTCTCCATCTTCTCTTCTTCTCCATCTTCATCTTCTCCACTTTTTCTCTTCATCGTGATCATCATCATCATCATCAATTTTTGTTTGTTTTTGTTTTGATTTTTGTTGAGAGATATATATATATATGTATCTCTTTTCACCATCTCTTTCTTTCAACTTCCATGATCACCATCTTCAATTTTTTTTTTCTTCATCGTCAACCATCATCTTCATCCATGATCATCATCATCAAGATCTTCATCTTGTTTTGTTTTTGTTTTGTTGATATATATAACTATATAGATCTCTTTTCCATCATTTTCCATCTTCTTCCATCTTCTTTTCATCTTTTGGGCTATATATAAGTAGATCTATATGTATATATATATATATATATATATATATATATATGTCTATGTATATGTTTTTATATAAATTAGCTAAAATACCGTTGTAATGGGATAATTATCAATAATTTGTTGTTTTCGAGCTTTTATTTACTTAACACATTTACTTTTACGCATTTGCTTTTTTTCGCATTTACTTTTACGCATTTACTTACGCATTTACTTTTACGCACTTATATATATTATATTTACTTTTACGCACTTATGTATATATATATGTAAATTATCTAGTACTTATATATATATAAATATTAATTACGATAGTATATACTATATATATGTATATGTATATATATATGCTTTAATTTCCATTTCAGTATCATCATGAGTAGCTAAATCTACGTATAGTCGAATTATGTAAAAACGAGTAAAAACGCCCCAAAGGGGATTAAACGGGAGTTGTGTAGCGCGTAAAATAATGTTTTAATGAGTAATCCACGTCCTAAAACTTAATCTGAACGTCTTTGAATTAAATTGATCATTTAGTTCACTGTCACACATATCGAACCTATAAATGTATTTTGCGGTGAGATGTGGGAAAAGGGGTTTTGGGATCGTTGCGTAGATTCGGCCTAGTTGTTAGGACCGTTTCCAATACAGAGGTTTCTCATCGTTGTTCGAGCGACTCTAAGAGCGTAATCATGTTAGGTTAATCAGTTTTCTAAAGGGAAAATTAATTAACTTCACATAGGGTGTTGAGTGAGAGTTGTTGAGATCTTAACACCGTAAATAGGAGTTGGCACCCGTGGATGTCGTTAAAATCTGTGGAAAGGTAGGTTGGTTAAAACACGCTCCATGTCAAGTCTTCGCCAGGGTAAAAATAACTCGTTGGATCATAATTCGGCTATACCTTTTAATCACTAGAACTACAATCGTTAGTTAAACTTTACTTTTGCATTAGTATAAAACACTCCACCTAAACTTTGATCGCCTAGACTAAGTTCGACGTTCATTTTGGTACTCACAACCACATTTCTCTTGGGACGACCTCGTACTCTCGTAGCTATCCTAGCAATCGACACGGTACTCTGCCGGTTAGAGAGTTAGTTTACCCCTGATTCATGAGTCTTTATAAATGTATTTTGAGGGGTAAATTTTAGCTCATCAAAATTGGCGCCCGTTGCCGGGAAATGTGTGATATTGTTGTGATATCTTGTAAGTGAACCGAAGGCTTGGGCCTAGGTTTTATAAAAATTAAATAAAAAAAAAACGAAAAAGAAAAAAAAGAATTTTATTGTTTTCCTGTTGTTTTCTGAGATCTTGCAGATTGAGTTTAAATGGATAGATTTTTCAATCAAAACTACTCACCTGAACAACAATATTCCTACCAACCACAGGCACCGGAACAATGTTATCATCAACAGTTCGTGCCTCAACCTCAATATCAACAGCAGAATAACCAGGGTTCTTGGTCCTATAATTGCCCAAATGCATACCAGGACCAAAATTATGGTTATTCGAGTTATGAGCCACGATATTATGAGGGTTATTCGAACCCTGGTGCTTATCAGGATTATGGTGTTCATACTCAGCATGTTGATAGCTTCAACCAGATTCAGCCACCTGATCAGTGTCTGGAATGGCAAGAGGACTGCTACTCACCTCCAATATATCAAAGTCAATACGATCAGTTTTCCCCCATGCCACAAGAAGAATTCACCGACAGTCAAATAGAGCAACTCGAGCGATTGAACCAGATCTTGGAAGAGCGACTGTTGGACATGCAGGAGTTCAAGGTAAGTACTGACTCCGCCATAAGAAATCTTCAAGACAAGGTGGGGGAATTGATTGAATTAGTGAGGTATGTGAAAGAGGCAGAGACATGTGAGGTGGTTAGGGATGAAAATGTTATCACTGAAAAAGTTCAGGGTGAGAATGAGGTTGATAATTCAGTTTGCAAAGAAAAAGTGCAAGATTTGGAGATGACAGAGTTAGAGGAGCGAGAGATTGATTGGCCATCTTTAGTAAAGCCACTGGGAGAGTTGGTAATAGTAGATATGTTGGTCCCGGATTACTACATTCCTCCACTCTGTGAGGATGAATTTTCATGGTCCGGTTTGTATACTCCCAATGGATGAGCTTTATGGTGATTTTCAAAAGAAGATGGTTCGACAGTGATAAAAGAAGGTTCGACCAATTTGGGAGGAGATAGCATCGAGAACCAAACGAGGTACGTTTCTAGACAATTTAATTTCGATGGTTCTCGCTTTGATCACTTTTCTTAAGCTGTTGATCTTCTTAAGTTCGGATTTTGGTTAATTGAGTCTGTATAGAGTCACCCTGTCGAGCGAACGACGTTAAACAAAAGCGCTACCGGGAGGCAGCCCGTTAAATAAATAATTTGAATAAGACTAGTCTTAATGAAATGTAGAATCTGTATGAAAGATGAACACAAAGCACAACCAAGTCTCAGGATGAATGTTTGAATTTCATTAAGAGGGAATGATTAAGTGGTTATCCGAAAATCCCGATGGAGAAAAAGATAAAAATTCAAATGTATCATTTCTTGGACTTAGGTTATTGAACCCTTGAGGATCTGGGTATAAAAGACTCACTACATTACATTTCATGATCTAGTCTGTTTCAAATTTCTAGTCGTTGTAGTAGAGTGGTGAGTATTCCCGCTTTAATAAAACTGTGTGTAATAAAAATGAAACTAAGAATAGCTGACTTGACTGTGATATATGCTCTTGTGATACTTTCTATAATACGTATATGCTTAGATGTTCGTGTTTTACCCGTTAAGGTTATTTTTCCATCTAAAGCTATTATGTGATATGCTATCGAGTTTTACGATTTAACATGGGGCCATTTTCTTATTATTCCCATATCCCTATTACATACTTTGGCACGAGGACCATGTCCCGTGTTGGCTTTGTTTTGGTTGTTTTGGTACAGGATTCGGGATGTGCTTTCTCATGGTCATTACGGGATTCGATAACACCTTTCTGCACTGGTTTATAAGCTAAGTCTTCCTCTCTATCTCATTTACACTCGAGAATAATGCAAAATCGTAAGTAGGTAGAGTCCGGTTGGTTTAGAAATGGCGGTAAGTGTTTAAACCCTTAGTTTTTGATCTTTTCGAGCATTATTTAGTTGATTAAAATAATTTGTATAAGGTATATATTTCATGGATTTAAAGATGTAATGATCAATTTGGATATGTATAACCAATGTGAACCGCAAGTGTATTTTAACCGGAAATTTATTTGTATAACATGAATTCCTTCACGTAAGCCTTTGATATTGAAGCGAAAATTTTAAATCTGTATCCATTCGAAGATTCTAGTGGTTTATCCTAGAGATAGTAGTAACTTAGTACCTAACCTAAGCGTGTCTTTGTGACTATCTCGAAGGTTTGAATGTGATAGAAAGAATATCAAAATAAGTGAGCTATCTATATGTCGGTTGTAGCTACCAATGATTTGAGTGCGGTAGGGCGTTATCACAAAGCGTCTATACCACTATGAGGTTTAAAAGCTCCCATCGCTGATGATAGTAGTCCAAATTTAGGGTGTTATCACGAAACATCCTATTCTTTGGGAATGAGGCATATGCTACACATAAAAATAATAAATAAAAAAAAAAAAAAAAAAAGAGTTAGATAGGTATTAATGTATTCAATCTCACCTCATGGCGACGCTTGAAAGATAGTCGATTTTGGCAATGAGTTCGGATATGTTAGTATTCTATGGAAAAAAAAAAAAAAAAAAAAAAAAAAAGAGAAGTTATATTCTAACTATCCCCAAAGATAAACCGAATGATATGCTTTAGGGATTATCCTAATAAGTACAGGAGGACTTTGTGTGGAATTATTCTTATCTATACCTAGGAAAGTCATTAGACTTTATCTGAATGGATATTTGTGCGTTTGCTTGAATTATTCAAGAGAGGATAGTGGAAATTGAAAAACATTGTCACACACTCACTCTGTTATACATTTATATTGCGGTTAACGTGTAGTTATGATTCGAATGGTTGCATCATCGATTGTCATTCATATCTTATCTTGAGAATTTTCCTCATTCATTTTATTTTATCGCTTATTTTGTTTCTAGGACGACCAAAAGCTAAGTGGGGGTTGTGATGACGGAAAAATTCAACGTTATTTTTATACTTTTTACCCCACTTTTGATATCATTTTGAGCACTTTTATAACAATTAAAGTCATTAATTCCTAAATTTCATAAAAATATATAAGTCGTGACTATTTTGTAAAATATCGTGTTTTTATGTGTTTTACTAGTTTTTGTACCGGTTTAGTAACCGGATTGTCGTGTCGGTTCGTTTGGTATTTTGGTGGTTTATTGCGAGAATTATAGGTTGACCAAAAGCCCGAGTGACGACACGCGTTTGAGGCCTAAAAGAGGTGTTTTTAGGGATATAAGAGTGTGTCACTAGCTTAAAAGGTCAAGTTGGCCAGTGGTTCGTAGTGCCACTAACGAATTATCTCTTCTACGAATAAATGGCCCATCAAAAACGCATTTTCTGAAGAAGTGTCCTGCATAAAAGTTGTAGATCTTTGAAAGAGCTTTCCAACGCATTTTGAATCACGTCAATCGGATGTCTACAACTCAAGTTATGGCCATTTTACTGAACTGCGATATCTGTGTGTAGACGAATTTTGACAATTCGGATCAAGTGAACAGTACCCGGATCGATCCGGGACTTCACCGGATCGATCCGGACTGTATTTTGCAGCAGATCTGCATCTGAAAACTCATATATACGTAGAGATATATATATATACATATATATATATATATATATATATATCTATATATACATAAATTCTCCTATATATACCCCAAAATTGCATCAAAGAAAGCTTGAGTTGGGAGAGGGAATAGCTCTCTTCTCTTCTCCATCTTCTCTTCTTCTCCATCTTCATCTTCTCCACTTTTTCTCTTCATCGTGATCATCATCATCATCATCAATTTTTGTTTGTTTTTGTTTTGATTTTTGTTGAGAGATATATATATATATATATCTCTTTTCACCATCTCTTTCTTTCAACTTCCATGATCACCATCTTCAATTTTTTTTTTCTTCATCGTCAACCATCATCTTCATCCATGATCATCATCATCAAGATCTTCATCTTGTTTTGTTTTTGTTTTGTTGATATATATAACTATATAGATCTCTTTTCCATCATTTTCCATCTTCTTCCATCTTCTTTTCATCTTTTGGGCTATATATAAGTAGATCTATATGTATATATATATATATATATATATATATATATATATATATATATATATATATATATATATATATATATGTCTATGTATATGTTTTTATATAAATTAGCTAAAAAATACCGTTGTAATGGGATAATTATCAATAATTTGTTGTTTTGAGCTTTTATTTACTTAACACATTTACTTTTACGCATTTGCTTTTTTTCGCATTTACTTTTACGCATTTACTTACGCATTTACTTTTACGCACTTATATATATTATATTTACTTTTACGCACTTATGTATATATATATGTAAATTATCTAGTACTTATATATATATAAATATTAATTACGATAGTATATACTATATATATGTATATGTATATATATATGCTTTAATTTCCATTTCAGTATCATCATGAGTAGCTAAATCTACGTATAGTCGAATTATGTAAAAACGAGTAAAAACGCCCCAAAGGGGATTAAACGGGAGTTGTGTAGCGCGTAAAATAATGTTTTAATGAGTAATCCACGTCCTAAAACTTAATCTGAACGTCTTTGAATTAAATTGATCATTTAGTTCACTGTCACACATATCGAACCTATAAATGTATTTTTGCGGTGAGATGTGGGAAAAAGGGTTTTGGGATCGTTGCGTAGATTCGGCCTAGTTGTTAGGACCGTTTCCAATACTGAGAGGTTTCTCATCGTTGTTCGAGCGACTCTAAGAGCGTAATCATGTTAGGTTAATCGCTTTCTAAAGGAAAATTAATTAACTTCACATAGGGTGTTGAGTGAGAGTTGTTGAGATCTTAACACCGAGAAATAGGAGTTGGCACCCGTGGATGTCGTTAAAATCTTTGTGGAAAGGTAGGTTGGTTAAAACACGCTCCATGTCAAGTCTTCCTCAGGGGTAAAAATAACTCGTTGGATCATAATTCGGCTATACCTTTTAATCACTAGAACTACAATCGTTAGTTAAACTTTACTTTTGCATTAGTATAAAACACTCCACCTAAACTTTGATCGCCTAGACTAAGTTCGAGCGTTCATTTTGGTACTCACAACCACATTTCTCTTGGGACGACCTCGTACTCTGTAGCTATCCTAGCAATCGACACAGTACTCTGCTGGTTAGAGAGTTAGTTTACCCACGATTCATGAGTCTTTATAAATATATTTTTGAGGGGTAAATTTTAGCTCATCACTCGTCCGCCTTATTTGGACGCCAGTCCACTGTCGAAATCTTGATATTTCCATCTTTATCTTCATTGATTTCTTTCCTTATCTCTTTTATTCTTCCATATCTTTGATTGATCCTCTCTCATCTCAAAATTAGCTCTTTAGGATCATCTTTTTCATCATCAATGAGTATCTACAAGAGGATCAAAACATACCAAAGTGTAACATATTTCCAAAATAACATAAAATCATCAAATAAAGACTAAAATTGATACGTTTTCATATTTAACCATTAAAAACACCATTTACTCAATTAATCAAATTATAAGCTCAAAATCTATGAAAATCATACATATGTAGGGAAATTGATATAGAAAATATATGTATAAATACTACAATTTAGCCCTTAACAACACCCCCACACTTATCTTTTTGCTCGGAGTCTAAGAGCAAAAACAGAACAAAATCAAGCTCGAGAGAAATAAACATCTATACAAATATAAAGTATATTCAATAACTTAGAAGTTCACCCGTGTAGTGTGTGCATAGCCATAATAAACTTCCACTAAGTTCCACAATTTGAAAGTTATTCAAACCAAAACTAGCCCGGTTTCCCATCTAAGTTAGAAATATTCAAAAAAACTATAATGTGCACTTTACAAAACATACATATCCCAAAAAGAAATAGTAGAGAATATCTAAAACATTTTTCGGATGGACTCAGAGGATAATCCCTACAACATATCCTTGAGTTTATACTGGGTATAAGATTAACGATAACTAAGTCCATACTTATTCATAATAATATATTTCAATATTTTCACTTTTTCACACTTTTCTAACACACATCGAGAATAAGCTTTTGCCCTCATAGCGAGAATAGGACATTTCAAGATAATCCCTACCTTACTCCAATCATAAGGCGACTATAAACCGGATCATGCCGTGAGCTTTTGGTCATCATAGTGAAATAGGACATCGTGGTACACCCTACCTCACCCAAATCATAAACCGACTTCCGACACACACAATTACAATTATGTTTACTTAGAGATTTACATTTGGCAAGTGAAAAGATTATTTTCTAGTAGCACTGAGACCATCGAGCATAACACCTCAAGTAAACAATTTATTACTATTGCAAAGACTTAATCACGTTTCACTTATCACATTCAAACTTACAGATATTCACAGTATGTCATACTTCAATCCTAGAATACAAACTACTAAACTTTTCAAGAATTGTACATAAGCAAAGAAACATGCTATAATCATCAAAATTCTCCAACTAAAATGGGGTAGGCTTTCAACATTTAGCTCATCATTTACTATGGCATGTGAAAAAAAGTGTCAGGTGAAACAACTAAAATTACTAAATATACAGAATATAGCATCAATGATTATAAACATCGAACAAAGACATGCCTTTGTTTACTCGGGATATAACAAAAAATTTGAAAATTAAGCACTTTTCATAGAAATATAACAGAAATTGAGCAAACGAAAGTAGACACATAAATCATCTATCCCTTCCCCCACACTTAGATTGCAACTTGTCCTCAAGTTGTGCAAAAATAATAAATTAGAGAACTTAGCTGATTGGATCTTTGGCAGTGCGGAGGAACCAACAAGAACCAGGATTGCTTGCATAGCTCAGTAGACTGTGGAGCATCACAGGACAACTGAATACATCGTGAAAGTGCACAATAGCTATAGAAAGTATCCTGCAGACTTGATCAATGCAAAAAAAGTCTACGGGGAAAAGATTAGACTTATACAAATAAAGCACATGGAAAAGGATCATAGAGATTTTTCAACTTAAACTCAACTAAAGATTGAAACTATACATGAAATACTACAAAGTCGTAGGCTAGGTGCAACTATATGAAAATATACTACAATGCAGCTTACATGATATGCAATCCTAAAAATAAAATAAATAAAAATAAATTCTGACAGGCTCAGGCTGAGCAAGTTGAGAGGACAACTCTACAGTGACTACGGCCCGTGCAGCAACTAAAATAAAAACGAGGTAGTATTACGGAAACCGACAGTTAACTACGCTCAAGAAAAATAAAAGAAAAATAGAAAAACAATGCAACTAGATGACATGCAACTAAATGATATGCATCTAAGTGATATGCAAAAATAAAAGAAAATAAAAGAAAGAAAACTAGCCCACTCATTTGCAACACGACATGTATATAATAAACGTCTACCAAAAATGCAGGTTACGATAAACGACAGTTGTTAAGGGTGATTTTATATGATTTATACTGTTATATTCCGTAACGATTTCCCCCATAATCTGATAAATTGCATAGAAAAGTAAGTGTTTATTAGATTTATTGAGCAAGGGAGGTTAAGAAGTGTTTAAGTGCAAAAACCGGGTTAAAATTGTGTGATTTTATGAGTATTTATCTATCTATGAGTGGTTTTACATTTTTGCATGTTTTTATGGTTTTGAAGGTACATTTACATGTCATGGAGAGGGATTGAAGGAGCTTAAAAGATGACCAACTGAAGTTTAAACGGAAAGAAGAAGGTGCAAGTTGAATTTGGATTGAATATATGCAATTCCAGACGTGCGTTCACCCCGTCCGGCTGGGATCAAGCGTCAGCAGATTGGGTCAAGCGTCGGAGGAGGGGAATTTGAGCAGAGAGTTTGACGCCGAAGCGGATGGCGTTCACCTCCGTCGTCAAGAAAAGTGAACAGCGTCCACTTTTGTTGGGGAGATTTTGCATCATTAAAACAAAAGAAAATTTATAAACCTATACTACCATGCAAAACTACCTCCTAACCGGCCGAATACCGGGTAGTTGCTAGTAAAGTTGGATAAGTACGGTATCGATCCTCGAGGAAAAGGATGTTGAATCTAATCTAATTAATTCTTCTTTATTAACTAAACCTAAACCTAAACTAGAACGGAAAAATAAGCGGGCGGAGGATTGCTAATCCAAAGCCAGGAAATATAAGTTGCGGACAAAATAAATAAAACTACATCTACGAAAAGCGGTAAAACTAACGAATAAATCGAACAAACATAAACAAACCATGATCAACCTATTCCCAACAACCATCACCCCACCGAAATCGATCGAGATAGACAAACATTCATTCATTAGTTATCTTGGATTATTATCTTTTCTAATGAAGCGTTTCCTCTTCCGATTTATCATGCCATTAATTAGTTTACCTTCGGTCTTAACTAATATCGATACAAATCAAAGATATGGATTGAATCTAACCTAACAACATTATCCCTCAACTTCCGTTTGTTGGAATAATTATTGTCAATCTCCTCACGATAATCTAGTGAATCTATTAACTTCCGTTATCTAAATTCGATTAACATAAAGCATACAAAACATGAAAGAGAACAAGAACAACGTAATGAAATAAACACATGAACAATCTCATCTCCCCGGCAACGGCGCCACTTTTGTTGGGAGGATTTTGCATCATAAAAACAAAAGAAAATTTATAAGCCTATACTTAACATGCAAACTAACTCCTAACCGACCAAATATCGGGTAGTTGATAGCATAGTAGGGTAAGTACAGGGTCGATCCACAGGGAAAAGGGATGTTGAATCTAGTTTCACTAATCTCCTAAATTGTTACTCTTAAACGAAATAAACGAAAGAAAGAGACATAAAAAAAATAGAACAAATCAAATAAATCTAACCTAGAAAACAAAATAAAACAATCTAGACTAAAGACATGGGATCAAACAACCAATATACAAACCTATGTGATCTCAATCCTAGTTAATCTCATGATTCTAATTCGATTTGTGGTTTCACCTTTTCACGAGACACAAACCCCTAATCTCGTAGTGAACTTATCTCTCAAGCTATGAACTCCTACTTTCGTAGCGAATTCAATTATCAATCTCTCATCTTTCGAGTGTTGAGACTGATTTACCAAACAAAACGACGGGTGTAGATTCAAGTTACTCTCGTATAATCGAATCTAACAACCTAGGAATCTAACCAATTAATTTGTCACATAATCAACGGCTAAAAACCCTATCTTCCTATGGTGATCTAGTCTACGCAACTTCCGTATGTTGTAAACATCTATCGTGAACTAATTCCTCAATTTATTCACATAGCCATACAAACCGCATAGAAAAATACAAAAAGAACCAAGATCATGAATAAAAACTGGAATTAAATAAATCAAGAAGAACTCACATAGTCTCATACATTGAAGGATCCAAGAACGGAAAAGAAAACATCTAATCTACTCTAATCTAACCTCGGTTCACCCGAGCACAAGGCTCGGGTGACCGGCCTTCAAATCTCCAAGGTGCAATTTGCTCTCTTGTGTTTGATGTGAGAAATTTTTGAATGAATTAGGGTTTGGGGCTCTTTGTGCTTTAAATAGAAAAGCGAGGCGGTTGCTCTGATAACCTAAGTCGGTTTCAAGCCAAAAGCGGCGGTGGGCGCCCGTCCATCAAATTGGACGCCCGTCCGAATGCTTGGACGGATACCGGACGCCAGTTCAGCCAACGTTTGAACTCTCTGTATGTGAATTAGCTCCCTGGACGCCAGTTCACTTCATCAAACGCCCGTTCAGTCTTGGGCGCTCGTCCGCTTTATTTGGGCCTTGATCCTTTGTCCGAAATCTTGATATTTCCATCTTTATCTTCATTGATTTCTTTCCTTATCTCTTTTATTCTTCCATATCTTTGATTGATCTCTCTCATCTCGAAATTAGCTCTTTAGGATCATCTTTTCATCATCAATGAGTATCTACAAGAGGATCAAAACATACCAAAGTGTAACATATTTCCAAAATAACATAAAATCATCAAATAAAGACTAAAATTGATACGTTTTCATATTTAACCATTAAAAACACCATTTACTCAATTAATCAATTATAAGCTCAAAATCTATGAAAATCATACGTATGTAGGGGAAATTGATATAGAAAATATATGTATAAATACTACAATTTAGCCCTTAACAATAGCCACAATCAGTGGAAAGATGAAGGTGCAGCAGTTGACAATGGAAGACCTAGTTCCGGATGAAGAGAAAATTTGGCAGTCCAACGATCCTGTGGAACCAATCATGCTAGATGGACAGGACCCTGAATCCACAGTCAGCATAGGATCATGGATACCAGCTGAACAGAAACAGATGCTTGCCAGAATCTTAAAGGATTACAAAGACGTGTTTGCATGGAAAGCAAGTGACATGCCTGGACTGTCAACAGAGTTGGCTGTCCATAAGCTCAACATCGACCCAACCAGGAAACCAGTGAAACAAAAGAAGAGATCGTTTGCCCCTGAAAGGATACAGGCTGTCCAGCAGGAAGTGGAAAAATTGTTGCAGGCCAACATGATTAAAGAAGTTATCTACCCAGAATGGCTAGCAAACCCAGTGCTAGTCAAGAAACCAGATGGCAGTTGGAGAATGTGTGTGGACTTCACAGATTTAAACAAAGCTTGTCCTAAAGATAGTTATACTTCTCCTAGAATTGACAGGCTAGTAGACTCCACAGTTGGCTATGAGATTTTTGCTTTTTTAGATGCTTATAAGGGATATCATCAGATTATGATGGACCACCGTAGATCTTTGTAAAAGCGCTTTTATTATCGAATTTGGTTCCTACTACTATGTGTCTATGCCTTCGGATTAAAGAATGCAGGGCTACCTACCAAAGGCGATCAATACTATTTTCAAACAGCATTGGCAAATCTATGGAAGTATACGTGGATGATCTATTGATCAAGCAGGACTCTTGACCAATATTTGAAAGATGTAGAAGAGGTTTGCCAAGTTCTAAGACAAGCAGAATGAAGTTGAACCCAAAAAAATGTACTTTTGGGTGAGATCAAGCAAATTTACAGGTTATATGATATCTAAGGAAGGTATCGGGGCCAACCACGATAAATTAGAAGCTTTAAAAAACATGCACGAACGAAGAATATTAAAGAAGTTCAACGATTAACGGGAAGATTAGCGCGCTAAAACGATTTTGTCAAAATCAGCACAGAAGTCATTGTCATTCTTCAAAATTCTCAGGAAGGCCAGTCCATTTGAGTGGAATGAAGAATTTAAACAGGCTTTTCAGGAGTTGAAAGATCATATAAGTCACTTGCCGACTCTAACTCCTCCTCAGGAAGGTGAGATTCTATTCCTTTACTTGTCTTTTTGTAAGGAAGCAGTAAGTGCTGTGTTAGTAAAGCAACATGGTATGATCTGAGAGGCCAATATATTTTGTGAGAAAAGCCCTACAAGAGCCTGAAATTAGATATTCGAAGTGGAGAAATTGGTCTTAGCCTTAGTAGTACGCATACAAGGAAATTAAGACCATATTTCCAAAGCCATCCAATAATTGTGTTAACAAACCAACCTTTGAAGCAAATTTTGGAAAAGCGGATAATTTCGGAAGATTAGCAAAGTGGGTAGTTGAATTGGCGAGGATTTGATATCGAATACAAGCCAAGAACAACAATTAAAGCTCAAGCATTAGCTGATTTCTTAGCAGAAGAAAAAGCCTTGGCTATAGAGCAAAAAGCTGGGCAGAAAAAGGCTGAGAAGCATGAGACAGAACAGTGGCAGCTTTATGTGGATGGAGCTTCCAACAAAGAAGGAGCAGGAGCAGGACTCCTACTCATTAGCCCAAAAGGTGAAGAATTCCCATATGCACTTCATTTTGACTTTCAAGCCACTAACAATGAGGCAGAATAGGAAGCCTTGATTACTGGATTAAACCTAGCCCAGAAATTAGGGGTGCAAAACCTGAAAGTGTACACAGACTCATAGCTTGTAATAAATCATATCAAAGGAGAATATGAAGCAAAGGAAGGTCCTATGAAAAAGTACCTTGCAATGGCACAGAAAAAATTGCAGAATTTCTTAATGGTAGAAGTAGAGCAGATCACTCGGGCCCAAAACACCAGAGCAGATGCCTTATCAAAAATAGGGTCAAATTTCTTATCCAATAAAAAGGTGTTAGTGGAGCAGCTAAAGCAGAAAAGTTGTGACGAGGTTGAAGTACAACCAATAACACAAGCAGAGACTTGGATGGATCCAATTGTAATGTATCTGAGAGATGGGAGGCTTCCTGAAGATAAAGTACGTGCCAGGAAACTAATAAGACTCTCAGCCAGGTATGCTCTTTTCAACGATGTTCTGTGCAGGAAATCTTATGCGGCACCTTGGCTGAGATGTGTTACCCCGGAAGAAGGAGACTATGTGTTAAGAGAAATCCACCTCGGAATTTGTGGAAATCATCTGGGAGCAAGAGCTCTGGCCAGAAAATGCAGGCTTTACGGGTATTACTGGCCAGAAATGTAAGAAGATGCGGAGAATCTGGTTAGAACTTGCAGGACATGCCAGGTGCATAGAAACATATCACATAATCCTGCACAGAAGATGATACCGATTGTATCTCCATGGCCTTTTGATCAATGGGGAATAGACTTAGTGGGACCATTACCCAAAGCACCGGGAAATTTCAAGTTCTTAGTGGTGGCGGTAGATTATTTCACCAAATGGATAGAAGCTGAACCTCTAACCACCATCACAGCCAACCAAATACAGGAATTCCTGTGGAGAAATATTCTGTGCAGATATGGAATCCCTAAAGTTATCATCTCTGATAATGGAACACAATTTGAAGATCAAGGAGTGCAAGCATGGTGCACAAGCCTAGGGATCTCCCAACACTTTACATCAGTAGCCTATCCCCAAGCCAATGGGACAGTGGAGGCGAGACCAGCAGACAAATAAAGCAAGGGTGAAGAAAAGATTGGAGCAGGAGGGATCTCCTTTGGGTAGACCATCTCCCAAATATATTATGGGCGTCTGAGGACTACACCAAATCTCTGCTACCAGGAAACACCATACTCCCTAGCATATGGATGAGGCGAATACCGGCAGAGATTGGACACAAGTCTCCCAGGACAGAATTATACTGTCCAGAAACACAGGAGGTAGACATGTTGCATGTCAAAGATGAGTTGGAGCATAAACGCGACGTTGCACTAATACATATGGCCAAATACAAGCAAAGGATTGCCCAGTACTACAACTCCAAAATTAGAGGTACGTATTTCAAAGAAGGTGACTTAGTACTAAGGCGAAATGATGCCAGTAAGCAAGGCCCCACTGGAAAGCTAGACCCAAATTGGGAAGGTCCCTATAAAATCATCAAAGTGCATGGGAAAGGATCTTATCAACTAGCTAATGCCTCTGGAAAAACAGTTCCTAGAAGTTGGAACGCTGTTCACTTAAGAAAATTTTTTCCTTAAAAGCAATTTTATTCCTGTAAATAGTGCTACTTTGAATCAATGTTTCCTTTTTAATTTTGTGATTATACATATGCATGCTTTTAACTTGTGCTAAAACAAAGAGTTAAGGACAAGATACTTAATTTATCAGTAAGCTTGCATCGCAAAAATTCTGGGCAGAAATCTTGCCTTAGAGAACAAAAATGCCAAACTTGCAGTGCAAGGGCATTCTGGGCAGAAGTCCCACTTAAAAAATAAATATCAAACTTGCAGTGCAAGGGCATTCTGGGCAGAAGTCCCACTTAAAAAATAAATGCCAAACTTGCGTACAGAAGGCATTTCAGGCGAGGTCCCACTTAAAAAATAAAAATGTCAAACT
Organism: Gentiana macrophylla; assembly: GCA_026214975.1. NCBI lineage: Eukaryota > Viridiplantae > Streptophyta > Magnoliopsida > Gentianales > Gentianaceae > Gentiana > Gentiana macrophylla. The sequence goes on from CM047809.1 coordinate 106,089,479, forward strand.
TGCAGCGCAAGGTCATTCTGGGCAGAAGTCCCACTTAAAATGAAATTGCCAAATTTGCAGCGCAAAGGCACTATGGGCAGAAAGCCCCAAACAACTGTTAAACTTGCAGGGCAAGAAAATTCTATGAAGAAAACGTATGTTCCATGCAGCATATAATGTAAAACTAAAGAAGCTAAGGATACAAATCCTAACTTCTTTGCAGCGCAACATGAAGACAAGGATCTCTAAACAGAGAATGTCAAATTCAAAGATCACGAAGAACTTAGATCTCTAAGTGAGAGAATGTCAAACTCAAAGATGCCAAGGACTTAAGCAGGGAATATCAAATTCAAAGACACAAATCCAAAGGTACAAACTCAAAAGGTTCAAAAGATTAGAAATGTCATGACAAGAAATAACGTACATAGTTACTTACATCAAAAGTCGCTTGAAAAGACAGACAAATACAAAGTTTTCAAAAGGAAATAAATTAAGATGCGAGAGGAGTGAAAATTTGGCGGAGTTTCTACGAAGGTTGAGCGGATTTTTAAGTAGCGTATTTCTTTGATTATGTCTTCTCCATTCTTGTATTCATCATACCGCCGTGAAGATCTCCCCTGCTATTTTATCATACAACCGGTGATTAGGCGAGTGTTAATCACCAGTCGGTAGGTTTGGCCTCATCAACACCAAGTGTATATATCCTGCGCAGAGCGGAGCCAATATGATCTGGATCTCCTCATAAGTCGAGGAGAAGACTTATACCAATGACAACCTTACGGGACGATATTCACGAGTAGGATTTCCTCCAATACGCCTCAGGGTTTCGTCAAAATCAGCCTTCATCTTCTTTACAGTAGCAAGATGTTGCAGGTGCTCCTCATTCAATTTCACCAACCGCTGATCTCTTAAGTTCAACTGTTCCTCTTGAGTGAATATCACACCCTCAGCTTTGGCAAGATCAGACTTCAACTTCTCAATCTCTCGTTGAGCAACAAGGTGGGCTTCTTCTAAACTGGCCACCTTAGCATTGGCTTCAAGGTTGGATTCTTCCAAACGGGCCACTTTAGCATTGGCCTCATCCAACTGGATCACTTGGTGCTGCAGAGTAGAAATGTCTTGGGCCATACTAGAAGTTTTCTTATGCAAGGCCTTACCCAAGCGGTAACACTGCAACAAAGAATGTCTTAGAGCAAAATGAAATAAAAGGGAAAATGAAAACTTCATGAAAAACCACTTACAGAATCTGCAAAATCATCAGCAGACATGTCCTCAAAGTTGAAAGAGGAACCACTAGCAGAACTACCAGAGGGGGTGGATCTAGGCCTCTTCTTTTGCCTTTGGGAAAGCGGTCACGAGGGGAGGCGCATCGGCCCGATAATTTGACCCCGGGAGATTTTCTTCAATGATCGGATCCTCGGGATTGATGGTGCTCGAGTATTACCTTTCGGGAGGATTAGCGGCGAGGAGTTTCTTCTGCCAAGCAGCATTGAGCCCGTGCCTATCTCAGCATCCCTTTGCTGACCAGAAACATCACCTCCTGGAATAACGGACAAAGTCCGCTCAGAATCTTCCACCGTCTGCTCCGTTTCCTCCTCCTCATCAACGTCGATACTGATCAAGTCATCTATATTGGCCACTACAAGAAGAAAGGAATCATTAATTATTATCAAAAATCAAAACAAAACGCAAGTACAAACATACATTTTTTGTATTGTTTCTTGGAAAACTCCACGTAGCCTACAGGCCCTGCAGTCTGAAGCTGAGCAGCATCTATCAGGGCAGAACTTATGAAGTCTAGGTTGAGAGAAATTTTGTTACTAACAAGATATTGGGACATCGTAGCATCAATGAAGTCTTCCAACTTGTCTTTCATGGAAGATGTATTCCATCGCCCTAAACTGGCATCCAAATTGTGTTTCACAAAGAAAAAGTGTTCTTGCCACTTCTTCTTTGTCTTATCTTTGCCAGTCATCGGGATGAGCGAGAGCAGCCCTACTGGTGAAATGGTACCACCCCACTACCTTGTGTTAATTTGCATTGATAGAAGTTCTGAATAATGTTCTTGTGAAAGGAGTGGTATTCATACGACACCAAATCATGAAACCTATGAGAAATTTAATGCTATTTGGATGGATCGACCAACTCCTAACTTATAATACTTCATTATCTCTACACACCGGGGGAAGAGAAACCTTAACCCTTTGTGGAGGCGATCGGCGATATCTTGTTGTGCGAGAAACCGGCCGGAGGACTGTAAGCATACTCGGTCGGTTTAGGAAGAACAACTTTGAAAGGCTCGGTCACGGATCTTATAGGTTTTAATAAACCGACCATCTCGATCTTGGTCATTTCTTTGGCAACACCGTGGCAAGCCATTATCGCTTTGGTTTTGTAAAATCGATTGATTTCTCTCTTTAAGGTGTTTAAGAAGGCAGTATGATCTTTTGGATATTGGGGTACGATTGAAGTGGGAGTGAATATCCTAGGAGGCAAAAGGTGAGGAGGCAAAAGACACAATGGGTTATCTCCAAAAGTGGAGGTGTTTCTTAAATCAATTGAGGAGGATGGATAATCGGAGTTTATCACAGGTTCAGGGCAAAACACAGGGTTAGACGAATTAACTTCCTCACTATCTATGGCTCTGGATATTTTCTCTGGGGATTCAAATAGTTTCTCTATAGATTCACTAGAAGAAGTATTGGCTCTCAAACTCATGAAAGATCAATGATTTTAAAGAAATGCAGAATAAAATAGATAAAGACTTACTTGCGGTTGCAGAGGGGCGTTTCCAAAAGTCTAAATTATAAGAGTAATATGGACAGAGAAAGGGTTATGTGACAAGAAATGAAGCGACGTAATGGTTTAGTCTACGGTTATAATGATAATGGATGGGTGCGACTTGGCCTCGTTTCGCGTAGTATTAACAACGGAAGCAGAACCGTTTCAGGCTAGAGGCGGTGTAAAAGCGATCCACCCTAATGCAGGGGACTTATGATGATATATGGGCCCGAGTGGGTGGATTATTTGTAATTGGGCCAGGCCCAAAGTTAGATAATAGAGATAAGCGAGCGATCAAGGCAGACCACCAAGTCTTGGCGACCAGGATCTTTGGGCGAGAATAGTCGGAGGCGAGGACTCACCGTGTCACGACGAATGGCTTACGGGCGAGAATAACGAGCTGAACATGGAGAAAGCGGGTCAACAACATCTCAAGCGCTACGGACGTGGGTAGATCCCACATACGAAGATAATCAGCGATAACTTCCTAAATGCGTCTAGAAAGAGACACACGATCTACTACTTATATAAAGGACACCTGAACTACGAGGGGACTTGATTTGATTTGTCACTTAAATTGGATACGTGGCGCTCTCTCAAGAGTTCGGTCAAATTATATTCAAACATTCGTGTTCTTATATTGTTTTCCTAATTAGAATTATCCGATTACCCTTTTGTAATATTCATAACAACATCAAGACACGGATAAAATCTAACAATGATTCTTGATTTAGTAATTGTGTTGGTTTATTATTTTGTCTTTGACATTTCTTCCCTTAGATGCTATACATGACCGGTTCCGCATCGTATCTAGGTTCGAATTTGGACCCACGGTTCGGTTCAAAAAATAACCCGGTCCAAGCGTTACTCTCCGACCATGGAGTCTTGACAATGTCGTGTAATATTCCTATTTTTGGCAAAAGGCAGATGTGTCGTTATGCGAACACAAAATATTTTTATTCTTTACTTCTTTAATGGAGTTAAGTATTTCATTAATATATATATCCTTCCTTATATGAAAAGAAGGGGAAAATGCGTTCAAGATGGCCACGTCGAGACATTCTTTCAATTAATTCCGTTTGGGCTCTTCAATTACTTCGCCCAGTAAGAAAAAAGGTCCAGCAAATAAGGCGGGTTAATTCCCTTCCATTGGGTTTAGTAGGTAGTATATGTAGTATCTTTGTTAGGGTTTCTTTCATTTGCGGACAAAGCGAGCAGAACAGCAGTTAATGAGCGATGGGTTGGATACGGAAGACGGCGACTCAAGCTCCTCGGCGATGACATAACCGATCATTTGCTAGGTCAAATTTCAATAGCGGTTCCGGCGATCGTTGTGCTATGAGAAAAGTTGTGAAATCTCACTGCCGAACCGAAGAAACTGAGCTTGGTAAATTCCTCAGGAAATGTGAGAAAACCGAATAAACTTTTGCGTTGGCAGGTGATTTCCTCCTCTTAATTCGGATTGGAGATTATTTTTTTCTCCCTTGTATCCAATTTATCGTAACTGTATGCGTGCCTTTTATTTGGAACCCATTTTTATTGGCTAATTTTAGTCTTCTCATAGCGCTAATTTGCTTAGTTCAATTGAAATAACCGTAGAGACATTGTTTTATCTTTATTTTTAGTATAGAGTGCATAATTTGTTTGACAACCGTATATGTGTTCGTATTTGGATAAATGCTTTCAATCACATTTCATGAAACAGTTCGCTACATTGTTGTTTTGAAGACTTTGGAAAAACATTGAAGGGGAACTTTTTGCCAGTTTTTAGTTGTCTATATATCTAGATATTGGCTTGTTTTTGACTAATTGACAAATTTATTTGTTCTTCTGTTCGTTTCCCCTTTATAGTCTTCTGTGATGCTTTCAGTATCAGTTAGAAAATGTGTAAATCTAGGACATTTGAGTATTTAATTTTATTAAACTTCTTGAATCCTATCCTACATAGCATGATAATTTTGCTTTCTTGTGGGTATCGTATGGAGAAGATGCTGTTTTGGGTACTTCTGTTTGTTTTGTTCCATGGAAAATCAAAATTTATGGATTTGAATTCCATCTGTGACAAAGCTATTTTCACTGATTTAGTTTCTATGCTTTCCTTAGATCATGAAGTTAGTTCTTTGATATCGATCTTTGTTTGATAGATTATTTTAATTTTGATTATCGTCACGATTTTAGGGATTTTGGCTAGGAAATGTTTATGCTTTACTGATTGTCATGTCATACACTGCAATACAATTCACCGTTATCCATTATTTGAAGAAACTTGCATCTGGCTCTTCCAAGTCAGGTTTGTTACTTTATGGCTTTGGTCAGTTTCTTTGTTAACCAACTCATTACCGTGTCTTCAATTATGGGTATGATTTAGGTTATGCCCTACGGTATGATACATGTTATTTTTGTTTCTTTTAATGCAGAAAATCATGTACGTTTAAATCCTTATCTTTCATAGTTCAGTGGAGCTTTGGCAGGCTGTGCTGCAAATGTCAGATTATATCCGTTTGATCTTTTAAGGACCATTCTAGCTTCACAGGGAGAACTAAAGGTATTACATGTGATTCCCTAAAATCATCCTTGCAATTAATTTCCCATATTTATTTAGGTTTATCCAATGATGAGGTTTGCATTAGTTGATATACTGGTTGTATATATTGGGAAGTGTCACGAAAATGTACTTGATTCTTTGTTGATCGTTTTGGTTTATGGTTTAGATATGGGCCCGGTGATCATGTCGGTGTGTACCATTAGAATCTCAGAGAAACTGTGGAAGAAGCTGAAAGATTTCTAAACTTACTGCTTGGAACTTCTCTATCCATTCTACCAAAGAAGATGGATCTCTGATTAGTGGTAGCTCGTTGCCACCGCCTGGAACTTACTTGCACTCTAAGAACAACACTTAATCGTTTCCTCAAAAATGAAATTATGCTCCTAATGTGTTTGAAGAAACTACATTGTTGATATGAGTATGTAACTTACTCCGTGAATGCATTTCCAGTCCACTTTGCTTGCTCTGCCTGCTTTGCATCTGATCCGAGTGAAGCTGAACGTTCAAAATATCTTGCTTCTCCTGATGGAAAGGTTTGTACTTGATTCACTATGGCTCTCGTACAACTCTTGCTCGATGAATGTACTCAATGAAATGAATCTTTTATAATGCAGGATGAGTATGCTCAGTGGGTATTTGGATGTCAAAGAATCTTGTTAGAGGTCGTGATGGAATATTCTTTGCAGCAATCGCCCCTCGATTACAACCTAGATTCTATTCAATATCATCATCTCCAATGTAATTAGTGTTTACTCACCTTCTTCATTCTGCGTATTAGGTGAAAAGATGAACCAAAAATGCAATTAATTATTTCGCTTTCATCTTCTCAATAAATGCATTTATTGTTAGTTGCATCTTGACACTTCTATGGCATTTATTTGATTCGATTTTCATTCAATGAAACTCATTACTATATAAATCGATATTTGTTTATTCTTTGCAAATGTTTTGGAGTCTGTAAATGGGTCTTTGCTTCCTACTAGAAATGGTTTTGGTTTTGTTGTTTTGTGTTGTAAGCAAAAGAATCAAAGTCAAGCTTTTGTAAATTTGCATTCATATTCGATTTGGTGTTGCTTCTTTGTTGGTTTCATATGATCTTTTTCTGTCATGTTTGACATTAGTGGTCTAGGGTTTTGAAGAGGTAAACTTTTTAAAAATTCATGCATAAAGATAGATGCTCTTGTTCTTTCTCGTAGTATAACCGTGTGTTTTTCTTTTACATCTCGACTTCTCAAGGAAAAGGCCTTGTACCCGAACTAAGTCCTAAGGTGAAGAATATATATAGTACGCTCTTTTGATTAGGATCTTCTAGGTCTGTGACTTCCATTGCCACCATACTCAAGGAAAAGGACAAGCAGTTGATTTGGTTTTGGAGAACAAACCCCTTAAATGGTACATAATTTTTATCCGTCCGGTGTATATCTTTTTACCAATTAACATGATCTTTACGAATTTTTAGTAATTGTCCGAAAGTGACATGACCATATTCAAAAGAAGAAAGAAAAAAAGTTCTGATTTGATTTTCTTGTACTTGGGGGTCGATTGTGTTCCTCTTTGTCTTGTGTGCAAGTGAAGTCATTTCATCAAGTTTGATGACTTCTGTTTTATAGGGTGTTTAAGCGGGGCTGTGAGTAAGCGCTTCGAGAAGCCGATCTTAGTGGGAAATCTTTGAATGGCAAAAAAAGGTATGGTGGTTGTGAAGATCCTTGCTTGAATGAACAATCCGAGGTCAAAGTATATGATTTAGAATGACTAGGACTTCCCGTAAAAAAGGAGCGAGGGGCCGGAATTGAAGTGGGGTGAATGCTTCTTCTTTGTTTTGCTTGCATATGATGTTATGAATGGTTTAATTATCACTGGGCATCGGTTGCCGTGCCTTTGCGGCCGGAACTCACTAGTATATATATAAGTCGAAATATGTATATATTTTTGGGAGAAAATATGATTTGGGATTTTAGATTTAAGGAAAATAAATCTCACTAGTTCCCATAACCAAAAGAAATCAGAAATTTCTTCCTACGTTCTTGAGGGGCGGCGTGTGAGAGCAAGTTTAGGGCTGAAAGATTTATTCCAGTTTCTAAGTCAAATCTTAACGGTTTCCAGATCAGGGTAGAACATCGGAATCGACATGAAGAGTGTCGTTTCAACACCAGAAAGTTGGAGTTTTTCCTAAGGTATGTTTCGAACCCTAGTTATGTTCTTGACTGGGTTTGATGGATTCAAACTCATTAATTCGTAGTTTTATGTGTTTAGAGCTTGTGATCGAATATAATCTGATTTTGGATTGATCATATAGGTTTTCTACAGAAAGATTCAAGCTTTCTGCTGATTGTTTGAGAGTTTGGTTTGGAATAGCTTGCTAGGTAAGAGGATCTTCCTCTGAATTAAATTACGGTTTATGTTAAGGTTTGGTATGTTTTTATGCTATAAATCATATCTTCATGTTGCTTAAGTATCAAGAGCTGTTATGGTGTATAAAAGTCATGTTTTTTTGCTATTTTCGGAGTATTATGATGTTGAAGCGTGTTTGGTAGCAGTAGGGATCGTTTAAGGGTAGAAAAAGCGAGTTTTGGGTGTTATAGCACTTGGTCGGACGCACTAAAGCGATCTTGGGCGCCACCGGGTACGTCTGTGAAAGTCCGTTTTACATTCGAGAGGTTAATGCGGGCCTTTGAGAAGCCAATCTTGGATGCTGCCGCTCAGAGAGTTTCGATGAGCCAGTCGCTCAGTCTGGCGATTGAATCAGTCTGGCGGCGCGCACCGCCTGCATTTTTGATGATTAAGTTGTTTTAAGCCACAAATCTAGTCTTGAATGTTTTTCTTTGATCTTGTAAACATTAATCAAACATGAACAAGCCTTGATTGAGTTTCTGATGCGTTTAGTTCTGGCACCAATGTACTCTTCAAGGGAGTTGAAGTTCGGGACCGTCGGAAGGGCATGATAGACTTGTGCTTTGATGAACTAGAGTTCATCAATGTCTGTGTATTAGATAGGATGTGGTGTCTATTTATGCTAAATGAGGGAGTAGAATCGTTAAGGTGAGCTTTGCTTTGAAAACACTTAGGTGGCTAGTTAACGATAAATTATAAGTACATACTTGCATAGTTAAAAGATTAATGTCTTGTCACTCTTGGATAAGCACATGTGAACATCGGCTATGTGACTCGTCCGGACAGGTGGATAACTCTGTGACCTACTAACGGCCAAATGACAGGGGAACTTCACCTGACGTGTATGCATACCGTGGAAACCCGGGACTAACAGTGCAAGCTACTGTTGGTTCGCAACCATCTCGTGGTGGATAGTCACCTTGCGTAGTGCCCTTGAGTGCTGACATAACCAAGATAAGTTAGGATAGAAACGTTTAGTGTTAACGGTGATTTTTACGGTTTATATGACTTTATTTCGTAACAATTTCCTTCGTGTTTTACTAATTTTTATAGAAAATTAGGTGTTTAAGTGAAATATTGAAAGAATGCGTATGGAAATCATTAAAGTGCAAAGTCGGGTTATTTACGTGATTTTATTAGCAATTATCTATTTATATATGTGATGTTACACTTTGCACGTTTTTATTAGTGTAGGTACAACGACGCATGTCGTGGAATGAGTCAAAAGAGTGAAGGAATTAAAAGAAGCAACATTTATTTGGAGATTAAGCAGGAAGGGCAAAATAGGAATTTATTTTTATTAGGGTTTTATTTTTAAAAGAGAAGAAAAGAAAAAAAAAAAGGATAATAATTATACCCTAAGTCGGCTAGACAAGTATAAAAGAGAGCAGGCATCGACGAGAGAGCAGAACAATTGATCCGGAGACAAAAATCGGCGGTGAACCCACAAGTAGGGCGGCTCGGTCGGCCGAACCACCCTACTCGGTCGACCGAGCTGCACACTTTATTTTTTTTTTTTTTTCGTTCTTTCTGGAGATGAGTAGAAGCTGAGCAGTTCAGAACAAGCTTGTGAAACCGATAACTATGACGTTTTGATTTCAACTCTGGATTATCTTGTGAGTTTTAATTAAAAGTTGTATCTTTCCTATGTTTAATTTATTATTATGCAATTTCAATCGATGGATGTGTTGCTGTTGATGTTTAATGTTTGATGCGAATCATTGTTAAACCTAGATCACCATAGTAAAGGTTAGATCTTTAATCTAATTAACGATAGTTGTTAGGTTAGAAATCTAGGTTGCTAGATTGAAAAATCTTACACCTTGGTAACTAAAGCGTTAATCTTTAAGATCGAGAGATGGAAGATTAATAGGCGAATTATCTATGAGCGTAGAAATTCATACTTTTGATAGGTGAACCACATCTTTGTTAAATCTTAGCCAAAGCGATCTAGGGTAGAAATTGAGAGTTGCGAGATAGGTGGATCATAGCTTGTTCTTCGTTAAAATTAATTGAAATCATCTTTGTGCCTTGTTCTTCGTTGTTATCTTAGAAGTTTATTTTCTTTTTAGTTTATAGTTTAGATTTCGTTTTCACTTTGATCTTTCCTGGCTTTGGACTGACAATCCTCTGTCCAGTTTATCTTCCGTTTTAGTTTAGGTTTAGTAATAAATAGTAGTGACAATTTTAGAAGAATTAATAAGAACTAGATTAAACAACCTCGATTCCACGAGATCGACTCGGTATTAATCGCTATACTACGATCCCTACACTTGGGGAATACCGGATTTATAAATTTTATTACTTGTTTGCTTTGTTAGATAAAATCCGTGACAAGTTTTTGGCGCCGTTGCCGGGGAATCGGTACGGTTGTCTAGTTTCTTATTAATTTTTTTCTAAAGTTGTTCTGTTTTGTTTTTCGTAGGTAGTTTATGCTATCTAGTGATTATTAATTTTTCATAAGTTTGTGTTTAGGTTCCACTTAGGGTTTTGTTTAGCTTTCGTGTTTTGTTTGGACCTGTTTTCGTGTTTATGTGTTTCAGTTTGAACTTAAACGGGCGTCCTGAGCTATTGGACGCCCGTCCGTCCAAATCTGATCGTCTCTGTTTGTGTTTTGTCGAGCGGGCAGCGTCCGATAACTTGGGCGCCCGTCATTCTTTCTCGAGCAGGCGTCCGTCCGATAACTTGGGCGCCCGTCGCTTTGTCTATCACCGATTTTATTTATTTATTTTTGTTTTAGGTAGATATCGTGGTTTAGGGTTTCTGTTTTTCGTAGGTAGGTTTCGTAGGTAGGGTTCGGAGGTTGAATTATCTGACTCCACGTTTTTCACGGTCAAACTTTTGGATAAAAGGGATCGTTTTTAGCACTCGTTAGTATTTTGGCCGTAACTTTCGGCTCGAGTGTCCGTTCGCCGTTCGACACAGTTTTCGAGGTCAAAATCCACTGTTTTCCCTTCCATTTTGGGCTCAGAAGATTTCAACACGTTTTTTTCTCCCTTTTATCGTTTTCTTGTTTTTCTGTTTTAAATTTTTCGTAGGTAGGTTTCTGTTTCTATTTCCGTTTCTTTTTCTGTTTCTTTATCTTTTCTAAATACAAAAAAAAAATGGTCATACAACCTTCTATCCAGGATTGAGGACATGGAAAGTCAGATCGCCATGCTGCAACAGCAGGTGGCAACTCTTATGATGTTACCCAATCCTATGAATCAGACCCCGTCTTCTCCACAGAACTCACAAGTTCTGTTCTGTGGAAGATGTTGTCGACCTGGCCATGCTGTTGGCCAGTGTCAATTTCTTTCCCCTCCTGCGTATCAAGTTAATATTGTCCATAATCAGGTAAATTTCAGTCTAGTCACATGTCAAAATTGTGATAATGTGGGACACATTTGCTCGTTTACGTCACATGGGTGAATGAGCATTTGAAAAAATGCTTTACGTGGCGCGATGTCGAGATTTAATAATCAGTTCTCGGCCAGCAGTTTTGAGAATCAAGGTTTCAATTCTCGGGATCCAATTTCTATCAAACCCGAACTTGATCAAGAACCAACATATCAATTTTTCCAATCAAAATCAATGGTTCAATCGAAGCAGTCCCGATCCTAGGTTTCAAAGTCGATCTAGCCAATCTTTCCCACAGAACTTTCGAACTATCAGGCCCTCTCAATCGGACGATCTTGAAGCTAAATTGGAGGAGCAAAATAAAAACATCCAACTCTGATGAGCACATACAAGAGTATTGAGAGGCGAATCGGGAAATGGCTCAAGACTTAGGCATTGACCTAGCTCCACATTTCCTTATGATAGCGAAGAGGACAATGCCATGAACTTAGGATCCGGCATTCAATTGGTGGTCCCAAAAGTAAAAGTGTCAAGTTCATACTGTCTTTGGATCCGATGCTCGTATACCTCAGTGATGAGAATTCTTATGGACAAGGATTTGATAACGTTCAAGTGAGATGTTCAGTATTGTGGTGGAAACCATTATGAGGCTCGGTCTGCGGTGGAGGTAATTCACCCCACCAATGGAATACTAATAGCAATTATGATGCAAGTTATGAGAATCCACTTCAATCTAACTATGCATCCACATACAATGGTGGAGAAGAGGCTAGTGCTATGAATGTAAGGTCCGACACTCAACTTAGTGGTTTCGCATTGCGGATGAGAGTACTCGGGTGGCTGATCCCCTGAGCAATAAAAAGTTTAGTGAAAGTCGGGAGGTGATCTCTGGTGGTAAGGAAGGTGTGAAGCGAAGTAGATGATCACATGTCTAGAATGAAGGATGAAGAAGTGAAAGAACCTGAAGGGATAGACCTTTACCTTCCTCTCCAGAATGTTATGCATCTAGACAAGTGCACTCCTAAAAATCCTTGGTATGCTTCTATCGTCAACTTCTTACATTCCCGGTGATCTAGATCCGAATTGTCTTATCGGGAGAAGAAGAAATTTTTCTACGATATGAAAACATTCGTTTGGGATGAACCTTACCTCTTCAAGATTTGTAAAGATGGTTTCTTTGAGAAGATGTGTTCCTGAATGAGCAAGCGTGATATTATTGAGCAATGCCACAGTGGACCCATTTGGCGGTCACTTTGGTCCTTGGAAAACCGTTGCTAAGATCTTTCAATCCGGCTTCTATTGGCCCACGATCTTTAAAGATCTGAAGCTTTTCAGTAAAGCTTGTGATAGATGCCAAAGAACCGGTACTCTGACAAGGCGTTTTGACATGCCTTTGAAACCCATCCTAGAATGCGAAGTCTTTGATGTATGGGGTATCGATTTTATGGGACCATTCCCATCATCTTGTGGTAATAAATACATCTTAGTCTGCGTAGATTACGTATCGAAATGGGTGGAGGCTCAAGCCACGACTCACAATGATCATAAAACGGTCATGAAATTTCTTAAGAAAAACATCTTCGTGAGATTCGGGTGCCCACGCGCCTTGATTAGTGATGAAGGGACACACTTTTGCAACCGACCCCTGGAGAAAGTGCTCGAGAAATATGGTGTCCGGCACAAAATTGGCACACCATACCATCCTATGACTAGTGGTCAGGTTGAAAGAAGCAACCAAAGTTTAAAGAAGATCCTGAGAAAAGCGATTATGATCATAGAAAAGGCTGGAGTCTAAAGTTGGATGATGTCTTTGTGGGCATATCGAACCGCCTATAAGACCCCCCATGGGTACATCACCCTATCAAATGGTTTATGGAAAATCATGCCACTTGCCAATCGAATTAGAGCATAGAGCGTATTGGGCCATTAAGTTTTAAACTTCGATTCCCAATCTTGTGGAAAACATCGATTGCTTGATTGCATGAGTTGGATAATTTAGACTTGAGGGGAATACTGAAAGCGCCAGGATAAGTAAGGAAAAGACAAAACTCCTTCACGATGCCAAAATTAAGAAGCAAGAATTTCAAGTAGGGAACAAGTTTTATTGTACAATTCCAGGTTACACATCTGTTCTCTGGTAAGCCGAGGACACGATGGTCGGTCCCTTTGAAATTCTCCAAATCATTCTGGAGGTGTTTTAGAACTAAGAGGTCATGGTGACCGGTGCTTGAGTGAATGGTCAAAGGTGTAAGCATTATATCGGTCAACCCAAAGAGAAGCCTTTGATTGTTCACTTCCTCGACATCCTCGGGTGTGGTACTCCTGAAGTCAATGAGTTTGATGAGTTTTTCGCCCGATTTGTTTTTACGAGAATGACGGCAAGTGGTCCGGAAGAGGAAGTTCGGGTGGTAGTTGGGATATGGAAGAGTTTAAGCGGGAGGCACGATTAAAGAGAAGATTGAAGAAGAAGAAGTATGCAATGGGAAAATTAAGAATGTTTGGAAGCGGTAAAGAACTTAACCCCATGTGTGAGATGTTGTTTCAGTAGCCACACTAATGACCGAGCTTACGAAGTAGTGGCCGGGAAGGAAGATTAAGTGGCACGATCCAGTGAATAGTACGTGTGTCTAGCCAAAGACACTAAACAAAAAGCGCTTGTTGGGAGGCAACCCAATAATAAGAATAGTTTTATTATTATTTTGGATTATTTTGTTTTTTGTTGAATAAGGAGGGCTAGTTTTGTCTTGTGTCGTCTTGGGTTTTGGTGTCGGTTTTTGTGGCCAGGTAACTTGCATTTTCGTAATTTGAAAAATCCATGTGATTCCTTCTTTCCTCCCGATGTTGCATTTGTGCACTACTTTTCACATAGATTCGGTTTTTGTCAATTTTTGCATTGCTTATGCTTTGCTCCATGATAATGCCTTGTTCCATGATAATGCCTTGTCTATCATCTTTTGTGCCCCTACCCCCGAGGTCCGTTTTGTTTTGTTTTTCATGTGTGCAGGGTATTTGCAATAGCGATGGTGCGCTTTTAGATGAAGCCAGTTTTCCGGTGGATGGTCCACAGTTTACAGTTTATTTTCTTTTTAGTTTATAGTTTAGATTTCGTTTTCACTTTGATCTTTCCTGACTTTGGACTGAAAATCCTCTGTCCAGTTTATCTTCCGTTTTAGTTTAGGTTTAGTAATAAATAGTAGTGACAATTTTAGAAGAATTAATAAGAACTAGATTAAACAACCTCGATTTCTGAGATCGACTCGGTATTAATCGCTATACTACGATCCCTACACTTGGGAATACGGATTTATAAATTTTATTACTTGTTTGCTTTGTTAGATAAAATCCGTGACAAGTTTTTGGCGCCGTTGCCGGGAATCGATGCGGTTGTCTAGTTTCTTATTAATTTTTTTCTAAAGTTGTTCTGCTTTTGTTTTTCGTAGGTAGTTTGTGCTATCTAGTGATTATTAATTTTCATAAGTTTGTGTTTAGGTTCCACTTAGGGTTTTGTTTAGCTTTCGTGTTTTGTTTGGACTTTTTCGTGTTTAGCGGCGTTTATGTGTTTGAGTTTGAACTTAAACGGGCGTCCTGAGCTATTGGACGCCCGTCCGTCCAAATCTGATCGTCTCTGTTTGTGTTTTGTCCAGGCAGACGAGCGTCCAGTAACTTGGACGCCCGTCCTGTTCTTTCTCCAGTCAGACGTCCATCCAATCAATTGACGTATATTCCTCTAATATATCATGCTCCCAAAATACAATTGACGTCCAGTAACAATAGAGGAGCTGGCAAAATACACTTTGACCCAATTTTGGAACTGAATATGAAAACTAAATCGTCCCAAATTAGGTCAGAACGCATTCAACACAGTTTCACGAAAGTGCAATCTAGAATTGGTTGAGAATTGCAAGGTTAACAAGACATGAGTATTTCAAACCAAACTCCAGGGGAACCTTCAATTAAAGAAGAATCACCAAAATGCATTAGGTGAGGAGAAGGCATAATACAGTAAGTTCATACAATTAAGTGTTTCACCTCCCGAGGTGGTATAGACTCCACATCGTAAATTTCTATGCACTTTTTTGAGGTTATGATGTGACTCAACTTTATGATGTTTTTACTTGTGATTTACCTCAGATTATTAGCATAATTGGATGATCTGATGAGTAACTCTGAGTTAAATGCATTAATTTGATATTTCTCAATTCATGATTGCGATTTTTCATTTTATTCTCTATCTGGCGACAAAAGAGCCTACTAGATGTCGTTTCTTGATTTTTGATGATTTACGAGGTGTCGAGAAGGTTTCGGAGCATGAGAAAAGTAAATACGGATCGAATTGAGTTTGCACGCGTCGAGTAAGTATGAAGTTCGAGGATTAGAGTAAAGTGCTAAATCAGATTTGAGCTTGCATTCAGAGACTTTGAGAATCGATCTTGATTAATTATTTTTTACACCCATAAAGAACCTAGTATGTCCTTTAGTATCTTGAGAGAACGAGGAACAATATGCGGACATATTCATGTGTGAACTTGGATATGTGATGATGCGATTTTGACTTTAAGTCAGATTGAGGATGATCGTTAAGTCGATCTCGGGCTCGAGTGTTTACTCAGTACCACATGATTAGATGGACCCGATGCGTTTCGATTCTACGGATCGTCTTGAGCCGACAACTGACTAATCATTAAGACCCATGACATTTAGATGTAGGTACTCCCGAGTCAACGACCTATCCTACGACGGCATACTCGGAGTGTATTTTGGAATCTGAAATGCTTATGGTATGCTTAATGGGTACTAGAATACTGGGATGGGTCTCCATTGCTTTAGAGCAAGTGGGAGATGTAGTTTCTGTATTTTAAATAATAGGGTGTGCTCTAAAACAATTAATCACATGCTTTCGTGCAAGTGGGAGATTGTTAGGTGTGATGCCCGAAAGACAATTTTGTAAGCTGTTTTATTTAATAAATGAAATGATATTATTATTCATATTTATTATTCTCATATTCACCGATGTGACAATAGTATTTACACTTCTACGAAAACCCTAAAGTATATCGTTTATGTAATCACTTAACTCGGTGTATGGTATATACACGGGAGGATTGAGTTAGTGAAGATGTACTTAAAATACAATTAGCCCGTAGTGAAGTTAATCGAGAGTATCGGTCTCTCATTTAACGTGCTATTAATGCGCTTGAGAACACAATAGGTGTGATTGCCTTATCCGGACTTTCGGTTAAGAGAACCTAATGGGGCATTTATATATGATAGATATATCATATAGAAATTTGGACCGATTTGATTAGAGTTCACGATATAATTCCGTAATCGAGAATTCTTATCGAATCAATGGATGATCATATTTATGGATATATCTTAATCACGAGGTGATCACGATCCAAGCGCTTGAATCGGTATGAAGTTTGACTTGGCGGTTAAGGATTACACCGAGTCGTGGTGCGAATTACCCCATCTTGGCATTGTCTTTGGATTGAGTGAGTAGTCTGTGTTATCACAGATACGGAATCCATTCCTTCCATTTACGGAAGTAGATAGACGATTCCTTATTTGTTAATCTTAGAAACCGATCGATCCATGGAGTTCATATTACACCGATTAGTTACGGTGAGTTGTATGAATTAATTGATCACTAGGGGTTAATGGTAAATAAGGATAAGAGGTTCTAGAAAGGGTTAACGGTAACTTCCCGATTTAGAATGAGCGATCACATGGAGGATTAATCCATATGTAATGATTATATCAATGGACGCTTATTATCATTCTCGTGAGGAGATAAATATAATCTCATAATCGGAGGAGTGCGATCACGGGATTATGGTGGCATATTCTGTGATTGATTTATCGAATATAATTATTACATTCGTAAGATAATTATTTATTTGATTTATCGGAACCCGATTATTAGTCCATGGTCCCCGACGTGCGCCTCACAATATAGCATAGCTATTCTCGGACGTCGAATCCTAATAATATTAATTTAGTTCTTGTTGGACTTTATTAAAGCGATATGTGAATTAATTGTTTAGTTGGACTAAATAATTAAATACACGGAAAAGAGCATTTTAAATTAATTTCGGCCGAATTTGTGTGTTGACTTTTTGACCAAATTGGTCAAATGTAGTAAAATGCGTGTAACCTTTTTTTGGGGTTTGCATATGGCGCATTTTATGTTATTATTTAATTATTGGGAAATTAGTTTCTTGGATAATTATTTGACATATGATTTATCTTTTATTTGTTAAATGATAATTAATGGAATATTAGATAATAATATGATTTATCTTAATTTGTTTGGGATAATTATTTTATTTATCTTTTATTTGGAAAAAGGATTAATGTAATAATTATCTCTTAATTATTTAATCTTGGAGGCTAAGTTTTTCTCTCTCATATATAAAGAGTTCTCCTAAAGCCTTAGACACACAATAAAATTTCGACTTCCATCTCTCTTAGAGAGGAAGGAAATTTCGACCAAGAGTAGTTGGGGAAAATCTTGGAGATTTTCCGGGTAGCATATCGGAAGGATTCGAGACGAGGATTTCCTTCCACCGGGAGTTGTTTGGATCACACGTACGGAAGATCGTGGTGCTCTTCACACCTTGTTCGTTCTTTCCATTGCGGTTCTCCAACTTGGATTTTGAGATCCAAGAGGTATGTTCTACAACCCCCTTGTAAATGTAGATCTAGTTATTTTATTACGTGTATTTTATAGATCTAGATCCTTAAATCGCTTCCGCTGCGGATGATATTACTAACAGTGGTATCAGAGACCAAGGTGATCTATATTTATACGTATAAAATATTAGATCTAGGAGTGGTAAACATGTAGATTTTTTGTCCCAATTTTTTTTCTTGGGGCCGATGCATACATATTTTTTTTATGTTATGAATGTCGTGGTTGAAGAGATGGATTGAGGTTGGTATTGTTTACCCGTAGATCTATTTTGTAGCTCTTTTTTGATTAGTATCAATTGAGCATAGGATTTGTAATTTAATTATGTTGAATTCGAAAATTATGTAAAAAGGTAGTACCTTTTGTTTTAATTTTGATCCGGGTTCGAGGCAGCGAAGATGTTGTGTTGAAGATCACAGTATTGAAGATCATGAGAAGGTGAAAGCGGAAGGAGGCCGATTTGTTTAATATTTTTAATTCAACGGCGGCAAATTTTTTTATGCGGCAGCAATTTTTTTGCAAACCTATTTTTTTGTGACTTTGGCCGCAAGGCCTACTTCTGTAAAAAAAAAAATATATATATATATATATATATATCCTAATTTTGATAAGATAATTGCCGAGACCTGTTTAAAAAAAAAAAAAAATAAAAAATTATATAAAAAATTTGATAATATAGATATATTTTATAATATATTGGTATATTACGGTCTCCTCCATAAATCGTTAGTGGTTCGTGTAGAGATCGAAGGCTTTGAAGATCCGGAAGTTTTGAGATCAAGATCGGAGATCGAGATTTGAAGACTTAGATTAATTTTTACTTTTCCTTAGAAAATAGGTTAGTCGAAGTGCAAACGATCCATCTCGGTGTTTTAAATTTTCCGCAATTTATTTTTATGTGTTTGATCATAAAGCGGATATAAAATCGAATTGCCATGACATGCATCATATCATAAATCCACTCCATGCATACATGTAGAATTTTAATTTTGGTAATTAAAATAGACATGTATACAAACTCGTGTAATTAGTTGAAATTTAATTAATCGTGGTAATTAATTAATTTAGTAACTAATTAAAGATCCGAGGGCGGGTTATGAAATCGTTAAGCCTTTCGGTGTGTGTTCTCGGTGAACCGCCTTAAAGCCCAAAGCGAGATCACGTTTTCGATTCGTAGTGTCTACGAGATTGAATGATGGTAAAAGAACAATAAATCTTGGATAAAAGCGGTTACTTTATTGGTTGGGTGGTCAATCGAGCCGCTCGACCGACTTAACCCTCCTAGTGTGATGTATGCACGGGGTCCGGCAAGACTAAGCTACACCTGGAGAGCGAGAGGGGTGATTCCTTCTTATCTCAATAGGGGTCATCTTGACCCGATTTCGTCCGACTATCACATATGTTCCAACGAATAGGACGGGTAGGCTTGCCTCGTTACCGACACCATTCGGAATCCTTGATTTGATGTGCTTTTATGTTAACATCAAAAGCGTGGTTAGTTAACCCACCACCACTTCCAAAATATTGAGTGGGAGCGGGAGGCGACAGCCAACCCCACGGCCTCTACTATAGATACAAGTAAGTGAGAGAAGGTGGTGACGCCGAGGCGCTTTGATTTTTCGTCCCCAAGGATGGTGTTCGCCCCTATCAACATTCATGGCTTGGTCTCCGAAAGGATAGGATTTCCGGTACTCGTGCAGTCACCGACCTATCTAAGACGGCATACTGGGGCGTACCAAGAGATCCGATATAGTAGGTCACACTCATCATGGGTATTTTTGATAATATCTAGGCTAAAAGGAAGGTAATCAATGAATAAAGGGATGTTCGATTCTCGTGGGATGTTCGATTCTCACAAGTTATTCATTGATGAGATTGTCTCGATTTAAACGTCATCTCTTTGACCTACCCTAAGCGGACCTTTGAGATGCGAGGTTAAAACCTTGGAATGGTAGAGTAGACTTATTTTTTAGTTTACAATTCCTAAAATAAAATAATATAGTAGTGTTAAACTTGAATTAATTTATGTCATTTTATTTACAGCATTATCCCTTACTAAATTGCTTAAAAATTTATTAATTGACTAGTATTGACTTCGTTAAAAAGTGGAAAGTAACTAGGCCGTTGAACTAGTTAATCGATAATGCAATTAATTTTCGGAAGAGATATTTTCTCTTAAGCCTTTTAAAAACCAGAGTGACATACAGGTATGTCATTCGTGTCAAACGGAAGACAAACTTAGTTTGATCAAAGGTGATTTCGGACTTTGAAATTCTTTTAGTGAATTTTGAATGTGTAGTAATTACACGAGTAATTTTCTAATTGAAAAATCGGAAAATCATGAAGTATTACTAGTTGGACGATATTTGGAATCGATGAACTAGTGGGAGCTTTATGATTTGTTGTTTTTCTAGAACATTAGAAAAGTGTAACTGACTACACACGTAACCGTTCTAATTGAAAAACCGGAAAGTCATGAAATGTCGCTAGTTGGACGATATTTGGAATCGAATAACTAGTGGGAGTTTCTATGATTTGTTGTTTTTTCTGGAAACAATAGAACTATGTACGAAAGATTTTCTAATCGGAAAATCATAAAAAATAAAGCATTGCTCGTTAGACGGTATTTGGAACCGATAAACTAGTGGGAGCTTTAATGTTATGATTTGTTGTTTTTTCTGGTATATTAGAAAATCCGAGAAGTCCCGACGAGTAACACTCGAAATAGACACCCCACGGTTCAAGAGTAGTGTCTACTCAAACGAACATTGGTTCAAGACTATTTCCATTCAAGGAAAGTCAAGAATGGGAGAATATGTCTATAAGTGTTAGTCATCTAAAGCGAGTAAACTTTAAGGCTAAACCGAAAAATTAATTAGCGAAAATCATAGGATAAGGGCGGTGATTTTGGATCACCAACCTATGAATCTTGGCGATTTTCTCGGAGCTAAGTTCTTTGGAAGAACAAAGTAGCAGTGCATTTAACGATTAAAAGAGTAAACAACGGGCAGTTAATTTTAGCTAGAATAGTGGGAGTGATATAAGGAAATGAATCTCGGATTCAATCCTTGGATATCGTGGAAAAATTATTTTCTGTTTAAAATTCGTTGGAACGAATGGATTTACCTTCTATTCGATAATTTGTTTGTCGTATAGAAAATGAATATACCATTTGTAGTACGAATCCAAGACTCGGACTTTTGTTTGATAAAGTCAAAACCACTTACAATTGATGAAATATGTATATAAAACACATCTTAAGAACTATTAAAAGCAATTGGTTTCTATATTTAGATAAACACTTCTTCATATTCCATAGTTAGTGCATAGTCCCTAAAAGACAAGACCAAGACTCGGCAGGTGGTGATTCCTTTCTCGATCTGGTTATATTGTCTCAAAGGTTCAATGACTAAGTTTCCTTTCAATCGGGAAAGGATAATGGTTGTAAAGAAGTAACATAGCTTGTTCATGACGACCTTGAGTCGATGAAAGATACAAGCTAGTAGGAGCTTCAGTGGTGACTTCTTGTCCGATAACTATTCAAACGCTCCGGTAAGTTTATCCAAAATATTATGAGGTATCTCTGATTTTGTCAGAGATGGAGTATTCTCTACTCAAAAATGGGCCATCACATAGTCCTAGGGACTGATGCTCGGCCTGCCTCATAGTGAAATGCTTTCACTAAGGGAGAAACCGTTGAATTGCTTTACATGGTTGTAGATGTGCTATAATACACTGCTTCACTCAATAAAGATATTAGAAACGAAATTTCGGTTTACATTGAAATGTAAGGCCGAGAAGTCTACCTAGAATATGCTTTGGAATTTACGGATAAGGTGTGGATTCGGTTCACCCCACATCCATAAATATAAGCATTTAGCACACGGTGCTTGAAGGTAGGTCTGGGAATTTCGCGAACACGTTCGGTCAGAGACCAATCGTTATATATCTTGTAGCATTGAGAGAAAGGTTTGTTATAAGATTCTTGAAATCGGGAAGGGACAGTTATACTGTTGCATCCTTCCTAATAGAGTCCATGAACAACAAAACTTTAAACCTTGAAGTACGTTTACTCAAGGTAGTTACTAGCTGATTAAAATCAGACCACATCCAACATCGGTTGTTGGTGATAACACTAAATACTACTAAACTAAATCAGAATTTTGATCCACCCAGATTGTAGTGGGAGTATGGTTTATCCATTACCCATTACGGGTTCTGCGGACTTTGTAGTCTGAGGATCGAGTGATGACCTATGGCTCTTTTTGTGAAGCAAAGTATAGGATTACGATAATAGAGGTTGGTTTAATAGCCATAACCCTATGAATGGAGTTCGATACTCCAATCTGTTCATGCTCTTGTAGAACCACCTGAGCGTCTCAGGCCGAGTGGGAGTAATTGGATCTACACGGAAAAGAGTAGAATGAGTTCGGTATTGCATGATTTCGTTCAAAAGCGAGAAAAATAGGGTGATTCCACGAGACTTTCTTGCCAAACAAGCGGAGTCTGGATTCATTCGGAACAAAAGGGAATTGCCTTATGAACTTATGCGGGATGGATGATCCAAGACTTATGTCCTTTGTGGATAAAAAGAAAACCTCTTGGTCATTGGAAGTCATATATTTCTACAATATGTGGATTTGACCAGAATATTGATAAGTCTTTTGTAGACTGTATATCAATTTTAGTACAGTAGTGAATATATACATATATTAGTGTTTGTGAAGGATAACCTTTGCACGAGTTGGAATCAACATGGGTGTGTTATCCAAGTCGAGAATCGACAATGCCACAATTCTCTGCAACAGAGATTTGGACAACATTCTAAAGAGTTTGACTCGGTCGAATTCATTAGAATCATTCACTGGTTTCCCATCCATCTTATTGGTTAAGATGATGCATCCGTGTATGCAACATTCAACGAGGAAGTTCTACCCTATGCCTCAGGAATGACTCTCTAAATCTTCGGATCAAGAGAAATGGGATAGATTCTCTTTCTAGTAAGAGATGGTCAGGTTATTGAACGTCGATTTTGATCGAATCTTAGATTCGGCGGTTAACAAAGCAAGTTTAGTATGTCCTTTAGTATCTTGAGAGAACGAGGAACAATATGCGGACATATTCATGTGTGAACTTGGATATGTGTGATACAGCGATTTTGACTTTAAGTCGATTGAGGATGATCGTTAAGTCGATCTCGGGCTCGAGTGTTTACTCGGTACCACATGATTAGATGGACCGAGAACGTTCGATTCTACGGATCGTCTTGAGCCGACAACTGACTAATCATTAAGACCCATGACATTTAGATGTAGGTACTCCCGAGTCAACGACCTATCCTACGACGGCATACTCGGAGTGTATTTTGGAATCTGAAATGCTTATGGTATGCTTAATGGGTACTAGAATACGGGATGGGTCTCCATTGCTTTAGAGCAAGTGGGAGATGTAGTTTCTGTATTTTAAATAATAGGGTGTGCTCTAAAACAATTAATCACATGCTTTAGGTGCAAGTGGGAGATTGTTAGTGTGTGATGCCGAAAGACAATTTTGTAATTGTTTTATTTAATAAATGAAATGATATTATTATTCATATTTATTATTCTCATATTCACCGATGTGACAATAGTATTTACACTCTGAAAACCCTAAAGTATATCGTTTATGTAATCACTTAACTCGATTGTATGGTATATACACGGGAGGATTGAGTTAGTGAAGATGTACTTAAAATACAATTAGCCCGTAGTGAAGTTAATCGAAGTATCGGGTCTCTCATTTAACGTGCTATTAATGCGCTGAGAACACACAATAGGTGTGATTGCCTTATCGGACTTTCGGTTAAGAGAACCTAATGGGGCATTTATATATGATAGATATATCATATAGAAATTTGGACCGATTTGATTAGAGTTCACGATATAATTCCGTGTCGAGAATTCTTATCGAATCAATGGATGATCATATTTATGGATATATCTTAATCCTGGAGGTGATCACGATCCAACCGCTTGAATCGATTATGAAGTTTGACTTGACGGTTAAGGATTACACTTGAGTCGTGGTGCGAATTACCCCATCTTGGCATTGTCTTTGGATTGAGTGAGTAGTACGTGTTATCACGATACGGAATCCATTCCTTCCATTTACGAAGTAGATGAGGCGATTCACTTATTTGTTAATCTTAGAAGCCCGATCGATCCATGGAGTTCATATTACACTCGATTAGTTACCGGTGAGTTGTATGAATTAATTGATCACTAGGGGTTAATGGTAAATAAGGATAAGAGGTTCTAGAAAGGGTTAACGGTAACTTCCCGATTTAGAATGAGCGATCTATGGAGGATTAATCCATATGTAATGATTATATCAATGGGCGCTTATTATCATTCTCGTGAGGAGATAAATATAATCTCATAATCGGAGGAGTGCGATCACGGGATTATGGTGGCATATTCTGTGATTGATTTATCGAATATAATTATTACATTCGTAAGATAATTATTTATTTGATTTATCGGAGCACGATGATTATTAGTCCATGGTCCCCGACGTGCCTCCTAATATAGCATAGCTATTCTCGGACGTCGAATCCTAATAATATTAATTTAGTTCTTGTTGGACTTTATTAAAGCGATATGTGAATTAATTGTTTAGTTGGACTAAATAATTAAATACACGGAAAAGAGCATTTTAAGTGTGATTTCAACGAATTTGTGTGTTGACTTTTTGACCAAATTGGTCAAATGTAGTAAAATGCGTGTAACCTTTTTTGGGGTTTGCATATGGCGCATTTTATGTTATTATTTAATTATTGGGAAATTAGTTTTCTTGGATAATTATTTGACATATGATTTATCTTTTATTTGTTAAATGATAATTAATGGAATATTAGATAATAATATGATTTATCTTAATTTGTTTGGGATAATTATTTTATTTATCTTTTATTTGGAAAAAGGATTAATGTAATAATTATCTCTTAATTATTTAATCCTTGGAGGCTAAGTTTTACTCTCTCTATATATAAAGAGAGTTCTAAAGCCTTAGACACACAATAAAATTTCGACTTCCATCTCTTAGAGAGGAAGGAAATTTCGGCCAAGAGTAGTTGGGGAAAATCTTGGAGATTTTCGGGTAGCATATCGGAAGGATTAGAGGCGAGGATTTCCTTCCACCGGGAGTTGTTTGGATCACACGTCACGGAAGATCGTGGTGCTCTTCACACCTTGTTCGTTCTTTCCATTGCGGTTCTCCAACTTGGATTTTGAGATCCAAGAGGTATGTTCTACAACCCCTTGTAAATGTAGATCTAGTTATTTTATTACGTGTATTTTATAGATCTAGATCCTTAAATCGCTTCATTGCGGATGATATTACTAATGATGGTATCGAGAGACCAAGGTGATCTATATTTATACGTATAAAATATTAGATCTGGTGAGAGTAGTAAACATGTAGATTTTTGTCCCATTTTTTTCTTGGGGCGATGCATACATATTTTTTTATGTTATGAATGTCGTGGTTGAAGAGATGGATTGAGGTTGGTATTGTTTACCCGTAGATCTATTTTGTAGCTCTTTTTTGATTAGTATCAATTGAGCATAGGATTTGTAATTTAATTATGTTGAATTCGAAAATTATGTAAAAAGGTAGTACCTTTTGTTTTAATTTTGATCCGGGTTCGAGACGACGAAGATGTTGTGTTGAAGATCATGGTATTGAAGATCATCAAGAAGGTAAAACGGAAGGAGGCCGATTTGTTTAATATTTTTTTTAATTCAACGGCGGCAAATTTTTTTTATGCGGCAGCAATTTTTTTTTGCAAACCTATTTTTTTTGTGACTTTGGCCGCAAGGCCTACTTCTGTAGCAAAAAAAAAATATATATATATATATATATATATATATATCTAATTTTTGATAAGATAATTGCCGAGACCTGTTTAAAAAAAAAAAAAAAAAAAAAAATTATATAAAAAAATTTGATAATATAGATATATTTTATAATATATTGGTATATTACGGTCTCCTCCCTCGTCGTTCGTGGTTCGTGTAGAGATCGAAGCTTTGAAGATCCGGAAGTTTTCGAGATCAAGATCGGAGATCGAGATTTGAAGACTTAGATTAATTTTTACTTTTCCTTAGAAAATAGGTTAGTCGGGGTACCAACGATCCATCTCGGTGTTTAAATTTTCATAATTTATTTTTATGTGTTTGATCATAAAACAGATATAAAATCGAATTGCCATGACATGCATCATATCATAAATCCACTCCATGCATACATGTAGAATTTTAATTTTGGTAATTAAAATAGACATGTATACAAACTCGTGTAATTAGTTGAAATTTAATGTCGTGGTAATTAATTAATTTAGTAACTAATTAAAGATCCGAGGACGGGTTATGAAATCGTTAAGCCTTTCGGTGTGTGTTCTCGGTGAACCGCCTTAAAGCCCAAACGAGATCACGTTTTCGATTCGTAGTGTCTACGAGATTGAATGATGGTAAAAGAACAATAAATCTTGGATAAAAGCGGTTCGCTTTATTGGTTGGGTGGTCAGTGAGCTTCGCTCGACCGACTTAACCCTCCTAGTGTGATGTATGCACGGGGTCCGGCAAGACTAAGCTACTGTTTGAGAGCGAGAGGGTGATTCCTTCTTATCTCAATAGGGGTCATCTTGACCCGATTTCGTCCGACTGTCACATATGTTCCAACGAATAGGACGGGTAGGCTTGCCTACGTTACCGACACCATTCGGAATCCTTGATTTGATGTGCTTTTATGTTAACATCAAAAGGCGTGGTTAGTTAACCCACCACCACTTCCAAAATATTGAGTGGGAGGCGGGAGGCGACACCAACCCCACGGCCTCTACTATAGATACAAGTAAGTGAGAGAAGGGTGGCGCCTCGAGGCGCTTTGATTTCGTCCCCTAAGGATGGTGTTCGCCCTATCAACATTCATGGCTTGGTCTCCGAAAGGATAGGATTTCCGGTACTCGTCTGGTCACCGACCTATCCTAAGACGGCATACTCGGGCGTACTAAGAGATCCGATATAGTAGGTCACACTCATCATGGGTATTTTTTGATAATATCTAGGCTAAAAAAGGAAGGTAATCAATGAATAAAGGGATGTTCGATTCTCGTAGGATGTTCGATTCTCACAAGTTATTCATTGATGAGATTGTCTCGATTTAAACGTCATCTCTTTGACCTACCCTAGGCGACTTTGAGATGCGAGGTTAAAACCTTGGAATGGTAGAGTAGACTTATTTTTAGTTTACAATTCCTAAAATAAAATAATATAGTAGTGTTAAACTTGAATTAATTTATGTCATTTTATTTACAAAGATTATCCCTTACTAAATTGCTTAAAAATTTATTAATTGACTAGTATTGACTTCGTTAAAAGTGGAAAGTAACTAGGCCGTTGAACTAGTTAATCGATAATGCAATTAATTTTCGGAAGAGATATTTTCTCTTAAGCCTTTTAAAACTGCAGTGACATACGGGTATGTCACTAATGTCATTCGTGTCAAGCGGAAGACAAACTTAGTTTGATCAAAGGTGATTTCGGACTTTGAAATTCTTTTAGTGAATTTTGAATGTGTAGTAATTACACGAGTAATTTTCTAATTGAAAAATCGGAAAATCATGAAGTATTACTAGTTGGACGATATTTGGAATCGATGAACTAGTGGGAGCTTTATGATTTGTTGTTTTTCTAGAACATTAGAAAAGTGTAACTGACTACACACGTAACCGTTCTAATTGAAAAACCGGAAAGTCATGAAATGTCGCTAGTTGGACGATATTTGGAATCGAATAACTAGTGGGAGTTTCTATGATTTGTTTTTTTTCGGAAACAATAGAACTATGTACGAAAGATTTTCTAATCGGAAAATCATAAAAAATAAAGCATTGCTCGTTAGGCGGTATTTGGAACCGATAAACTAGTAGGAGCTTTAATGTTATGATTTGTTGTTTTTCCGGTATATTAGAAAATCCGAGAAGTCCCGACGAGTAACACTCGAAATAGACACCCACGGTTCAAGAGTAGTGTCTACTCAAACGAACCATTGGTTCAAGAGCGCATTTCCATTCAAGGAAAGTCAAGAATGGGAGAATATGTCTATAAGTGTTAGTCATCTAAACTGAGTAAACTTTAAGGCTAAACCGAAAAATTAATTAACTGAAAATCATAGGATAAGGACAGTGATTTTGGATCACCAACCTATGAATCCTTGGCGATTTTCTCGGAGCTAAGTTCTTTGGAAGAACAAAGTAGCAGTGCATTTAACGATTAAAAGAGTAAACAACGGGCAGTTAATTTTAGCTAGAATAGTGGGAGTGATATAAGGAAATGAATCTCGGATTCAATCCTTGGATATCGTGGAAAAATTATTTTCATTTAAAATTATTTGGAGCGAATGGATTTACCTTCTATTCGATAATTTGTTTGTCGTATAGAAAATGAATATACCATTTGTAGTACGAATCCAAGACTCGGACTTTTGTTTGATAAAGTCAAAACCACTTACAATTGATGAAATATGTATATAAAACACATCTTAAGAACTATTAAAAGCAATTGGTTTCTATATTTAGATAAACACTTCTTCATATTCCATAGTTAGTGCATAGTCCCTAAAAGACAAGACCTGAAGACTGGCTCGGGGTGATTCCTTTCTCCCAGTCTGGTTATATTGTCTCAAAGGTTCAATGACTAAGTTTCCTTTCAATCGGGAAAGGATAATGGTTGTAAAGAAGTAACATAGCTTGTTCATGACGACCTTCGGGGTCTGATGAAAGATACAAGCTAGTAGGAGCTTCCGAGTGGTGACTTCTTGTCTGATAACTATTCAAACGCTCCGGTAAGTTTATCCAAAATATTATGAGGTATCTCTGATTTTGTCAGAGATGGAGTATTCTCTACTCAAAAATGGGCCATCACATAGTCCTAGGGATCGATGCTCGGCTTTGCCATAGTGAAATGCTTTCACTAAAGGAGAAACCGTTGAATTGCTTTACATGGTTGTAGATGTGCTATAATACAACGCTTCACTCAATAAAGATATTAGAAACGAAATTTCGGTTTACATTGAAATGTAAGGCCGAGAAGTCTACCTAGAATATGCTTTGGAATTTACGGATAAGGTGTGGATTCGGTTCACCCCACATCCATAAATATAAGCATTTAGCACACGGTGCTTGAAGGTAGGTGCAGGAATTTCGCGAACACGTTCGGTCAGAGACCAATCGTTATATATCTTGTAGCATTGAGAGAAAGGTTTGTTATAAGATTCTTGAAATCGGGAAGGGACAGTTATACTGTTGCATCCTTCCTAATAGAGTCCATGAACAACAAAACTTTAAACCTTGAAGTACGTTTACTCAAGGTAGTTACTAGCTGATTAAAATCAGACCACATCCAACATCGGTTGTTGGTGATAACACTAAATACTACTAAACTAAATCAGAATTTTGATCCACCCAGATTGTAGTGGGAGTATGGTTTATCCATTACCCATTACGGGTTCTGCGGACTTTGTAGTCTGAGGATCGAGTGATGACCTATGGCTCTTTTGTGAAAGTATAGGATTCTCGATAATAGAGGTTGGTTTAATAGCCATAACCCTATGAATGGAGTTCAAGACTCAATTGTTCATGCTCTTGTAGAACCACCTGAGCGTCTCGGGCCCAAGTGGGAGTAATTGGATCTACACGGAAAAGAGTAGAATGAGTTCGGTATTGCATGATTTCGTTCAAAAGCGAGAAAATAGGGGTGATTCCACGAGACTTTCTTGCCAAACAAACGGAGTCTGGATTCATTCGAACAAAGGAATTGCCTTATGAACTTATGACGGGATGGTTGCCAAGACTTATGTCCTTTGTGGATAAAAGAAAACCTCTTGGTCATTGGAAGTCATATATTTCTACAATATGTGGATTTGACGAGAATATTGATAAGTCTTTTGTAGATCGTATATCAATTTTAGTACAAGAGTGAATATATACATATATTAGTGTTTGTGAAGGATAACACTTGCATCATTGGAATCAACATGGGTGTGTTATCTCAAGTCGACCGACAATGCCACAATTCTTCTGCAATGCAGAGATTTGGACAACATTCTAAAGAGTTTGACTCGGTCGAATTCATTAGAATCATTCAACGGTTTCCCATCCATCTTATTGGTTAAGATGATGCATCCGTGTATGCAACATTCAACGAGGAAGTTCTACCCTATGCCTCGGGAATGACTCTCAAATCTTCGGATCAAGAGAAATGGGATAGATTCTCTTTCTAGTAAGAGATGGTCAGGTTATTGAACGTCGATTTTGATCGAATCTTAGATTCGACGGTTAACAAAGCAAGTTTAGTATGTCCTTTAGTATCTTGAGAGAACGAGGAACAATATGCGGACATATTCATGTGTGAACTTGGATATGTGTGATACACTGCGATTTTGACTTTAAGTCGATTGAGGATGATCGTTAAGTCGATCTCGGGCTCAGTGTTTACTCTGGTACCACATGATTAGATGGACCGAGAACGTTTCGATTCTACGGATCGTCTTGAGCCGACAACTGACTAATCATTAAGACCCATGACATTTAGATGTAGGTACTCCCGAGTCACCGACCTATCCTACGACGGCATACTCGGAGTGTATTTTGGAATCTGAAATGCTTATGGTATGCTTAATGGGTACTAGAATACGGGATGGGTCTCCATTGCTTTAGAGCAAGTGGGAGATGTAGTTTCCTGTATTTTAAATAATAGGGTGTGCTCTAAAACAATTAATCACATGCTTTCGTGCAAGTGGGAGATTGTTAGGTGTGATGCCCGAAAGACAATTTTGTAATTGTTTTATTTAATAAATGAAATGATATTATTATTCATATTTATTATTCTCATATTCACCGATGTGACAATAGTATTTACATTACTGAGAAAACCCTAAAGTATATCGTTTATGTAATCACTTAACTCGGTGTATGGTATATACGGGAGGATTGAGTTAGTGAAGATGTACTTAAAATACAATTAGCCCGTAGTGAAGTTAATCGAGAGTATCGGGTCTCTCATTTAACGTGCTATTAATGCGCCCAGAACACAATAGGTGTGATTGCCTTATCCGGACTTTCGGTTAAGAGAACCTAATGGGGCATTTATATATGATAGATATATCATATAAATTGGACCGATTTGATTAGAGTTCACGATATAATTCCGTAATCGAGAATTCTTATCGAATCAATGGATGATCATATTTATGGATATATCTTAATCTCGAGGTGATCACGATCAAGCCGCTTGAATCGGTATGAAGTTTGACTTGACGGTTAAGGATTACACTCGAGTCCGTGGTCCGAATTACCCCATCTTGGCATTGTATGGATTGAGTGAGTAGTCCGTGTTATCACGATACGGAATCCATTCCTTCCATTTACGGAAGTAGATAAGCGATTCCCTTATTTGTTAATCTTAGAAACCGATCGATCCATGGAGTTCATATTACACCGATTAGTTACCGGTGAGTTGTATGAATTAATTGATCACTAGGGGTTAATGGTAAATAAGGATAAGAGGTTCTAGAAAGGGTTAACGGTAACTTCCCGATTTAGAATGAAGCGATCTATGGAGGATTAATCCATATGTAATGATTATATCAATGGACGCTTATTATCATTCTCGTGAGGAGATAAATATAATCTCATAATCGGAGGAGTGCGATCACGGGATTATGGTGGCATATTCTGTGATTGATTTATCGAATATAATTATTCATTTCGTAAGATAATTATTTATTTGATTTATCGGAGCCGTGATTATTAGTCCATGGTCCCCGACGTGCCTCCTAATATAGCATAGCTATTCTCGGACGTCGAATCCTAATAATATTAATTTAGTTCTTGTTGGACTTTATTAAAACGATATGTGAATTAATTGTTTAGTTGGACTAAATAATTAAATACACGGAAAAGACATTTTTCGTGGACTCGGCCCGAATTTGTGTGTTGACTTTTTGACCAAATTGGTCAAATGTAGTAAAATGCGTGTAACCTTTTTTTGGGGTTTGCATATGGCGCATTTTTATGTTATTATTTAATTATTGAAAAATTAGTTTTCTTGGATAATTATTTGACATGTGATTTATCTTTTATTTGTTAAATGATAATTAATGGAATATTAGATAATAATATGATATATCTTAATTTGTTTGGGATAATTATTTTATTTATCTTTTATTTGGAAAAAAGGATTAATGTAATAATTATCTCTTAATTATTTAATCCTTGGAGGCTAAGTTTTACTCTCCTATATAAAGAGAGTTCTCCCAAGCCTTAGACACACAATAAAATTTCGACTTCCATCTCTTAGAGAGAGGAAGGAAATTTCGGCCAAGGGTAGTTGGGGAAAATCTTGGAGATTTTCCGGGTAGCATATCGGAAGGATTCGAGACGAGGATTTCCTTCCACCGGGAGTTGCTTGGATCACACGTACGGAAGATCGTGGTGCTCTTCACACCTTGTTCGTTCTTTCCATTGCGGTTCTCCAACTTGGATTTTGAGATCCAAGAGGTATGTTCTACAACCCCCTTGTAAATGTAGATCTAGTTATTTTATTACGTGTATTTTATAGATCTAGATCCTTAAATCGCTTCCGCTGCGGATGATATTACTAACATTTATAGCAATAGAATGGTCTGTCAAGTTTGTATCAAGGTTGGTCATATTGTTGTATCATGCTGGTACATGTTTGAAATTCAGTACAACAATACTTCTAGCACAACTCCCAAGATAATTCTCATAATGTTCAATCACCTTAATTTTTTCAGTAATCGAGCGTGGTATCTTTGATCGTGGATATACTAATCATATTATTTATGATATTACAACCTTCGCACAACGGTGGTTATGGAGTATCATGGTGAATTGTTACCAATTAAACACACTGATACCACAAACCAGTTTACCTATACTATTAATGTGTTGAATCTGATTGAGGAGAGTATGGAACATTTGTTCTATTTATTCCAAAAAATGGAATAAACTTTAGGCATCCTCGTTCTCATGAACAACATATGAGCTCGGAATGAAAGCATAGGTACATCACAGAATCGGGGCTTATTCTCATTTCTTAAGCTTCTCTAGCTCATAGATTCTTGTGGGTCATTAATCTCTTACCAGCACTTGTTCTTGAATATCAATCTCTATTTGAAAAGCTTTATGAATCCTTAAGAGATTACTCAATATTTAAGCATTTTAGGTGTGCATGTTACCCAATCCTTGGACCCCATCACACCACAAAACTCTAGTTTCACATAAGTCAGTGTGTTTATCTAAGTCTGAGTCCTAAACATAAAGGATGCGAGCATGTGGAAAATTGGGAAGACCATATGTCTTTCAAGGTGTTTAGTTTGATAAAGACTCGTTTTCATTCAAAGCGGTTTTCCTTTTGGACTGTGCAGGCTTGCCACTATTGATCCGAACATTTCCTTTCAAACATGTTATGACGGATTGATCAGGAAGTGATGGTGATTGTTAGTAAAGAGAGATAATTAACAAGAAAATAATAAAAAAAAACAAGAAGAACGCAGATTTTAACGTGGTTTCCGGCAATGTGCCGACTACTCCGCGGACAAGCGAGGTTTATTTTATTATCACGAGAAAGTTACGATTTACATGCAAGATCTGAGATGGTATTTATAGCATTGAGAGATCAACCCTAACCGAATAAGCAATCAACCCGGTAAATTCTTGAAATACCCCATAAGTAACCTTCACCAAAACAAAACCATGCAAAGCGTGTCCCAAGTAATCCGAGAACCAACTCAAAGAAACCAAACTCGGCCATTGATCAACCTGCCGACTTTCCAATCGAACACCAAATTCAGCAGATGACCAAATGATATCTTTGATTAGACCATAGTTTCCACACACGGACTCGGTGAGTATCACACTCGGTGACCAAACTCAATGACTTAGTTTAAGTCACCATTACAAATTTTCACATTGACTTCAACTTCATGCAAACCGACGGATGCACAACCAAGTGCCGATTTTCCTCTTTTCTTGATTTGAATACCTCAATTTGAACCGCACCTTGGTTTGAGTATTCCCAAATTCAGATTAACGACTTTGAATGTTCAAAGCAAGTCCAGACACTGGCTGAAACACGCTTTGAGGCGGCTTAGTGAACATATCGGCAGGATTAACATCAGTGTTGATCTTCTCCACTTTGACCCTCTTCTCATTACTCGAGAAAATGGTACCAAACAAAGAATGTGCTTGGTTCTCTCATAGTGAACACGGTCCTTAGCCAAACACATTTAACTCAGTTGTCACACTACACCTGGCTTGATCTTGATGCGGACTCGGATCATTTAGCCCTTTAACCGATTGCCTTCGTTCTTCGCTTTTGTCGATTGCCATATACTCTACTTCAGTAGTAGATAATGTCATTGTACCCTGTAAAGTTGCCTTCCAACTTACCATAGAACCACCCAAAGTAAACAAATACCTAGTCATAGATCTCATGTTGTCCACATCAACAGCATAATCAGAATCATAGTACCCTCTGACTAAACATTGAGTACCACCTCCATTAATGAGTCCCATATCAGAAGTACCCCTAAGGTACCTAAACACCATTTTCACTACTTTCCAGTGTTCTTTCCCAGGTTGAGCCATAAACCTGCTGACAACGCTGAATGCTTGAGCCAAGTCAGGCCTAGTACATACCATGGCATATATTTAACTGCCCACTGCACTAGCATATGAAACCCTTGACATTTGTTCTTCCTCCTCAGCTGACTGTGGAGCAAACACAATAGACAGAGGTAGATTTGGTGCAAACTTGGATAACATCTACTCAATATACCCTTGAATGTCAGACTTGTTCACAGCAGCTATCAGCATATCATCTGCATACAAAACCAGATAGATGACTGAACCATCCTTCAGATTGTTGTGGTAAACACAACAATCATATGGACTCCTGCTATAGCCCAACTGAGTCATATAACTATCAAAATTCTTATACCACTGCCTTGGTGCCTACTTAAGTCCATACAAGGACTTCTTCAACTTGCAAACAAACCCTTCCTTGCCAGGAACATGGAAAAACTCTGGCTGAGTCATATATATTTCCTTATCTACATCCCCATGTAGAAAAGCTGTCTTCACATCTAATTGCTCAAGTTCAAGATTCTGATGTGCCACTACTACTAATAGCACCCTGTTGGAAGTATGTCTGACTACTGGTGAGAATATCTCTTCATAGTCTACCCTCCACTTTACATTGAACCTCTTGCAACCAAAGCGTGCCTTATATTTGATGCCCTCGCAGTGATATTCCTTTTTTTTCTTGAATATCCATTTCTGGTGACCACCCTTCTATCATGTGGTTTTTGACTTGATCCCAAGTCTTATTATTCTGAGGTGACTCCATTTCTTCTCGCATGGCAACAAGCCATTGAGATGCCTCATAACACGTCACATATTTCTTGTAAGTGTTTGGTTCAAAACCATCCACTTCTTCAGCTACCTGAAGTGCATATCTAACCATATCCTCCTCAAACCCATACCTTCTGGGGGTCTGATATTGGTCCTTTTAGCTCTGCTAAGATCTATACTCTGCTGACCAACTTCAGTTGTTTGAGCATCTTCGACCTGCTCCGTTAGATTGGTTTAGATCCGCCTGACGGATCGATGAGTCTTGACTATCTCCTGTTGAGACTTTCAATTCAGCAGATTCTACTTGAAGCTCCACCTGTTTGTCAATCTTCTTAGTTTTAGATCCAATTTCAGATTCAGATATGGAATTCACAGATGAGTTAAGCATAGAATTTTCATCAAGGACTACACTCCTGCTGAGTATAACCCTGTTTTCAACTGATTCCAGATTCTATACCCCATAACTCCATCTTCATACCCTAGAAATATTCCTTTCTTGGACCTAGATTCCAGTTTACCTTCACTGACATGATAGTAGATTGAGCTTCTAAATACCCTAAGCCCTAAGTAATCTGCATGCTTTCCTGAACAAACCTCAAGTGATGTTTTGAGTTTGAACCTTAAGCAGTGTAAGGCCACCTATTGATTAAGTAGCAAGCTGTGCTGACAGTCTTAACCTAAAATCTTCTTGCCAAACCAAAATTAGAGAGCATGCACCTTGCCCTCTCAAGAAGAGTTTGATTCATCCTTTCTGCAACACCATTCTGCTGTGGGGTGTTTCTGATGGTATGGTTCCTATCAATGCCCTCATTCTAACGGAATTCAACAAACTCAGACCAATAGAATTCCAGTCCATTATCAGTTCTAAGTCTTTTGATCTTATTCCCAATATGATTTTCAACCAATGCCTTACACTGCTTGAAGTGGTTGAATGCATCACTATTGTGCTTCATCATAACTACCCAAACCATCCTTGAATAATCATTTATAAAAGACACAAATTATGTGTGACCACCCTGTGACTCCACCCTTGAAGGACGCCAACAACTAGAATGGACATAATCAAGTGCCTCCCTTGTGATGTGGATTGCTTTTGGGAACTTGCTTCTATGTAGCTTCCTAAACACACAGTGTTCACAAAATTCTAGCCCCTTGACCTTATGTCCCCCAAGTAGACTAGACTTAGATAGAATTCGCATCCCTCTTTCACCTATATGACCTAATCCCATGTGCTGACTTGAGTACCGCTATAATCATTGAACTTAATGATGCAACAACAGCAAAACTTGATACAGCAGACCCTCGTAAAAAATACAATTTGTCATGCATGCTACCCTTCAGAATCATAGTTGAACCCCTATAAACATTCACCACTCCACCTTCACCCCTGAACTTGAACCATTTTATGTCTAGATGACTAAGTGATATCAAATTCTTGGTCATCTGTGGAACATGTCTAACCTCCTTCAGTGTGAAGAATTTACCATCATGTGTGCTCAACTGAACTATTCCAATTCCAACTATTTTTTGGCCCTTACTGTTAGCCGTAGAAATATGACCTCCATCCACCTACTAATAAGTTGGGAACCATTCCCTATTTGGATACACATGATAAGATGCCCAATGTCCAGAATCCACACATCCTTGTGCCCTGCTGACTCTGAAACTGCTAGGGCCAGATCTTCTTTAGAGTTGATGTCTTGTTCTGCCAAAGCAACAGTGCCTTTCTTCAGAGTTGGTGTCTCTTTAGACATTCATTTTTCCAATGTCACTGCTCCTTGAAGTAATTACAGACATCCTTTGCCTTAGGACCCTTGGAACCCTTCTTGAATTTATTCTTTCCAAAATTTCCTGATCCTCTGCTGACTCCACTGGCCATCAATCCAGTAGAGTGACTGCCTATACCAGAACCAAATGCCTTATGGCGTAGCTCTCGAGCATGGAGAGATGAGCTCACATCCTCCAATGACTCGAGTCCTTTCCAACAATAAGGATTGCACAAAGTTCTCGTATGTCGCATGCAATGACACTAATAGGATCAGTGATGCATCCTCATCGTCAATGTTTACATCAATGTTCCTCATGTTAAGCAATATTGTGTTCAAGCGATCTAGATGATCCTCGTCTGCAGTGCCCTCAAGCATCCTTAAACCTAACCGACGTTGTTTTAACAACAACTTGTCAGTTAGAGACTTTGTCATATACAGACCCTCAAGCTTGGACACGGTTTCTTTGATGTGTCCTCTTCAACAACCTCTGTGATAATATCATCTGATAAGCACAACATAATTGTTGAATGTGTTTTCTCCTATAGACTAGCTCTCTCAAAGTGACACTTCCTTTTGTTGATTTTGACAAATGGACCCCATAATCCCTATTGTTTCAACAAAGCACGATCGATCTACCACATTAAAATTGTTTCTTCTCGTAAACTTGTCAATCTTGACATTTAAAGAAGACATTTTTTATTGGCAGAAAATCTTACGTAGATCCCAAATCCTAGCTTCAATTATGACCTTGGTGCCAATCTACCTTCCTTCAAACATATAAACAGATTTCTTGATAACTCGGCTCTGATACCAAATTGTTATGACGGATCGATCAAGAAGTGATGGTGATTGTGAGTAAATATGAAGCACCAACACTTCAATTTGGGCGCCATGTGCCATGTCTGATACATTTTCGACAGACACGCGACCGACACGCCTCTGACACGACACGCGACCGCCTCGCCTCCGACACGTGTCGGCTGATTAAAGTAATATTATTTAAAATTTTAGTATCCAACACGTTGTCGACGCTCCCCAACATGGCGCCGACACTCCCCGACACTCCTGAACACAATTTTTTAATTTTATTTATTTATTTAAGTTTTCTTCAATGGAAATATTAAATACATGATTTTCATCTTGATTATAATTTAACAATTAATACACCGTATCAAGTTTATATGATTCTTGATGATAAATAATCTTTTTACACTTCGTGAAATTTTGAAGGTCAATCACAATTTTGTTTCTACTTTTGGCAATGTATGAAGGGACGAATATCTATTTTAGATATTAATATAGTTTACGTATTACATATCTTATGTAGTTTTATATATATATATATATATATATATATATATATATATATATATATATATATATATATATATATAATATGTCAAATTACTCCACGGACAAATGTGGATTATTTTATTATCACGAGTAAGTTACAATTTACATGCATTACAAATGGTATTTATAACCTTGGAAAATCAACCCTAATCGACTAAGCGATCAACATAGTAAATGATGAAATATCTCGTAAGTAACCTTCACCAAAGCGAAAACCATGAAAAGCGTGATCCCAAGTAATGCGAGAACCAACTTAGCAAACCAAACTCGGCAAAGTTGATCAACTCTGCTTGACTTCGGTGAACACCAAATTCAAAGAGACAACCCAATGATGTCTTTGATCGGGCCATAGTTTCCACACGGACTCGGTTGAGTATCACACTCTCGGTGACCAAACATAGTATCATAGTTTAAGTCATCATTACAAGACATTTCCTTATCCTCGAAGTCAACTCCTACTCAAAATGATCATCACGACATCACAATGAAGCATTTATTACAAACTAACCACTATGACAATAGAGCAACCATAAGTTCATTTCTTGTAGTAACTCATCATGATCTCCCACCACTCCTCATTTTTATTCACATAACACTTCTGAAATCTATTCACAATGAGTCCTCAACCATGTTACCCTTCTTCACAACTATGAAAAGGCCACCGACGCTTCATCTTCTGACACTCATGTAATTACTCAAACTATATAAACTCTTAGCACTAACCCTCAACCTAAACATAGTCTTTCCTTACTACCCACACATCACGTAGAGACAATATCTAAGCGTGAAATATTTAAGCCTAAAACCCACAACGCCAATGCCACGGTCTTGTCTCACACCTATCCTACTGAACCCATCAGAGTCTCTAAAGCTCTTAATCGACTATTGGGAGCATGCTATATTAGTGGAATATACGTCAATTGATTGGCAATTGTTAAGGTGCTCAAGGCTAAATTGAATCATGATGGCTAAGTATTGAAACGTAAAGAAAGGTTGGTGGCCAAAAGATTTCACCAAAACTATGGTGTTGATTTACATAAACATTTAGCCTAGTTGCAAAAGTATTCACTATCAGAATTGTTCTTGCAATTGATTTGACACTGGATATGAAATTCATCAAATTGATACCATTTCTTTCTCAACGGGCATTATGCGTAAGTGTTTATATGTCACAACCAAAAGGACCGGTCAAAGACTATATTTTGTTACTTATAGTTTATATTTCCTTTTGTTAGAGTTTAATCGTTAGCTATAGAATTTGTGAATCAATCTTGATACATTTGATATTTTTTCATACCACTAATGAACCTAGTTCGTTTGCTATTAGCCGGAGAAATACACCTCATGTATATCAAAAATTAATAAATACATAAAAAAACACACATTTTGTTTAGACTCTAAAATCCACACATACAAGATGACATACGAAGTAGGTTGATAATCATATTAAGGATGGGACATACACCAAGTCAAAACAACATGAGTTTGAATAATTAATTGATTTTAATATTTCTCCCCAAACAATTGAATAAAGAATTTTGACGAATGTTTAGTGTACACAATAAAAGAATAAATAAATAAAAACTCCAGAATCACAAGAATCTGGAAAGCTTGCAGTCAGCAGGAAGACCTTGGGGGAACCTCTTCAAATCCTTGCAATAATCATAAATCAAGAATCTTGACTGCAGATATCTCATCCTATTTCTTTCATTTGCATTTAGTCCTTGGTTTTGCCATGCTTGATTATTCAAGGAAGCTGCCGGTGGGTTCTTGAAGACATTTCCATTGATGTTGAGGTTTCTGTAAGAAGCAACAAATGGAGCAAGACTCAATCAGTCTTTAATCTTCCTCCTTGTGTTGCCCAATCATCTGCATTCCATAAGCTGCAATACATCCTCATCGGCTGGGTTTTAGGGAATGGAATTCCAGCTCCTTCGTTGTTGTTGAATATACTTATTGGACTGTTATCTACCAAGAATCTGCACAACAACAACAACAAAAATGCAATACAAATTCAGATGTTGTACAATGTATTTATCAAATCAACGTGCTAATACAAAGATATCTAAAAATTATTTAAAAAGAGATGGAATTGGGGTTAATTATTACATGATGCGTTGAGAATTCCAAAGAATGGAGTAAGTATGGAAGGCAGCAGTAGGGTCGAACCAAAGACGGAATTGTTGTTCTTTGTCTCCTTTCCTTGTGCATAAACATTAGTATGCATTGTATATGGCTGCCCAGAAGCATTCCCTAAGAACTCAAAATCAATCTCGTCGTGG
This sequence comes from Gentiana macrophylla, assembly GCA_026214975.1. Taxonomy (NCBI): domain Eukaryota; kingdom Viridiplantae; phylum Streptophyta; class Magnoliopsida; order Gentianales; family Gentianaceae; genus Gentiana; species Gentiana macrophylla. The sequence continues at coordinate 106,130,085 of CM047809.1, forward strand.
TTTGATCCTTGAGATGACAACTGCATTCATTCAAAGAATTGGGAAAAACAGGGTAAGCAAATTGATTCGATCACCAAAATTGTAACAAACTCAAAAGCATTTGGAATTTGGAGTACTTACAAAGAAAGTAGTGACAGTTCCAGCTGAATTCCCAGGGACGAGCTTGAGTTGAAGGTCAAATCTGCCGAAAAGGTACTCATTCTTGGATTGGAAACCGGACCCAGAAAGTTTATCGAGAGAAAGAGAAAGCTGTTGGCCTCCATTTTCGATCTTGCCTCGACCTTCACCCCAAGTGATGTCTACATCTTGATAGAAGTTACCAGCTACTAGTGAGGCAGCTGCCATTGCCATGAAGCAAGACAATAGTACCATAAACTGAAGCTTGCTTACCATTTTCTTATAATATCTTTAACTAATGGAGAGCTTTGAAGAAATTGATGCAGGTAGAGTGAAGAAAATGTAAAGAGAGAATTTAGCAATATATATTTCGAAGTGAAGTTATAAGAGAGAATTTAGCAATATATATAGTATAGGTTGGTATAATTTTGTTAAGGAAATGAGGTGGAAATAGCAGAGCAAAAGGAAGCAGGGGCTGAAAGAAAGCTGGCAATTGCTCATTTTACTCGTGACTATAGGGAAAGGCATATCCGCGTCCCAGTGGTACTACCACTACTACTAGATTCATTGGTTCAAAAAGGGACGAAACGAAAGCTGTACACAGTGAGACATCCTTGATCCAACCAGTTGTTTTTTACCATATTTAATTCCTTATTGAAGAAACATAGTACCCCAAAAAAACAAAAACAAAACAAAACAAAAAAAAAAATATAAAAAATTAGACAAGGCACGTGATGATATATGGGCCCAGTGGGTCGGATTATTTGTAATTGGGCCAGACCCAAAGTTAGATAATAGAGATAAGCAGCAGGTCAAGCGGCCTGCACCAGTCTTGGGAGACGGGCACATGCAGACGGCGACGAATAGTCGGAGGAGCAATAGAGATAAACGAGCCGGCCCGCCAGCTCATTGACAATGTACGTGTAATATTTCGATTTTTGACAAAAGACAGATGTGTCGTTATGCGAACACGAAATATTTTTATTCTTTACTTCTTTAATAGAGTTAAGTATTTCATTAATATATATATCCTTCCTTATATGAAAAGAAGGGGAAAATGCGTTCAAGCTGGCCACGTCGACACATTCTTTCAATTAATTCCGTTTGGGCTCTTCAATTACTTCGCCTAGTTAGAAAAAAAGTCCAGCAAATAAGGCGGGTTAATTCCCTTTCCATTAGGTTTAGTAGGTAGTATATGTAGTATCTTTGTTAGGGTTTCTTTCATTTGCAGATAAACGGCAGCAACAGCAGCAGCGAAAGCGATGGGTTGGATCTGGAAAGACGACGACTCAAGCTCCTCCGGCGATGACATAACCGATACTGCTAGGTCAAATTTCAATAGCGGTTCCGGCGATCGTTGTGCTACGAGAAAAGTTGTGAAATCTCATTGCCGAACCGAAGAAACTGAGCCTGGTAAATTCCTCAGGAAATGTGAGAAAACCGAAGAAATTTTTAAAGATTGCGTTGGCAGGTGATTTCCTCCTCTTAATTCGGATTCGAGATTATTTTTTTCTCCCCTGTATCCAATTTATCGTAACTGTATGCGTGCCTTTTGTTGGAACCCATTGTTATTGGCTAATTTTAGTCTTCTCATAGCACTAATTTGCTCAGTTCAATTGAAATAACCGTAGAGACATTGTTTTTATCTTTATTTTTAGTATAGAGTGCATGCATTTGTTTGACAACCGTATATGTGTGTTGTATTTGGATAAATGCTTTCGATCACATTTCATGAAACAGATTCGCTATATTGTTGTTTTGAAGACTTTGGAAAAGCAGTGAAGGGAACTTTTGCCGTTTTTAGTTGTTTATATATCTAGATATTGGCTTGTTTTTTACTAATTGACAAATTTATTTGTTCTTACATTCGTTTCCTTTATAGTCTTCTGTGATGCTTTCAGTATCAGTTAGAAAAAGGTGTAAATCTAGGACATTTGAGTATTTAATTTTATTAAACTTCTTGAATCCTATCCTACATAGCGTGATAATTTTGCTTTCTTGTGGGTATCGTATGGAAAAGACGTTGTTTTGGGTACTTCTGTTTGTTTTGTTCCATGGAAAATCAAAATTTATAGACTTGAATTCCGTCTGTGACAAAGCCATTTTCACTGATTTAGTTTCTATGCTTTCCTTAGATCATGAAGTTAGTTGCTGATATCAATCTGATGTTTGATAGATTATTTTAATTTTGATTATCGTCCTGATTTTAGGGATTTTGGCAAGGAAATGTTTATGCGCTACTGATTGTCATGCCATACACTGCAATACAATTCACCGTTATCCATTATTTGAAGAAACTTGCATCTGGCACTTCCAAGTCAGGTTTGTTACTTTATGGCTTTGGTCAGTTTCTTTGTTAACCAACTCATTACCGTGTCTTCAACTATGGGTATAATTTAGGTTATGCCCTGCGGTATGATACATGTTATTTTTGTTGCTTTTAATGCGGAAAATCATGTGCGTTTAAATCCATATCTTTAATACTTCAGTGGAGCTTTGGCAGGCTGTGCTGCAAATGTCAGATTATATCCGTTTGATCTTTTAAGGACCATTCTAGCTTCACATGGAGAACTAAAGGTATTACATGCATGTGATTCCCTAAAATCATCCTTGCAATTAATTTCCCAGATTTATTTCACCCTTACTGTGTTACAGTTCTATTTAGGTTTATCCATTCATGAGGTTTGCATTAGTTGATATACTGGTTGTATATATTGGGAAGTGTACGAAAATGTACTTGATTCTTTGCTGATCGTTTTCGGTTTATGGTTTAGATATGAAACTGGTGATCATATCGGTGTGTACTATTATAATCTCAGAGAAACTGCGGAAGAAGCTGAAAGATTGCTAAACTTACTGCTTGGAACTTCTCTATCCATTCTACCAAAGAAGATGGATCTCTGATTAGTGGTAGCTCGTTGCCACCACCTGGAACTTACTTGCACTCTGAGAACAACACTTAATCGTTTCCTCAAAAATGAAATTATGCTCCTAATGTGTTTGAAGAAACTACATTGTTGATATGAGTATGTAACTTACTCCGTGAATGCATTTCCAGTCCACTTTGCTTGCTCTGCCTGCTTTGCATCTGATCCGAGTGAAGCTGAACGTTCAAAATATCTTGCTTCTCCTGATGGAAAGGTTTGTACTTGATTCACTATGGCTCTCGTTCAACTCTTGCTCAATGAATGTTCTTATTGAAATGAATCTTTTATAATGCAGGATGAGTATGCTCAGTGGGTATTTGGATGTCAAAGAATCTTGTTAGAGGTCGTTACGGAATATTCTTTACAACAATCACCCCTCGATTACAACCTAGATTCTATTCTATATCATCATCTCCAATGTAATTAGTGCTTACTCACCTTCTTCATTCTGCGTATTAGGTGAAATGATGAACCCAAAATGCAATTAATTCTTTCGTTTTCATCTTCTCAATAAATGCATTTATTGTAAGTTGCATGCAGCACTTCTATGGCATTTATTTCAGTTCGATTTTCATTCAATGAAACTCATTACTATATAAATCGATATTTGTTTATTGCTGCAAATGTTTTTGGTTCCTGTAAATGGGTCTTTGCTTCCTACTAGAAATGGTTTTGGTTTTTCTGTTTTGTGTTGTAAGCAAAAAAATCAAAGTCATGCTTTTTGTAAGGCTGCATTCATATTCGATTTGGTGTTGCTTGCTGTTGGTTTCATATGATATTTTTCTGTCATTTTTCAGCATTAGTGGTCTAGGGTTTTTGAAGAGGTAAACTTTTTAAAAATGCATGCATAAAGATAAATGCTATTGTTCTTTCTGTAGTATAACCATGTGTTTTTTCTTTTACATCTCGATTTCTCAAGGAAAAAGGCCTTGTACCCGAACTAAGTCCTAAGGTGAAGAATATATATAGTCTGCTCTCTTGATCAGGATCTTCAAGGTGCTGCAGCTTCCATTGCCACCATACTCAAGGGAAAAGGACAAACAATTGATTTGGTTTTGGAGAACAAACCCCTTAAATGGTACATAATTTTTTATCCGTCCATTTGTATCTTTTACCAATTAACATGATCTTTTCGAATTTTTAGTAATTGTCCGAAAGTGACATGACCATATTCAAAAAAGAAAGAAAAAAATTCTGATTTGATTTTCTTGTACTTTGGGGTCGAGTTGTGTTTCTGCTCTCTTGTGTGCAAGTGAAGTCATTTCATCCAAGTTTGATGACTTATGTTTTATAGGGTGTTTAAACGGGCTTGCATGAGTAAACGCATTCGAAGGCGATCTTAGTGGTAAATCTTTGAATGGCAAAAGGTATGGTGGTTGTGAAGATCCTTGCTTCGAATGAACAATCCGAGGTCAAAGTAGATGATTTAGAATGACTAGGACTTCCCATTAAAAAAGGAGCAGGGGCCCGGAATTGAAGCGGGGTGAATGCTTCTTCTTTGTTTTGCTTGCATATGATGTTATGAATGGTTTAATTATCCTGGGCATCTGGTTGCCGTGCCTTGTACGGCCGGAACTCACTAGTATATATATAAGTCGAAATATGTATATATTTTTGGGAGAAAATATGATTTCGGATTTTATATTTAAGGAAACTATATCTCATTAGTTCCCATAACCAAAAGAAATCAGAAATTTCTTCCTACATTCTTGAGGGGCGGCGTGTGAGAGATAGTTTAGGGCTGAAAGATTTATTCCAGTTTCTAAGTCAACTCTTAACGGTTTTCAAATCAGAGTAGAACATCGGAATCGTCATGAAGAGTGTCGTTTCAACACCAGAAAGTTGGAGTTTTTCCTAAGGTATGTTTCGAACCCTAGTTATGTTCTTGAGTGGGTTTGATGGATTCAAACTCATTAATTCGTAGTTTTATGTGTTTAGAGCTTGTGATCGAATATAATTTGATTTTGGATTGATCACATAGGTTTTTTCTGAAAGATTCAAGTTTTCTTTGCAGTTTTTGAGAGTTTGGTTTGGAATAGCTTGCTAGGTAAGAGGATCTTCCTATGAATTAAATTACGGTTTATGTTAAGGTTTGGTATGTTTTATGCTAGAAATCATATCTTCATGTTGCTTAAGTATCAAGAGCTGTTATGGTGTATAAAAGTCATGTTTTTTGCTATTTTCGGAGTATTATGATGTTGAGCGTGTTTGGTAACAGTAGGGATCGTTTAAGGGTAGAAAAACCGAGTTTTGGGTGTTACTGACACTTGGTCCGACTTACTAAAGCAGTCTTGGGGCGACCGAGTCGTGAAAGTCCGTTTTACATTCAGAGGCTTGGTGCGGACGCACCAGAAGCCAATGCGGATGCTGGCTCGCTCAGAGAGTTTCGATGAGCTTCGAAGTCGCTCAGTCTGGCGCAGATTGAATCAGTCTTGGGCGCATTGGCCTGCTTTTGATGATTAACTTGTTTTAAGCAACAAATCTAGTCTTGAATGTTTTTCTTTGATCTTATAAACATTAATCAAACATGAACAAGCCTTGATTGAGTTTCTGATGCGTTTAGTTCCGGCACCGAATGTACTCTTCAAGGGAGTTGAAGTTCAGGACCGTCGGAAGGGCATGATAGACTTGTGCTTTGATGAACTAGAGTTCATCAATGTCTGTGTATTAGATAGGATGTGGTGTCTAGCTGTCTAAATGAGGGAGTAGAGTCGTTAAGGTGAGCTTTGCTTTGAAAACACTTAGGTGGCTAGTTAATGATAAATTATAAGTACATACTTGCATAGTTAAAAGATTAATGTCATGTCACTCTTGGATAGGCACATGTGAACATCGGCTATGTGACTCGTCCGGACAGGTGGATAACTCTACATGACCTACTAACGGCCAAATGGCGGGGAACTTCACCGCGTGTATGCATACCGGGAAACCGGGACTAACAAAGATGCAAGCTCTATGTTGGTTGGCAACCATCTCGTGGTGGATAGTCACCTCGCGTAGTGCCCTTGAGTGCTGACATAACCAAGATAAGTTAGGATAGAAACGTTTAGTAATGACATGTTGATGGACATGGAGTGAACTCTATATTGAGTCGGTGCGAAAAAATGATTTATAAATTATAAAATTTGAATTATAAACCTTAATTAATTTGTAGCTTCTACCTTTTATTAAGTACTTTGTACTTATCTCAAATGCATTGCTTTCTATGTGTTTGGGGAGAGAAGATGAACAGTAGATCCGGAGTTCGAGGAAGACTTTGATAGCGATATTTGAGGACGCCGATGTTGAAGCGCTTATTTTTTTATTTGTCCTTTATTATCACACTCTAGACTTGTTGTTTCTTTAGGAGCTTTGTTTTTCCTTTAGTTTTCTTTTTGGAGGTTTTTACGTTTCGTTTGGTTTTTCAATGTAATAAATGTTACATTTCTATCTTTAGAATCTTGAGTTTTTATTCTTGTTTGTTGGAAAAATTTATACCCGAGTCTTTTGCTTCCGTTTTTGCTTAACTCGATACGACGTAGTAGAGGCTGGCATATAATGTGGAATTTATTTTATATTATACGTGCAGAACGTTCTTTTTCCGGATAAAAACTCGGTGTCCGGGAACGGGGCGTTACAGTACGGGTCAATTGGGTTAAAGATATTGACGGTAACATGATTTTGGTTCTTTACTTTATAAAAAGAATATTATATTATTCGTACCTATGTGGCTTTAGGTTTGCATTTTTATTCTATATGAAAGAGGTAGAATATGTCAGTTGGTTCATAACGTTGTAAGAAAGAATGTTGATATGTCCATATCCCATTACCATCAGTTTGATTTGGAAATTATTAAATGGGACATACCAAACCTATCCCGAGGGCACCACATTTATATTCGACCAATCTTAAGTCGATTATTGACTTGAGATTCAACTTTCTACGGTCATCGTGTGATTTCACAATACTGGTTTTGTGCCGTGCCTTTAACAATGCCCTTTTGAGTTTCATGTTAACAAAGATCATACACATGTGCATATAATATCACAATGTCAAAATTGAAAAGAAAAAAAAATACAATTGCAATGTCAATAAAAAGCTCATTGTATGCTCAAAGGTTCGTTTGCCATAGATGAAATATCATGTCTCTACATATCAGTGTCGTCGCCGCAATGATGTGGCATAGTGTCATGGCGACAAAAAAAAAGTTTAGGAACTTTCATTATTCTTTGTTAATCAATTCTGTTTATTTGATTTACAAATGTCTATGAAACTGCTTACTTGTTATATGCTTTTATATTTACTTCGATGGAACGAACAATGAAGAAATTAGATAGGAGCATATATAATTTAATCGCCTTTATAACATCGAATAGTATATGGGTCTTATCCGACATCCCAATAATTAGTAATGCATGATTATTTCTTTATATTTAGCTTATGACAGTAGACAGTTAAATCAAGTCAATCAGAAATGTCACTAAATCCCCCGCTCTTAGGGGTGTCCTCAACGACGAGGAACATGTATTCGGGTGTATGCACGACTCGTTTCGATCATATAATGAGCCGGTACAAAAACAAAAAAACAGGGTGTCAATATCAATGATGAGTACCGGTAAGGTAAATAGGATAGAATCGAGGCGAACGTGATTAGTAACCAGAGTAATCACGTTCTAATGACCAAGGATCAAAGAGAGGTTATAGATTTTTGCAATAAGGGTAAACAAAAAACGAATCCAAACCAGAGTATCACGTTCCAATGATCAAGGATCAAAGAGAGGTTATAGATTCTTTAAGCATTAGAGACAAAGAACACAATTAACCAGCTTTGACGGAGGTCGGGCTAAGCCCCGCCACGTGTCATTCCTATATTGATTAAGCATTAAATAAAGACAGATAGAGTACAATATTAATGGCCATGAGTCCCATTTTAAGCCTGAGGGCAGAGCAACACCTCTAGATGAAGATCGGCCTGGCTATCTTCTCAGTCGACCGCAGGTCGATGAGGGCGCAACGGGGCTTAGCCCGTACAGCTCAGGAATAACACCTAAGAGACTCAACGCAGGTCGGCATGAGTATCTATTAGGTGAAATAACCCACGTGCAAAACCTACAAGAAAAACATGGAAAGAATCCTAAGCCATAAAGGCTCTGATCCTATATTCAAAATACCGTGATTATCTCTTAAAATCAAGTGATTGACACAGTTTAATCCTATACTTGAGGGATACGAAAATAGAATCCATGATGGACCCGGCACAGGCATGCCCAGGGCACAAGGCCCTCTATATAAACGATTCCAAGAACTATGCGTAGACTTGATTCCTGATTCATACACAGGATACGTAGGCCACTTGGGATTCAATATCTCAGGCTCAATCTAAATCATCACAAAACCATCCCGTTTCACATCTTTTCTAGGTCTTAATCTTGATTCAAATTGTCACTAGAAATACGGCCCAAATTTATTAATTGACGAAATCCAACATCGTCAAACTTCAAATAAGTTGGTTGTTGAGTTCCATAACGGAGCAAGCTCTATTAAAAGTTGTTATGTGCTCTATGATTAAGGAAATTGGGTAAACCCTTGATAGTTATTTAACAGTCACTCTGAAGCTAAAGATGCTCTAACTAAGGTATCAAAGGGTCTAAGTCAATGGCAAATTATTCGGTTGAAATAAAATCCTATTATGATGATTTAGCTTCAGTAGTATACCTCATAACTATTGTTGAGCTACTCTTGGCTACCCTAGGAAGTCGAGAACAAGTAAATGAGTCCACCATTGTTAACCATAACTTCTAGAGCGAGTTCAATGACTTCTCCAGAAGTTAAATCTCAGTCACTTACACATGAAAGGCTTATTGCTCGATTGAACCCTAGGTATACCTCCGTTGGATTGTTGCCCTCTATGAATTTGGACTATGTTCGAACTAATGTTACCATGAACTTTGTTCCAACTCAATACCAGGGTCTGGAACTGGCAGAGAAAGAGGGCAATTCACTAATATCAACCGTGGAAAAGGAGGAAAATTCAGAAGTGGAAAAAGAGGCACGCGAGGAGGATTTCTAGCAATAGAATGGGCTGTCAAGGTCGAAGCAAGGCTGGTCATATTGTTGTATCATGCTAGTACATGTTTGAAATTCAGTACAACACATCAAGCACACCTCCCAAACTAGTATCTTTGATCGTGGAGCTACTAATCATATTACTTCTGACATTAACAACCTTCGCACACCAGTGATTATGGAGGCTCATGGTGAATTGTTACCAATTAAACATACTGGTTACCATAAATTACTCACTAATGACACACCCTTATATTTAAAAAACATGCTTCATGTGCCTAAAATTAGCAACGACAAAAAATTATAAGCATTTTAGCACTAACTTCAGATATTTCCATTACTGTTGAATATAATTCTTCTGAGTGTCTTGTTAAAGACAAGATAACAAGAACAACACTACTGAGATGAGTGCTCAAGATGGTCTTGTTAGTTTACTGCCCTGAAATTGTATAGGTTGTAAAGGCGTTATCATTTAACATATAATGAGTTTAAAGTCGACAGAGCACAAATATTAACGAACAGACTTGTTCAAAAAATTGTAATTGCAATCATGCTTCTGTATGTCAACACAATCATAATAGCATAACATGTAGCTCCAATTTTGGTCAAAACACATTCACCAAAGTCACAATGCAAAAATATGGTAGAGTAGAGTCGACTCAAGTTTGGTTTGGAATAAGCATAATATGTAGCCCAACATTGTTCGAGAATGTCTTGACCAAAGTTTAAAACATGGCAGATTACATTCTAATCAAACAAGGTATGTACATGCAAATTCTGATGCCCCACTTTTGGCGAATGCATTCACTTAAGCTTCACATGCTAAAAATATGATAGAATGGAATGTGACCTAATTTTTTGGTATGATAATAGCACAATATATACCGTTAACTATGATCAACATGCATTAACAAAAAGTTTCACAATGAAAACATATGGCATAATGTTTATGACCAATTTTGTAAGGAATTAGCACAAAATGTAGCCCAACTTGGGTCAAAATGTATTCACCGATGTTTATAAACATGATATAACACATTCTGACCCATCGTTGGTCGAATGTATTCACTAAAGTTCCAAAAAAAAAGGCAGAATACATCTTGACCCAATTTGGGTATGGAATAATCGAAACATGTATCTGCAACATTGGTTAGAATGTGCTCACCAAAGTTTAAAAAAATGGTATAATACATTCTGACCCAGTTTTGTACGAAGTATGCAAACTATATCTCCCCAAATTTGGTTAGAATGCAATTTTCATAAAGTAAAACATGATAGAATGGAATGTGACCTAATTTTGGTATGATATATCACAACTATGGTGAACATGCATCTACCAAAGTTTCATAATGCAAAAATGTTGCGGAATGGTTTATTACCCAAATTTGGTATGGAATGAACACTATATGTAGCCCCCAACTTGGGTCGATATTCGACTATTCGGTCACCAAAGTTTGTAAACATGGCAGAATATAACTTTCAAATAATGGCTGATGTTAAGGCCATATTTATATGATTATTAAGGGTTTATTTCATTATTATTTTCCCCACATTTGCGTAATTTGCATGAGAATTAAGGGTTTAAGTGTAAATATTGAGTAAAGATGATTTTAAGAGGGTTGTATGCAAAATTGATGATTTTAAGTGTTAATTTAATGGAATTATTATTAGTTGAGTTTTATTACATTTTTGCATTGTTTATTTATCATGTAGGTGTTGATTTTCGTGCATATAATGAGGATAAATGAAGCTCAAGTCGAATTATAAGAGATAGAGTTGGAATTGGCTTGAAGAAATTGGATAAAGATGAAGAGATCCGATCCTCGGCTAGATTCAAGCGGGCGTCATCGATCTTGAACGAAGCGCCCGAAGTGAATCGGCGTCCATGCGGCGTCGTAATCGTATTGTACATTCAGAGAGTTGAGACGGAGGATGAACGAAGCGTTTACTCAGCGTCCAGGCATTACGGACGGGCGTCCGGATATTGACGCAGCGTCCGTTGCCGACTTAGTCATAACCGACTCAAAACTCTATATATATAGCAGACCTCTTAACCCTAATTCATACCACATAATTGAGATCGCAATTTTACACCAAAAAGCTCATGCCACAATTTTTTACAGAGATGAAACTTTTCCAACCCAACAATCATCTCCAACATGATTGTTGGCTAAAAGCCTTGCAGTGAGTCGACGGAGGAAGCCTATCAACAACACAAACCAACTAGAGAGTTCGATGCTTAAGTTTAGTGAGTTTATTTCATAGTTTTTCATTACTTTGGATCTGTTTTATATTGTTTAAGTTTTATTGAACTAAGATTTGATGAAACGATCTATGTTTAATTTATGCTTGAATAAATTTATGAAAGTCTGTTTATTTGAGTTCTCTTTTATTCAAAGTAATGCATCTAATTGTGTTTTAAGAGATTATGCATGATTAGTTGAGTAAGAGTTCGGAAACAATCTCGTGATTTTCGTGTTGATTGCATGTTTAGTTTATTTGAAAAGATAAGCGAAACCTTAGGAATTTGATTAAAGATATTTGATTGAATTCGTGAATAAATCACTACTAAAAACTATGTCTTTTAATCACCGTCTAGTTGGATTGTTGGTTGATAGGTGGAACCTAGTCGCTTCTTTGTGTTTTCCTTTAATTGTTTATTAATCGAATCGTTTAGATTAAGTTTAGTTTAAGTTCTAGTTATATAAACCCTAGTTTCCTCTTTGTTTTCGCACTTTTACGCTTGATTCATAATATAGGCGCTCGTCCGCAATAGCGACGCTCGTCCATTAGAATTAGTTTCAGGCACGCTCGTTCACTTTAGTGAACGCCGTCCATCTTTCTGTTTTCTTATTTTCGCTTGTTTTTATTTCTGTTTTAGTTTTAATTCTTAGGTTTAGGTTTTAGTTAGTTTGACTTTAGTTTAGATAGATAATTGTGACATAATTGATATAGATTTATATTTGAATCCGATAAACATTCCACTCCTTAGGACGACCCGTAAACACCCTATACTACGATCCTTATACTTGGGGTGTTTCGGTTTATAAATTATAAAACTAGTTTTTACCGAACAGCTGACCCAATTTTGGCACGGAGTATGCAAACTACGTCGCTCCAACTTCAATCAAAATGCATTCACAAAAGTTTCAAAAAGCATAAAATATGACAATATGTATTCTGACCTGATTTTGGTACGTAATAAGCACAATATGTAGCCCCAACTATGATCAAGATATATTCACCAAAATTCTAAAAAATGGCAAAATACATTTTGACCCAATTTTGGAACTGAATATGAAAACTAAATCGTCCCAAATTAGATCAGAACGCATTCAACACAGTTTCACGGAAGTGCAATCTAGAATTGGTTGAGAATTGCAAAGTTGACAAGACATGAGTATTTCAAACCAAACTCCAGTGATCCAAAATATTTCCAAAAAAAATACATCCTAAAACATTAGCGGAATCCCATAACACAATGATGAAAAAGTCTCTATTGCTTGGTAGACTCACTCTATCTTACTCCATTTGTACAGACACAGTCAAACTCTCAAGATCAATCATCCCCTTCATCACAGCTTTGCATTGTTTAGGGGTCACATGGTTTGTTTAAATGTAACGTCCAACATTTTCTAGACTATACTCAAAATGCACGAGTGAAAAAAATAATCAACAAGAGGAACCAATAGCTCAAAAGCAGGGGAACCTTCAATTAAAGAAGAAGCACCAAAATGCATTAGGTGAGGAGAAGGCATAATACAGTAAGTTCATACAATTAAGTGTTTCACCTCCCGAGGTGGTATAGACTCGACATCGTAAATTTCTAAGCACTTTTTTGAGGTTATGATGTGGCTCAACTTTATGATGTTTTTTCTTGTGATTTACCTCAGATTATTAGCATAATTGGATGATCTAATGAGTAACTCTGAGTTAAATGTATTAATTTGATATTTCTCAATTCATGATTGCGATTTTTCATTTTATTCGCTATCTGCTGACAAAAGAGCCAACTAGATGTCGTTTCTTGATTTTTGGCAGATTACGAGGTGTCGAGAAGGTTTCCGGAGCATGAGAAGAAGTAAATACGGATCGAATTGAGCTGCACGTCGAGTAAGTATGAAGTTCGAGGATTAGAGTAAAGTGCTAAATCAGATTTCGAGCTTGCATTCAGAGACTTTGAGAATCGATCTTGATTAATTATTTTTTACACCCATAAAGAACCTAGTTCGTTTGCGATTAATCGGAAAAATACACCCCATGTCTATCGAAAATTAATATAAAAAACCACATTTTGTTTAGCCTCTAAAATCCATACACACAGAATGACATACCAAGTAGGTTGAAAATCATATTAGACTAGACAATAATGATGAGGATGGTACATAGACCAAGTCAAAACAACAAGAGTTTGAATAATTAATTTAGTTTAATATTTCTCCCGAAAACAATTGAATAAAGAATTTCAACATCTTTGACGAATGTTTAATGTACACAACACAATAAAAGAATAAAAAAATAGTGACTTAGTCCATTAATCACAAGAATCTGGAAAGCTTGCAATCAGCAGGAAGACCTTGGGGGAACCTCTTGAAATCCTTGCAATAATCATAAATCAAGAATCTTGACTGCAAATATCTCATCCCATTTCTTTCATTTGCATTCAGCCCTTGGTTTTGCCATGCTTGATTATTCAAGGAAGCTGCCGGCGGGTTCTTGAAGACATTTCCATTGATGTTGAGGTTTCTGTAAGAAGCAACAAATGGAGCAAGACTCAATCAGTCTTTAATCTTCCCCTTGTGTTGCCCAATCATCGGCATTCCATAAACTGCAATACATCCTCATCGGCTGGGTTTTAGGGAATGGAATTCCAGCTCCTTCGTTGTTGTTGAATACTCTTATTGGACTGTTATCTACCAAGAATCTGCACAACAACAACAACAAAAAATGCAATACAAATTCAGATGTTGTACAATGTATTTATCAAATCAACGTGCTAATACAAAGATATCTAAAAATTATTTAAAAAAGAGATGGAAATGGGCTTAATTATTACATGATCCGTTGAGAATTCCAAAGAATGGAGTAAGTGTGGAAGGCAGCAGTAGGGTCGAACCAAAGACGGAATTGTTGTTCTTTGTCTCCTTTCCCTTGTGCATAAACATTAGTATGCATTGTATATGGCTGCCCAGAAGCATTCCCCAAGAACTCAAAATCAATCTCGTCATGGTTTGATCCTTGAGATGACAACTGCATTCATTCAAAGAATTGGGAAAAACAGGGTAAGCAAATTGATTCGATCACCAAAATTGCATCAAACTCAAAAGCATTTTGAATTTTGAGTACTTACAAAGAAAGTAGTGACAGTTCCAGCTGAATTCCCAGGGACAAGCTTGAGTTGAAGGTCAAATCTGCCGAAAAGGTACTCATTCTTGGATTGGAAACCCGACCCAGAAAGTTTATCGAGAGAAAGAGAAAGCTGTTGGCCTCCATTTTCGATCTTGCCTCGACCTTCACCCCAAGTTATATCTACATCTTCATAGAAGTTACCAGCCACTACTGAGGCAGCTGCCATGATGCAAGAAAGTAGTACCACAAACTGAAGCATGCTTAACATTTTTCTTATCCTTAATTAAATTAATGGAGAGCTATGAAGAAATTGTTGGAGTGAAAAAATATTATAATCGTTTATGAAAAAATTCCATATAGCCGAACGGACCAATCAGGCGGACCACCCGTCTTCCAAAACTCCAACGTATCCCCTAAGCATTGAGTTTTGTATTGTTAAAATATCTTACCAATAAAACCGCACGGCCAAAATCTAACAAGAGTGTTTGATCTAGTAATTAGAGTTGGTTAATGTCATAGTCATATAATGCTATCAAGCTTTGACCAAAGCCCAGCTGCAGTGTCTTCCTCTTCAACTTATATGATAACATCATCTGATAGACACAACAAAATGGTTGAATGTGTCTTCTTCTCTAGACTGGTCATCTCATCGGAACGGGCATCCCCTTTCTTGGTTAAAGAGTCCACAACCCTTGTTTCTTTAACAAGGTCCGCGTCTTGATTTGCCATAAACTGAAATAATTTCTCCTTGTAAACTTGTTTTTGCGTTAATTGCCGACATTTTCCTTTACCGGAGAACATACCTCGATTCCAGAACCTAGCGTCGTTGACAACCATGGTGACGATCAATTCTGCTCAATTGCGGAGATTCTCAGAAACCGATGCTCTGATGTCAGTTTGTTGTGGCCGATTGAAATAAAAGACACGGAATAACAGACCAATCAAGCGTGAAGCAATCACACAAGAGACAAAAACAAGAAGAACATAGAAATTTAACGTTGTTTCCCGTGTTCTGCCGACTACTTTACGAACAGAAAAGGAGATCGTTTATTATGCACAACATTACATGAAGATTTTCACACAAGTACAAGGTTATAACTTATAATGAATCTTTGGTATTTATGGCCTTGGAAACCTAACCTAGCCGGCTTATAATGACTTCTACCATAATTCCCATAAATACCTTTGGCGTGTACTCGGCTCACCGAGTGATCGCTGATTATAACATTCAGATTCAAAAACTAATTCAGACGTGTTCAATGAGACTTTATTGGCCGACAATGAGAGAACTTCAGTGAATATCACTTCAACTAACCTTCCCAAACTTGAACACATAGCTGAACCCAGATTTCATCTCTTCCAGATTCAAACTCAGAGATCAAGTTAACTTGACTAACAAAAGGCTTATTTCTTGATTGAACCATAGGTATATCCCTGCTGAATTGTTGCCCATTGTGAATTTAGACTCTTTTCGTATTAATGTCCCCATGAACTTTTCTCAAACTCAATACCAGGGTCTAGAACTGGCAGAGAAAGAGGGCCATTCACTAATATCAACCGTGGAAAATGAGGAAGGGGAGGAAGTGGAGGAAGAGGTGGCGGAGGATTTTATAGCAATAGAATGGTCTGTCAAGTTTGTATCAAGGCTGGTCATATTGTTGTATCATGCTGGTACATGTTTGAAATTCAGTACAACAATACTTCTAGCACACCTCCCAAGCAAATTCTCATAATGTTCAATCACCTCAATTTTTTCAGTAATCGAGCGTGGTATCTTTGATCGTGGATCTACTAATCATATTATTTATGACATTACAACCTTCGCACAACGGTGGTTATGGAGGATCATGGTGAATTGTTACCAATTAAACATACTGATACCACAAACCAGTTTACCTATACTATTAATGTGTTGAATCTGATTGAGGAGAGTATGGAACATTTGTTCTATTTATTCCAAAAAATGGAATAAACTTTAGGCATCCTCGTTCTCATGAACAACATATGAGCTCGGAATGAAAGCATAGGTACATCACAGAATCGGGGCTTATTCTCATTTCTTAAGCTTCTCTAGCTCATAGATTCTTGTGGGACAACTTTCTAGAAGCGGTAATTGTCATTAATGTCTTACCAGCACTTGTTCTTGAATATCAATCTCTATTTGAAAAGCTTTACGAATCCTGAAGAGATTACTCAATATTTAAGCTTTTTAGGTGTGCATGTTACCCAATCATAGGACCCTATCATACCACAAAACTCTAGTTTCACATAAGTCAGTGTGGTTATCTAAGTCTGAGTCCTAAACATAAAGGATACGAGCATGTGGAAAATTGGGAAGACCATATGTCTTTCAAGATGTTTAGTTTGATAAAGACTCGTTTTCATTCAAACTGGTTTTCCTTTTGGACCTGACAGGCTTGCCACTATTGATCCAAACATTTCCTTTCAGACATGTTATGATGGATTGATCAAGAAGTGATGGTGATTGTTAGTAAAAAGAGATAATTAACAAGAAAATAATACAAAAACAAGAAGAACGCGGTTTTAACGTGGTTTCCGGCAAACGAGGTTTATTTTATTATCACGAGAAAGTTACAGTTTACATGCATTAATTACAGATAGTATTTATAGCATTGAGAGATCAACCCTAACCGATTAAGCAATCAACCCGGTAAATGATCGAAAAATACCCGAAGTAACCTTCACCAAAACAAAACCATGCAAAGCGTGTCCCCAAGTAATCTTTGAGAACCAACTCAACAAACCAAACTCGCCAGATTGATCAACCCTGTGACTTCCCAATCGAACACCAAATTCAAAGAGACGACCAAATGATGTCTTCGATTAGACCATAGTTTCCACACCGGACTCAATTTGAGTATCACACTCGGTGACCAAACTCAGCAGCTTAGTTTAACTCACCATTACAAATCTTCACCTTGATTTCAACTTTATGCAAACTGACCAGATGCACAACCAAGTGCCAGATTTCCTCTTTGTCTTCAGATTTGAATACCTCATTTGAACCACGGCTTCAAATTTGAGTATTCTGCATTTGATCAATGACTTTGAATGTTCAGCAAGTCCAGACACAACTGAAACTTTCCCCTTGAAACTGGATTAGTGAACATATCATCAGGATTAACATCAGTGCTGATCTTCTCCACTTTGACCCTCTTCTCATTACTCAGAAAATGGTACCAAACATCAATGTGCTTGGTTCTCTCTTGGTGAACCTGGTCCTTAGCCAAACACATTTCACTCAGATTGTCACACTACACCCTGGCTTGATCTTAATGCAGACTCAGATCATTGATTAGCCATTTTAACCAGATTGCCTCCGTTGTTGCTTTTGTCAGTGCCATATACTCTACTTCAGTAGTAGATAATGTCATTGCACCCTATAAAGTTGCCTTCCAACTTACCATAGAACAACCCAAAGTAAACATATACCTAGTCACAGATCTCATGTTGTCCACATCAACAGCATAATCAGAATCATAGTACCCTCTAACTAAACATTGAGTACCACCTCCATTAATGAGTCCCATATTTGAAGTACCCCTAAGGTACCTAAACACCATTTTCACTTATTTCCAGTGTTATTTCCCAGGTTGAGCCATAAACCTGCTGACAAAACTGAATGCTTGAGCCAAGTCAGGCCTAGTACATACCATGGCATACATTTAACTGCCCACTGCACTAGCATATGAAACCCTTGACATGTGTTCTTCCTCCTCAGCTGACTGTGGAGCAAACACAACAGACAGAGGTAGATTTGGTGCAAACTTGGATAACATATACTCAATATACCCTTGAATGTCAGACTTGTTCACAGCAGCTATCAACATATCATCCACATACAAAACCAGATAGATGACTGAACCATCCTTCAGCTTGTTGTGGTAAACACAACAATCATATGGACTCCTGCTATAGCCCAACTGAGTCATATAACTATCAAAATTCTTATACCACTGCATTGGTGCCTGCTTAAGTCCATACAAGGACTTCTTCAACTTGAAAACAAACCCTTCCTTGCCTGGAACTTGGAAAAAACTCTGGTTGAGTCATATATATTTCCTTATCTACATCCCCATGTAGAAAAGTTGTCTTCACATCTAATTGCTCAAGTTCAAGATTCTGATGTGCCACTACTACTAATAGCACCCTGTTGGAAGTATGTCTGACTACTGGTGAGAATATCTCTTAATAGTCTAACCCCTCTTTCTTCTCGCATGGCAACAAGCCATTGAGATGCCTCATAACATGTCACATCTTTCCTGTAAGTGTTTGGTTCAAAACCATCCACTTCTTCAGCTACCTGAAGTGCATATCTAACCAAATCCACCTCAAACCCATACCTTCTGGGGGGTCTGATATTGGTCCTTCTAGCTCTGCTAACCAACTTCAGCTGTTCGAGTATCCTCTGACCCCTGTTCAGCAGACTGGTTTGGATTCAGTTCTGGATCTAATGAGTGCTACTATCTCATGTTGAGTCTTTCAATTCAGCAGATTCTACTTGAAGCTCCACCTGTTTGTCAATCTTCTTAGTTTCAGATCCAATTTCAGATTCAGATATGGAATTCACAAATGAGTTAAGCACAGAATTTTCATCAAGGACTACACTCATGTTGAGTATAATCCTGTTTTCAACTGATGACCAGATTATATACCACATAACTCCATCTTCATACCCTAGAAATATTCCTTTCTTAGACCTAGGTTCCAGTTTACCTTCACTGACATGATAGTAGATTGAGCTTCTAAATACCCTAAGCCCTAAGTAATCTGCATGCTTTCCTGAACAAACCTCAAGTGGTGTTTTGAGTTTGAACCTAAAGCAGTGTAAGGCCACCTATTGATTAAGTAGCAAGCTGTGCTGACAGTCTCAACCTAAAATCTTCTTGCCAAACCAAAATTAGAGAGCATGCACCTTGCCCTCTCAAGAAAAGTTTGATTCATCCTTTCTGCAACACCATTCTGCTATGGGGTGTTTCTGACAGTATGGTTCCTAGCAATGCCCTCATTCTTATGGAATTCAACAAACTCAGACCAATAGAATTCCAGTCCATTATCAGTTCTAAGTCTTTTGATCTTCTTCCCAGTATGATTTTCAACCAATGTCTTACACTGCTTGAAGTGGTTGAATGCATCACTATTGTGCTTCATCATAACTACCCAAACCATCCTTGAATAATCATCTATAAAAGACACAAATTATGTGTGACCACCCAGTGACTCCACCCTTGAAGGACGCCAACAACCAGAATGGACATAATCAAGTGTCTCTCTTGTGATGTGGATTGCTTTTGGGAACTTGCTTCTATGTAGCTTCCTAAACACACAGTGTTCACAAAAATCTAGCTCTTTGACCTTATGTCCCCCAAGTAGACCAGACTTAGATAGAATTTGCATCCCTCTTTCACCTATATGACCCAATCCCATGTGCCACAGCTTGGTCATCTATAACTGGTGAACTTCTGATGATGCAACAACAGCAAAACCTGATACAGTAGAACCTCATAAAAAAATACAATGTCTCCTGCCTGCTACCCTTCAGAATCATAGTTGAACCCTTATAAACATTCACCACTCCACCTTCACCCCTGAACTTGAACCATTTTATGTCTAGATGACTAAGTGATATCAAATTCTTGGTCATCTGTGGAACATGTCTAACCTCCTTCAGTGTGAAGAATTTACCATCATGCGTCCTCAAATGAACCGAGTCAATCCCAACTATTTTTCGGACTTCATGTTAGCCGTAGCAATATGACCTTCATTCACCTACTAATAAGTTGGGAACCATTCCTTTTGTTACACATGATAAGATGCAAAGTGTCCGTAATCCACACATCCTTGTGCCTCTGACGACTAAAGCTGCTAGGGCGGATCTTCTTCTTGAGTTGATGTCTTGTTACGCCAAAGCAAGCAAGGTGCTTCTTCTTGAGTTGGTGTCTCTTTAGACATTCATTTTTCCAATGTCACTGCTTCTTGAAATAATTACAGACATCCTTTGCCTTAGGACCCTTGGAACCCTTCTTGAATTTATTCTTTCCAGAATTTCCTGATCCTCTGCTGACTCCACTGGCCATCAATCCAGTAGAGTGACTGCCTATACCAGAACCAAATGCCTTATGGCGTAGCTCTCGAGCATGGAGAGATGACCTCACATCCTCCAATGACTCTGAGTCATTTCCAACAATAAGGACTGCACAAAGTTCTCATATGTCGCATACAATGACACTAATAGGATCAGTGATGCATCCTCATCGTCAATGTTTACATCAATGTTACTTACGTTAAGCAAAATTGTGTTCAGCTGATCTAGATGATCCCTCGTCTGAGTGCCCTCAAGCAACCTTAAACCTAACCGATGTTGTTTCAACAACAACTTGTTGGTTAGAGACTTTGTCATATACAGACCCTCAAGCTTGGACACGGTTTCTTTGATGTGTCCTCTTCAACAACCTCTAAGATAATATCATCTGATAAGCACAACATAATTGTGGAATGTGTTTTCTCCTCTAGACTGGCTCTCTCAGCAGCACTTCCTTTTGTTGATTTTGACAGTGGACCCCATAATCCCTATTGTTTCAACAAAGCACGCATCTTGATCTGCCACAGACTAAAACTGTTTCTTCTTGTAAACTTGTCAATCTTGACATTTAAAGCAGACATCTTTCTCGGCAGAAGATCTTATGTAGATCCCAAATCCAAGCTTCAATTATGACCTTGGTGCCAATCTACCTTCCTTCAATCATATAAACAAATTTCTTGATAACCCGGCTCTGATACCAATTTGTTATGACGGATCGATCAAGAAGTGATGGTGATTGTGAGTAACTATGAAGCACCAACACTTCAATCTGGGCACCATGTGCCATGTCTGATACATTTCTGACACGACACATGACCGACATGCCTCCGACACGACACGCTACCGACTCGCCTCCAACACGTGTCGGCTGATTAAAGTAACATTATTTAAAATTTTAATATCCGACACGCTGTCGACGCTCCCCAACACGGCGCCGATACTCCCCGACACTCCTGAACACAATTTTTTTTAATTTTATTTATTTAAGTTTTCTTCAATGGAAATATTAAATACATGATTTTCATCTTGATTATAATTTAACAATTAATACTCTGTATCAAGTTTATATGATTCTTGATGATAAATAATCTTTTTACACTTTGTGAAATTTTGAAGGTCAATCACAATTTTGTTTCTATTTTTGGCTATGTATGAAGGTCGAATATCTATTTTAGATATTAATACAGTTTACGTATTACATATCTTATTTTGTCTGGTTTATATATATAATGTGTCGACTACTCCACGGACAAATGAGGATTATTTTATTATCACGAGAAAGTTACAATTTACATGCATTACAAATGGTATTTATAACCTTGGAAAATTAACTCTAACTGACTAAACAGTCAACACAGTAAATGACTGAAATATCCTAGAAGTAACCTTCACCAAAATGAAAACCATGAAAACGTGATCCCCAAGTAATGCTGAACCCCAACTTAGCAAACCAAACTCGTCAGGTTGATCAACTCTGCTGACTTCCCAGCTGAACACCAAATTCAGCAGACAACCCAATGATGTGTTGATCAAACCATAGTTTCCACACCAGACTCACTTGAGTATCACACTCAGCTGACCAAACATAGTATCATAGTTTAAGTCATCATTACAAGACATTTCCTTATCCTCTGAGTCAACTCCTACTCAAAATGATCATCACGACATCACAATGAAGCATTTATTAGAAACTAACCACTATGACAATAGAGCAACCATAAGTTCATTTCTTGTAGTAAAGCATCATGATCTCTCACCACTCCTCAATTTTATTCGCATAACACTTCTGAAATCTATTCACAATGAGTCCTCAACCATGTTTACCCTTCTTCACAGCTATGAAAAGGCCACTGACGCTTCATCTTCTGACATTCATGTAACTACTCAAACTATATAAACTCTTAGCACTAACCCTCAACCTAAACACAGTCTTTCCTTACTACCCACACATCACGTAGAGACAATATCTAAGCGTGAAATATTTAAGCCTAAAACCCACAACGCCAATGCCACGGTCTTGTCTCACACCTATCCTACTGAACCCATCAGAGTCTCTAAAGCTCTTAATCGACTATTGGGAGCATGCTATATTAGAGGAATATACGTCAATTGATTGGCAATTGTTAAGGTGTTCAAGGCTAAATTGAATCATGATGGCTAAGTATTGAAACGTAAAGAAAGGTTGGTGGCCAAAAGATTTCACCAAAACTATGGTGTTGATTTACATAAACATTTAGCCTAGTTGCAAAAGTATTCACTATCAGAATTGTTCTTGCAATTGATGTGACACTGGATATGAAATTCATCAAATTGATACCATTTCTTTCTCAACGGGCAATCTGCGTCAGTGTTTATATGTCACAACCAAAAGGACCGGTCAAAGACTATATTTTGTTACTTATAGTTTATATTTCCTTTTGATAGAGTTTAATCGTTAACTATAGAATTTGTGGATCAATCTGGATACATTTGATATTTTTTTCATACCACTAATAAACCTAGTTCGTTTGCTATTAGTCGGAGAAATACACCTCATGCATATAAAAAATTAATAAATACATAAAAAACACACATTTTGTTTAGACTCTAAAATCCACACATACAAGATGACATACGAAATAGGTTGAGAATCATATTAAGATTAAACAATAATGCTAATTAAGGATGGGACATACACCAAGTCAAAACAACATGAGTTTGAATAATTAATTGATTTTAATATTTCTCCCCAAACAATTGAATAAAGAATTTTGACGAATGTTTAGTGTACACAATAAAAGAATAAATAAAAAAAAACTCCAGAATCACAAGAATCTGGAAAGCTTGCAGTCAGCAGGAAGACCTTGGGGGAACCTCTTCAAATCCTTGCAATAATCATAAATCAAGAATCTTGACTGCAGATATCTCATCCTATTTCTTTCATTTGCATTTAGTCCTTGGTTTTGCCATGCTTGATTATTCAAGGAAGCTGCCGGTGGGTTCTTGAAGACATTTCCATTGATGTTGAGGTTTCTGTAAGAAGCAACAAATGGAGCAAGACTCCAATCAGTCTTTAATCTTCCTCCTTGTGTTGCCCAATCATCTGCATTCCATAAGCTGCAATACATCCTCATCGGCTGGGTTTTAGGGAATGGAATTCCAGCTCCTTCGTTGTTGTTGAATACTCTTATTGGACTGTTATCTACCAAGAATCTGCACAACAACAACAACAAAAAATGCAATACAAATTCAGATGTTGTACAATGTATTTATCAAATCAACGTGCTAATACAAAGATATCTAAAAATTATTTAAAAAAGAGATGGAATTGGGGTTAATTATTACATGATGCGTTGAGAATTCCAAAGAATGGAGTAAGTATGGAAGGCAGCAGTAGGGTCGAACCAAAGACGGAATTGTTGTTCTTTGTCTCCTTTCCCTTGTGCATAAACATTAGTATGCATTGTATATGGCTGCCCAGAAGCATTCCCCAAGAACTCAAAATCAATCTCGTCATGGTTTGATCCTTGAGATGACAACTGCATTCATTCAAAGAATTGGGAAAAACAGGGTAAGCAAATTGATTCGATCACCAAAATTGCATCAAACTCAAAAGCATTTTGAATTTTGAGTACTTACAAAGAAAGTAGTGACAGTTCCAGCTGAATTCCCAGGGACAAGCTTGAGTTGAAGGTCAAATCTGCCGAAAAGGTACTCATTCTTGGATTGGAAACCCGACCCAGAAAGTTTATCAAGAGAAAGAGAAAGCTGTTGGCCTCCATTTTCGATCTTGCCTCGACCTTCACCCCATGTGATATCTACATCCTCATAGAAGTTACCAGCTACTACTGAGGCAGCTGCCATGAAGCAAGATAGTATCACAAACTGTAGTTTGCTTAACATTTTTCTTATATATCTTTAATCAATGGAGTTATGGAGAGCTTTGAAGAAATTGATGGAGAGTGAGAAGAAGATGGAAAGGGTTTTCTGCTTATATATATTGCGAAGTGAATGTTTGTGTTGTGAGATATTAGAGAGTATTTAGCATTATATATAGGTTGATGATATAATTTTGTTGTTAAGGAAATGGGGTGGAAATAGCAGAGGGAAGCAGGGCCGAAAGAAAGCTGGCAATTGCTCATTTACTCGTGACTATACAAATGCATATCCGCGTCCAGTGGGGATGCTTCAATCTTTTTTATCATTATTATTAGGGGAAATGAGGGAGAAGGACAAAAATATTTCATCAATTGAGTAGAAGGACAGTCTTTTGAAACTTTTGCATAAAGGACAAAACTATTTATCCACTATCGAAATTCACTTTGTGTTCAAAATTCATCATTTAAATTCATTGCTAAATTCATTATCAAATTCACTAATTTTCAAAATTCATTGTCGGGATTTTTGATTTTGGGATTCATCTGTCAAAATTCACTATCGAAATTCATTGATTTGGGATTCACTATGGAGATTCACCGATTTTTGGGATTCATTGTTTGTCATTCTCATTATAAAAATTATGCAGTTGTTCTTCTCCTATAAAAAATATATAGTTGTCCTGTTGCTTAATAATATTCCAGATTGTGTCCTTATCCCTAATTTCCCATTATTATTATATAGTACTACTAGTAGACTGTAGACTCACTGGGTTTTTTTTTTTTTTTTTATATCCGAAACGAAAGATTTCATTAAATAAACAAAGAACTTACAACCGGACCAACGTCGAGAAATAGCCAAAAAAACTCCGGATCACCACCAGCCTAAAACTGAACCACTACCATAAACAACATAAAATAAAAGACATGGAAAAACAATGCCGACCAAATTCTGCCTCATCACAGATGACTTGATTTGGTAAGGTAATACGATTGACAAACTTGTTCTTATCATACTTAAACAGCGCTAAAAACTAAAAAACCGGAGAATCCGACTATTACCACCGACCTGATCTAAAAAACATAAACAAACAAACGATAAAAAACTACAGATACACAAAGTCACCCCAAATCCCCATCCTACAACACAAACTGCCAAAAATCGTTTCCAAACTTCGACCGGCATACCAAAAAAATAAGAGCAGCAGAGAATAACTCTGCAAATCCAGCAATCGAAACCGATGCCTTCGCCGGAACAAGGTGGAGAGGGAATGACAGATCTGAACATGCAAAGGGAATAACGGATAAACACCCATCGACATGCAGGGCCGCCCCTCTCCTGAAGCCGCTGCCGGAAATAGCAAGCTGCCGATCCCACTTCAAAGCACCATCTCCAGCCAAAATTCGGCTATTCAACGAATCACTGCCAGAAAAATATCCCCAATCAAAACGCTTTCGATCTAGATCAAAACAGGGGGAATCCAATTTCCGGCAAGAAATACCGACGAAACCGGCGAAGAAGAAGATTTGACTCCCGAGCTGTGAGAAAGAAGGGGGAAAGAGGACCACATAAAAAGAACAGAGAAAAACAGGAGCAAAAGAGAAACAAACAAAACGAAAAGGAGGCCGGCGCCGGGAAGGAGAAGCACACAAGAAGAAAACTGATAGCTTTTTTTTTTTTCTAGAGAGAGAGGGAAAAGAGAGGTCTTCGGAAGTACACTCACCGACTCATTGGGTTAAAAAGGGACGAAACAAAAGATGTACACAGTGAGACATGGGAAGTTATTGTGTGGTGAGGGAATTGAATGGTGAAGTGACGGGTGAAACGATCAGAACCACACAGTTTAAATACAGAATAAAACTGTGTGGTGTGGGGGCTGCCACACGGTGTCTCCGCACCGTGTGGAGACACCACACAATAACTTCCCGTGAAGCATCCTTCATCCAACTAGCTAGTTGTTTTGATATTTAATTTTCTTTTATAACAAGGTATATACGGATACGGATTATTCGAAAACTGAACAAATCGAGTCATTTAGTTCGATTCGGTTTGGTTAATAACTACCTTCGGTGCGGTTTCTATTAGTATTACAAAGAAACCGATATTCTCGGTTCGGTTACGGTTAAGCCCATAAATTATCCGTAACCGAACAGAAAACCAAACGGAATAAAAACCAAACCGTTAACCGAATCGAATAGAAAATCATAACATAAATGTTTATAATCAACTTGTATAACTAATATTTATAACCAAAATATTATAATCGTTTATCAAAAATTCCATATAACCAAACGGGAGGCAAAACGTAAATCAAAATACAATTAGGCGGACCAACCCGCCTTCCAAAACTCCAACGTATTCCGCAACCATCGAGTTTTGTTTCGTTAAAATCTCTTACCAATAAAACCGCACGGATATAATCTACAAGAGTGTTTGATTTAATAATAGAGTTGGTTATTATTATCTTTGACATTTCTTACCTTGGTTTGATATTTAGGAGGGGATGTATATCTCTTCTTGATTTTGTTCGTTGATAGTAGATTTTTTTCCTCTCCATATATGCAAGCTAAAGTGTTGAGGTCGGGCATCAGTATATGTAAGCTTTATGATGATGAAATGAAGACAATGATAATTACGACAATCTTCTTCTTTCCAAGTTTATAATTCTTTAGTTTCTGTTTTTCATTCTTGGTATCAGAGGCGTTAGGCTTGTGCCATTGCGACCACTGGACTCCCGGCATCAGAAACACCAACTTCAAGCTTTAAAATTCCAGTTGTAAGATACGTAACGACAACAACTTTACCAAGCTTCGTTTAAACTCAAATCGAAACACGTTGTGATGGAGTTGGAGTCCCTATGAGTTTTTTAGTTGCATCTGTTGGTATAATGGCCACTAGAGCTCCGAGATTGTCTGAATCTTCTTCTTCTTTGGTTGCATGGACTAGATATGGAATCCATACAACATTGTTCCTCTGATTGAGCATGTTTCACCTATCTTCAAATCGTATCTACCTTAGATTCACCATCTCTCGTAAAATCTTTGCCTCCCCCACCTTTTTGTGGGAAATCTAACTCAAACATGTATTGTGAAGTTAGGATGGCATAATTATTGATGATGCTTAAAATCGTCAATGATGAAATTGCTTGTTATCTGAAACCGAATCCAGATCCGATCCATAGTTGGATCGTCGGATCTCGATTCACAAAGACCGATCGAGACACTCGATCATGCAATGAAGCTATGAATTAAATTCGCATGCGATTTTACCACGACTTAATTCACATGATTAATTAATATAACTACAAGAAGGTTGAAGAATTACCCAACAGAAGAGAAGTCGTGATCTTCCGGATTGTATCTCCAAGCGATGACTGGTGGACGTCGATCCTCGTAGTAAAACCTCCTCGAATATGCTCAAGAAAAACTCCAAGTTTTTCTTCTTCCAATGACTAGAACGAGAAACTAATTTTTCTCTTCTTTTAGTTGTATGTGGCGCAATTTTTAGTGTGTCATTGTATTGTGAGGAACTTTCTTTATATAGGAAATTAACTAGTCAATAGAGAGTTGTCATTTTTACAATACAATTACCTTTTTTACAATACAATTACCCATAAGGAAAAGATATTTGCAATAAAATAAGAGATAATCTCCATAAATGAGATAACGATTATAAAATCAATCTCTTATTTTTTTCATTAATTATCTAATAAATAAATAATTAATTACACATTGACATAATCTAGGAAAATTTCTTTTCCTAATTTCCTCAACATATCATGCCATTTTTGCCATTAGCATGATAGAAAATGTTTTTTCTATTTTACATATTATTTACCAAATAAATAATATTCGCATATTCATTAAATAGACCAACTATTTAATTTATTATCGAGGTTCCACAAAACGAAAAAACACTCACGTGTTAGGAGCCAACCCGGGGACCATGGACCTATAACCAGTAGCAACAATAAATTGAATAAAATATTCATCGAACAGAACATTTATACTCAACTTATTAATTCCGGAATTACGCCACCATAAATCCGAAATTGAACTCTATCGATTATTGATATAACTTATTCTCAAAGCGTCGAGTCAATGGTGCCATTGATATATGTTAGGTTTAATGCCCAAAAGACAATTTTGTAATTGTTTTATTTAATAAATAAAATGATATTATTATTCATATTTATTATTATCATATTCACCGATATGACAATAGTATTTACACTACAGAAAACCCTAAAGTATATCGTTTATGTAATCACTTAACTCAGTGTATGGGATATACACGTGAGGATTGAGTTAGTGAAGATGTATTTAAAATACAATTAGCCCGTAGTGAAGTTAATCGAGAGTACCGGGTCTCTCCTTTAACGTGCTATTAATGCGCCCAGAACACAATAGGTGTGATTGTCTTATCCGGACTTTCGGTTAAGAGAACCTGGTGGGGCATTTATATATGATAGATATATCATATAGGGCTGGACCGATTTGATTAGAATTCACGATATAATTCCGTAATCGAGAAGTCTTATCGAATCAATCGATGATCATATTTATGGATATATCTTAATCTGAGGTGATCACACAGTCAGCCGCTTGAATCGGTATAAGGTTTGACTTGATGGTTAAGGATTACACCGAGTGCGTGATCCGAATTACCCATCTTGGCATTGTCTTTGGATTGAGTGAGTAGTACGTGTTATCACGGATACGGAATCCATTCCTTCCATTTATGGAAGTAGATAAACGATTCCCTTATTTGTTAATCCTAGAAAGCGATCGATCGTGCGAGTTTATATTACAGCGATTAGCTACCCGGTGAGTTGTATGAATTAATTGATCACTAGGGGTTAATGGTAAAATAAGGATAAGAGGTTCTAAAAGGGTTAACGGTAACTTCCCGATTTAGAATGGGCGATCTATGGAGGATTAATCCATATGTAATGATTATATCAATGGACGCTTATTATCATTCTCGTGAGGAGATAAATGTAATCTCATAATCGGAGGAGTGCGATCACGGGATTATGGTGGCATATTCTGTGATTGATTTATCGAATATAATTATTATGTTTGTAAGATAATTATTTATTTGATTTATCGGACCGCCGATTATTAGTCCATGGTCCCGACGTGCCTCCAATATATAGCATAGCTATTCTCGGACGTCGAATCTAATAATATTAATTTAATTCTTATTAGAATTTAATTAAAGCGATATGTGAATTAATTGTTTAGTAGACTATTAAATTAGTTGGGCTAAATAATTAAATATGTGAAAAAGACATTTTTCATAATCTTGGCCCAATTAGTGTGTTATGGCGAAAATATTATTGACTAGGTCAATAAGGAATTTTCGCCAAGGTGTTATATTATGGAACAATAAATTGTTTTCTTGTGTATTAATAAGACATGTGCACAAAATATTTATTGGATAAATATTTATGGTAAGAAATAAAGATAAAGATTATTCTAGATTTGTTCTAGAATATTTTGGAATTATCTCTTATTTATTGGATTTATTTATTTACAAAATAAAAATCCTTGGAGGACAAGGATTACTCTCCTATATAAAGAGAGTTCTCCCAAACCTAAAAGACACACAAAAATTTGACTATCATCTCTTAGAGAGAGGATAGATAAATTTTGGCCAAAAGGGTGAGAGGGAAATCTTGGAGGTTTTCCGGGTAGCATATCGGGAGGATTCGAGACGAGGATTTCCTTCCACCGGGAGTTGCTTGGATCACACGTACGGAAGATCGTGGTGCTCTTCACACCATCCTTTGTTCTCCCTATTGCGGTTCATCTACTTGGATTTTGAGATCCAAGAGGTATGATCTACAACCCCCTTGTAGATGTAGATCTAGTTATTTTATTACGTGTAATTTATAGATCTAGATCCTTAAATCTCTTCCGTTGTGGATGATATTACTAACAATATAATCATTACATACAGAATAACCCTCCATAGACTATCCGTAACGAAGTGGGATTATTTCCGTAAACCTTCTTCACTACATCTTATCATTATTTACCATCAACCCACTAGTGATCAATTAGTTCATAAATAATATGAACTCGCCCGATCGATCAGTTTCTAGGATCAACAAATAAGGGAATTGTCTTTCTACTTCCCGCAGGAAGGAATGGATTCCATATCTGTGAGACACACACTTCTCACTCATTCCAGAATAGTGTCAACGTGAAAGTGATTCAGACCGTGCCTCTTAGCAATCCTTAACGAACACATCAAACCCTATCTTGAAACAAGTAGGAGTATGCAATCACTTCAAGATTAATGTTAATCCATATATGATCGTCTTGTGATTTAATGAGATTTCTCAGTCACGGAATTATATGAGAAATGCATATTAAATCGGTCCAGTCCTATATGACTACATCATATATAAATGCCCTACTTAGATAACCAATATAGACGGTCCGGATAAGATGGTCACACCTTAAAGTGTTCTGGACGCATTAGTGGTGGTTTAATCAATAAACCCCATACATTGATTAAGTTCACCACGGACTAATAGTTCAAGTGTATCACCATAAACTTAATCATCACGTGTGACACTCACTAAGTTATATGGCTACATATGATACGACTTGGGGTTTTCAGCGGTGTATTACATATAAGCACGAAGCAAATAATAAGATGAGAATAAATCTGTCATTTATTAATTATAAAAATAATAACAGAATTTGTCTGTCGGGCGCTACTTCCAACAGAAATCAGGTTTAGAAGCAGATAATTGGGTTTCGTGAGAATAGCACAACTACTCATTTGGTGGATTTGTTGATGATTATTAACTGAGTTAAAATGATTGATTACGTACGTACCTAGGTGTTTGGATCAAGGTAAAACGTGGTTCTAATTTTTTGGGTGATGACAGCTTTTTACAAGACTCCGTTATGCGAGTTAATGCTTTGACGCATGTAACAGAGAACAGAGATCATGGAGTGTTTCGTAACTCACGCCATAATTGAGTGGAAATCGCGGAAATTTTATTAGGGCAATTACTGTTATGGGTATCGTCTGTTAAATGATCTAACTGCCCATTTGTGACGTCCAGGGTCGATGATGATCTGCACTAAGTTGAGAATCCAAGGCCGATGTGAACATGCACCACGTCGGATGCAATGAGTGATAAACATCAGTGCAAAAGCAGAAAATGACCTACGTTATCTTTGGTGGCTGAGTCAACTTTGCACTTTATGAGGAGACGAACTTTAATAAAGACCTCTGAACCATAAAGCTCATTAATGGGCTGAGCCCATTCAGCCCAATTACTGAGAAGATCTGAATATGACTATTACATGCTTCATGTATGACATCGAATTATACTCGGGTCAATATCAATATCCCGAAAATAGATTCGATAAACCATGTCCAATTGTTCTTTGAGAACAAACTTAATGTGTTTTTGCATTAGTTATCTATCTTTTGTATTTTTGAGTTTCTTGAATGGAAATTAATATCAACCTCACTACTAGTCGGATGTGTCTCCGTGTAAGGCTTTCCTCTGCATCGTTTTTACCCATTAAAGCTACTATTACTATATATTAGGACATCTCACGATATCTCACGTTTATTACCAAATATTCTTGTATTTATTACAAAATATTCTTGTGTTTATTCTTGTATTTATTGCCAAATATTGTATCATTACCACTGTTAACTCTAGAATATTCTTACGATCACACTTGTAAGTATATATATATGTAACTCTTGTAAATCATTGGCAATAATGAAAACCTTTCTTTGATTTATCTCAATATGGTATCAGAGAGGTTGTGATCAGTGGGTCTCTTTTTTTCTTTTTTTCTGCTCCGTATACCTTCAGCTTCTTCCCTGTGTCTTCACCCAAAATCATCCATGGCAGACAACACCTCCTCCACTATTATTCCCGTCCGAACTGCTCCCGACACCACCAATTCCATTGTTGCCTTCAATGTTGCAGCCCAAGCTCCCATCACATTGGTTCCCACCAACTATATTGCTTGGAAACTCCAATTTGACAATCTCCTCACCGGTTACGATTTACTCGGCTATGTTGATGGAAGCTACCCCTCTCCTCCTCCTACTATCATAGTCAATGGTAAAGTCAGTCCCAATCCAGAACACTCTCTATGGAAACAACAAGATAAACTTCTCCTAAATCTCATTTTGGGCTCCCTCTCCTCTGATGTTCGCTCGTACGTACATCACGTAAAAACCGCTAAGCAAGCACAGGATATCTTGGTGACACATATGCTAAGCCTCTACAGGGACGAATCAAGCAGCTCAAGTTCCACCTACGTGCCACCCATAAAGGCACTCAATCGGTCTCGGCATACTTACACTCTATTAAGGCCAAAGCAGATGAACTTTCATCTCTCGGGGCACCCCTTGATCAAGAAGATTTTATTGATCACATTCTCGCAAATCTCGGTGATGAATATATGGAACTCGTTCGCGCGGGGCAAGCCCGTGATACTCTCATTACATTTGACGAGCTCCATGAGAAATTGCTCAATTTCGAGGCCGGATTACTCACCAAGCACACACCGGTCCTGCCTTCCCACCCACAAAGACTTGCGGCAGCCATATCGCCCTACCCACCCCCGTGACCACGTTATCAACCTCCATTTCGACCTCCTCCATATCAAGACCCCTCAGATGGAAATCTCAGCCACCTCCCATAATGGCTCGTCCCCGACAACCTCCTCGGCCATATCTCGGTAAATGCCAACTTTGCGGTACCCAAGGCCATAGCGCAAAACGCTGCCCCACCTACCCTTTTTTCCGCCAGCGCCTCCTTCCTCTCTCCTCCTCCTGCTCGTGTCCTCCTCCCCCAAGCTCACCATGCATTTGCACCTCATCACCAATGGTTGCTTGATAGCGGAGCCTCACATCATATGACCTCCACTCTAGATGCCCTCGACTTGCACGATCCTATTCGAGGCCATGGCGACATCTTCATAGGTGATGGAAGTGCTCTTCCCATCACACACATGGGTTCTACCTCTTTATTTTCTAACTCTCGCTCTTTTAAATTATGCAATGTCTTATGTGTTCCTCGTATAACTCAAAATTTATTATCCGTTTCCAAATTTTGTCTTGATAATTCCGTATCTATAGAATTCTTTCCCGACTCTTTTATTGTGAAGGACCGTCAGACCGGCAAATGTCTCCACCAAGGTCCGGTTAAAGATGGCATGTACTTTTGGCCGTCAGCTTCCATTTTTCTTTCTCCCATAAATAAAATGTCTTCCTTGACTTGGCATCATAGGTGTGGCCACCTTGCTTCTGCTATGCTCAACCACATCCTTCAAAGTTATGCTTTGGATACTGATCCCATTCCCTTTTCCCACTATGATGATTGTTTAAGTCATAAAAGTCAAAGACTTCCATTTTCTACATCTACTTTACATTCCAATAAACCTCTTGAAATTATATTTTCCGACGTGTGGACATCGCCCGTTTATTCAGTTGATGGTTTTAAATATTATCTGCTTTTTGTTGATCATTTTACACGTTATGTTTGGTTTTATCCACTTAAAAATAAATCTGATGTTGCCAACATATTTCCTCGATTTAAAACTCTTGTTGAAAATCTTTTTTCCATGTCTATTAAGATTCTTTACTTGGATAATGGTACAGAATACGTGTCCTTACGCCCATTTCTCTCTATTCACGGCATTAGTCACTTCACTACCCCTCCTCACACACCCCAACATAATGGCCATTCTGAACGTCGCCACCTCCACGTTGTTGAAACGGGGTTGGCCTTACTTCACCATGCATCTATGCCTACATCATATTTGTCTTATGCCTTTGCTACGGGCGGTGTATTTAATTAATCGTATGCCAACGAACATTGAATATGGTCACCCGTATGAAGCGCTCCTTTCCCAACCACCCAATTTTAATAAGCTACGCGTTTTCGGTTGCTTGTGTTACCCTTGGCTTAAACCATACACTTCCAATAAACTCGATCCTAAGTCGATCCCGTGTGTGTTCCTTGGTAACTCATTGTCTCAAAGTGCGTACCTATGTCTCCATTTGGATACTCAGCGTGTTTATGTATCGCGTGATGTTCGTTTTGTCGAGTCTGTTTTCCCATTTACTTCTAGTATGGCCAGCAACAACAATGACTATGACTCTACTACCTGGCAACATGCGTTCCTTCATCCCATTCCCCAACCCACCTTTTCCATCCAATCTGAGCCTTCCCATCCCAGCCCACCACTCAGCCCGACCCAAACCAGCCCAGCCCACGTCTTAGCCCGACTCACAGCGATCCCATACATTGACTCACCTCTTAGCTTGACCCCATGACCACCCATACAACCCAGCCCGTCCTCCAGCCCCATTTCAAGCTCATCATCCACCCCTTCCTCCGATGCTTCATCACCGCCTTCACCTCCACCTCACACCCCTCACCCAATGATCACTCGTGCTCGCAACAACATCACCAAACCTTGCCAAATCCTCAACCTTCATGCCCATACGGATGTGCAATTCTCTGATACTGAACCTCACACGTATAAACAAGCACTTTCTTGTCCTCATTGGCGTCAAGCCATGTCCGAAGAATTTAATGCTCTTATCATCAATGGCACCTGGCAACTTGTTCCGTTTGAGTCTCATATGAATCTGATTGGTAGCAAATGGGTCTTTAGGATCAAACGCAAGCCCGATGGCTCCATCGATCGCTATAAGGCTCGCTTAGTAGCAAAGGGCTTTAATCAGCGCCCCGGTGTCGATTATTTTGAAACGTTCAGTCCGGTGGTTAAGCCCACCACTGTTCGATTGGTTCTCCTATATGCTTTGTTACCTCGGGTTTGGTCTTTACGCCATCTTGATGTTAACAATGCTTTTCTTGAGGTACTCTTCTTGAACAGTTTTCATGGCTCAACCTCACAGGGTTGAAGATTCGATCATCCTACCTATGTGTGTCAATTACATAAGGCTATGTATGGTCTTAAGCAGCACCTAGAGCTTGGTATCACAAACTTAAACAATTTATAATTGCTTACAGGTTTATTAATTCTACAAATGGACTCTTCATTATTTATTTCTTGTGTGGATGGTGTGACCTTCTTTCTACTTGTCTATGTCGATGATATAATTATTACAGGTAATGATGACTCGGTTATATCCTCATTTGTCAAGCTCTTGGGCTCTCGGTTCTCATTAAAGACTTAGGCTCCCTATCGTATTTCCTTGGTATTGAAGTTTGCTATAACACTCATGGTATTTTACTTTCCCAACACAAGTACATCATGGATATTCTTGAAGCACAACATGCTTAGTGCCAAACTGTTGCAACACCTTACTCTACAGATGCTAATGACCTTATGATTGCATCCGCTGCTCCTTTTCGGATCCCTCCTTATATCGCCAACTCTTGAAGCCTTGATACTTATTGTTCACACGCCCGACTTGGCGTATCACGATTAACAAGCTCTCGCAATATTTACACGCCCTACAATCAATCATTGGACTACAGCCAAGCGTCTTCTTCGCTATCTCGTTGGCTCTTCCCATGATGGACTTGACTCCACAAGTCGTCCCTCTCAACTCTTTCATGCTTTCCGGATGCCGATTGGGGCGGCAATAAAGAAGATTATTCCTCGCCCAGTGCGTATGTGGTTTTTCTCGGCAAAAATTTGATATCCTGGAGCTCTAAAAAGAAGCGTTCCATTGCTCGCTCATCCACTGAAGCCGAGTATCGTGCTGTCGCGTCCACTGCTGCTGAACTTAGTTGGATTGTTAACCTACTTCACGATCTTCGTCAGCCAAGTGCTCAAACTCCTATTATTTTTTGTGACAATATTGGCACCACTCAGCTCTCGGCCAACCCAGTCTTTCACTCCCGTATAAAACATGTTGCCATTGACTATCATTTCATCCGTGATCTGGTTCAATGAGGTTCTCTTCGGGTTGCTCATGTCTCAGCTGCAGATCAACTAGCCGACGCATTAACAAAGCCTCTTCCTCGGTCTTCCTTTGATCAGTTCAAGTTCAAGCTCGGCCTCCACTCCCGGCGTCCAGCTTGAGGAGGCGTATTAGGACATCTCACGATATCTCACGTTTAATACCAAATATTCTTGTTTTTATTACAAAATATTCTTGTGTTTATTCTTGTATTTATTGCCAAATATTGTATCATTACCACTGTTAACTCTAGAATATTCTTACGATCACACTTGTAAGTGTATATAACTCTTGTAAATCATTGGCAATAATGAAAACCTTTCTTTGATTTATCTCAATAATTACAATCTTTGCTACCGTCCCTAAATATAAGTCGTTTGGATTGACCATGTGTTTGAATGCCTTAAATTTAAAAGATTAATGTCTAAAATAACTCTTGACTATCGTTAATGAAATAGTTATAAAATATTGAAAAATAGTTGAATTATTAATAAATTATGATAAAAGATGGAGGAAAAAAGTAATAAATGCTTCATTAATAATACAGAATAACTTATGTTATAAGAAAAATAAATAAAAAAAAAAATATAGAGTGATTTATATTGTGGAGTCTGGACGCGGAGAATTATTTTACATTAAATACCCCTGATGGAGTCTGGACGCGGAGATGAGCGATTGCCAGCTATGTTTCTGCTCCGCTCCTTTTTCGCTATTTCTACCGCATTTCCTTGTCGAAAATATAGTCCCATATAATCCCATTTGCTCTGTTATACTTTTACCCACAATATTTCACTTCCAAAATACAGCATAAAATCATTTCCATCTTCTTTTCTCTCTCAAACAGTATCTCCCGATTATCATAAAGATCAGAAAAATGTTAAGCAAGCTTCAGTTTGTGGTACTACTTTCTTGCATCATGGCAGCGGCCTCAGTAGTGGCTGGTAACTTCTATGAAGATGTAGATATAACTTGGGGTGAAGGTCGAGGCAAGATCGAAAATGGAGGCCAACAGCTTTCTCTTTCTCTCGATAAACTTTCTGGGTTGAAACTTACTCTATTTGGCGGTTTAGTGAACATATCGTGAGGATTCTCCTTTGTACCAATCTTAACTTCACTACAACCCTCTTTCGTTTCTCGAGAAAATGATACGACATCAATATGCTTGGTTTCTCTCGCGATGAACTGATCCTTAGCTAAACATATTGCACTTAGGCGTCACAATATATATCGGCTGATCTGATGCAACCCCAAATCATTGACTAGCCCGCTTGACGGACACCCTCATGCTTTGCTTGATAAGAGCCATATATTGCGCTTGATGGTTGATAAGGCTCTTTGTAGCACGAAGAGTAACTTTCGGTGACCTTTGCATTTCCCGATGTAAACACATAACCGATCATTGATTTTCTCATCAACATCACTGCATAATCGGCATCCACGATAACTTTGTGACGGACCCGATATCACCACCATAAATGAGACCAACATCAATTTGTACCTCACCGGTGCACTGAATATCCTTTTAACGACTTTCGGTGTTCCTTTCCAGGTTGAGCCATAAACCTGCGACAACCTTATTTGCTGAGCGAGAATCAGGCCTAGTGCATCTACATGGCATACATCAGATTTGCCATTTGCACTAGCATAAGGAACTTTGACATATACTCCTTCTCTTGGTGGTGTGAAGCATAAGCAGACAAATGAACATTTGATGCCATAGGAGTATCTATTGGTTTCTGGCAGACATCCCAAACTTGGCCAATATCTTACGCACATAACCTTACTTTGAGACAAGAACAACCTTCCGACGCTTATCTCTCAGGATCTCCATCCCAAGATTTTCTTGGCGACACCCAAATCTTCATTTCAAACTCGGCCTTGAGAAGGTTCTTGATTTTGAACATGAGACTTCCTTCTTTGTGGCTATCGACATGTCATCCACATCTGAGAACAAGATAGATATATGATCCATCTTTGTTGATTTGTAGTAAACACAGATGATCATATGGACTTACATTATAACCTCTTTGAAGCATGAAGCTGTCAAACCTTTTATACCTTTGCCTTGGAGCTTGCTTCAAACCATACAGCGATTTCTTCAACTTGCAAACATAGTTTTCTTTGCGGGAACTTGAAAACCCTCGAGAGTGTGTCATGTATATCTCTTATCCACCTCACCGTGTAAGCGGTTTTCACATCTAATTGCTCAAGTTCGAGATCTGCTTTGTGCCACCATTGCTAGTAACACCACGATTGAAGTGTGTCGACCTTTGGTGAAAATATTTCATCAAAGTCAACCCCTTCCTTCACCAGTGAATCCTCTTGCAACCAAGCGTGCCTTATACGACCCATACGCCTTTGTTATTCCTTCCCTTTTTCTTGAAGATCCATTTACAAGTCACAACCCCACTTGTCATTAAAATTTGTTTGACCAATTCCCAAATCGATTCTTCAATAATGACTCCATTTCATCTCCAGTGCATTTGCATACCCTTTGAGATATACATGCGTATCCTTTGCTTCCCTGTAAGTAGTAGGTTCAACAACCTCTGCTTCTTGACAACTTGAAGTGCATATCAGCCAAATCATCATATCCATATCTCCTTGGAGGTATCGACATTAGATCTTCTAGGCTCTTTGGCGGTAGACTCTGGCGATCAATGTTTGTATGGCCCATCCTTTGAGGTCTCGTGGCGGCTGGATCGGATTACGGTTCATTATCAGGGTCGGTATAGTGTTGATTTGGATCACTTGATTGTTGCATATCGGTGGACTCACTGAAGCTCCACTGTTTCTAAACCTTTATCAGTTAATACTTGGTTTGGACTCAGTAGACCTCCACTTGATGAGTTTAACATAGAATTTTCATCAAACACAGCGTCCTGCTTGAGGATTACTCTGGACTCTGCTTGATGACCAAATCTATATCCTTTCACTCCATCACCATACCCCACAAACACTCACTTCTTGGCTCTTGGCTCCAACTTCCACTTCACTAACATGATAGTAAATTTGTACTTCCAAAAACCCTTAGGCGAGTAGTCGGCGAGGCTTGCGACCACATCTCAAATGGTGTCTTGAGATTGATCCTGTGTGAGGGCTCTGTTGATTAAGTAGCAAAGGTGTCTTACGACCTCGCCCAAAATCTCCTTGATAAACCCGACTTGAAAGCATACATCTTGCCTCTCCGGTAGAGTTTGATTCATCCTTTCGGCTACACCATTACTGCTGGCGAGGTGTATTCCTTACGATTATGATGTGCGGCAATACCCTCATTGCACAAAATGAATCAAAATCCATCCGTGTAATTCGAGACCATTATCATCTGAAGCTTCTTGATTTTCTTGCTGCTTGATTCTCCACTAGGGCCTTCCACTTTGCTTGAAGTTCTTTTGAATGCATCACTTTTGTTCTTCATCATCACCACCCAAGTCATCCTTGAATAGTCATCTATGAATGACACAAAATATCTGTGACCACCCGATGACTCGACTCTTGATGGACCCAGATGATCTGAATGGATATAATCAAGTGTTGCCTTTGTATTGTGCAACCTGCTTGAGAATTTATACATGCAACTTCCCAAACACACAATGTTCACAAAGTCAGTTCTTGACCTTATATCCCAAGAAAACCTCTTGAAGAAAGAACTGCATACCGCTTTCACAGTGTGACCTAGTCTCGTATGTGCCACAGTGAGTCTCTTTGAGGCGAGTGAAGCTGCGAGGATCTGCTGTGCGGTGCAGTCTGATGAATCTTGTAATATATACAAGGTTCCCCTCTTGATGCCTTTAAGGACTACAAGCCCGAGATCTTTGAAGACATTCATTTGTCCACCTTCACCACTTGAAATTGAACCCCTAGCGTCAGATGGGTGAGAGATACCAAATTCTTGGTCATCGTGGAACATGTCTTACATCTTTCGGTGTACAAAATTTACCATCCTCTGTCCTTAACTTTACTTCTTGAGCCAATTCCACAACTTTGAGACCTTCTTTGTTGGCCGTATAGATTTGACCACCATCTATCTGCTCGTAAGTAGAAAACCACTCTGTTTGGACAAATATGGTAGGATGCTCGAGAATCAAGTATCCACACATCATTGTGGTGTGTAGAATCCACACCAACTAGAACCCGGATCCTCATTCAGTTGCTCGGTAGCCAAAGGCTGGCTTGTGTGCGAGTACCTTCCTGCATTGTTTCTTCTTGTGGACAATTGGACTTCCGATGTCACCTGCTCCTTCTGATGATTCTGAGACATCGATAGACTTAGGACCTTTGGACCACGACTTCTTTTCTTCTTGTCCATATCCTTTTCCACTATTCTTTGCTAGCTACTAGCCAGCCCGACTTGGTTATCACATTCAGCGACCTTGTGTCTAAGCTCCACTGGCATGTAAAGCGAGACCTCACATCACTCCAGCTCACTTGTATCATTTGACTATGAGCAGCGCACAAAGTTTTCAAATGATGCGGTAATGACACCAGCGGGATTAAATTTGCATCTTCATCTTCAATTTTAACATCAATATTCCTTAAATCAAGCAATATTGTGTTAATTTGGTCGAGATGTTCCTCGGTGGACTTAAACCATGCATCTTCAAATTTGAGACAACCTCTATTTCAACAACAACTTGTTGGTCGGTGACTTGGTCATATCTGAGGCTTTCAAGCTTCTTCCACAACTTTGTTGCGGTGTCTTACCTCGGCAACCTCGGTGATAACATCATGAGATAAGCACAACATGATGGTTGAATGTGCTTTCTCTTCCAGGCTGGCATAATCTCTTTGCTTTGTATTTGGTTTGTCGGATAAAGTTCACAAACCTGCTTTGTTTCAGCGATTTGCGCATCTTGATTTGCCCAGACCATTGTTCCTTCACTGTAAATTTATCGATTTTCGTTTCTGGTGACATCTTTCCTTGCTAAAGATCACAACTTTGTCCGCAGATCCACAGCACCTATTTGAAGGCCTTGGTGAAAGCGAAGTTGATCGTCTGATTGTTTTCCCGGAACCTTTCTCACGATACCACTTGTTATAAAAACTTTCTGGGTCCGGTTTCCAATCCAAGAATGAGTACCTTTTCGGCAGATTTGACCTTCAACTCAAGCTTGTCCTGGGAATTCAGCTGGAACTGTCACTACTTTCTTCGTAAGTACTCAAAATTCATGCTTTTCAGTTTGATGCAATTTAATTTGGTGATCGAATCAATTTGCTTACCCTGTTTTTTCCCCCCAATTCTTTGAATCAATGCAGTTGTCATCTCAAGGATCAAACCATGACGAGATTGATTTTGAGTTCTTGGGAAATGCTTCTGGGCAGCCATATACAATGCATACTAATGTTTATGCACAAGGGAAAGGAGACAAAGAACAACAATTCCGTCTTTGGTTCGAC
This sequence comes from Gentiana macrophylla, assembly GCA_026214975.1. NCBI lineage: Eukaryota > Viridiplantae > Streptophyta > Magnoliopsida > Gentianales > Gentianaceae > Gentiana > Gentiana macrophylla. The sequence goes on from CM047809.1 coordinate 106,171,815, forward strand.
CCTACTGCTGCCTTCCACACTTACTCCATTCTTTGGAATTCTCAACGCATCATGTAATAATTAACCCCAATTCCATCTTTTTATTATTTTTAGATATCTTGTATGAGCACGTTGTTTGACAAATGCATATTACTGTACAACATCTGAATTTGTATTGCATTTTTTTTGTTGTTGTGCAGATTCTTGGTAGATAACAGTCCAATAAGAGTATTCAACAACAACGAAGGAGCTGGAATTCCATTCCCTAAAACCCAGCCGATGAGAATGTATTGCAGTTTATGGAATGCAGATGATTGGGCAACACAAGGGGGAAGATTAAAGACTGATTGGAGTCTTGCTCCATTTGTTGCTTCTTACAGAAACCTCAACATCAATGGAAATGTCTTCAAGAATCCGCCGGCAGCTTCCTTGAATAATCAAGCATGGCAAAACCAAGGGCTGAATGCAAATGAAAGAAATAGGATGAGATATTTGCAGTCAAGATTCTTGATTTATGATTATTGCAAGGATTTCAAGAGGTTCCCCCAAGGTCTTCCTGCTGACTGCAAACTTTCCAGATTCCTCTGATATACTAATGTATTAAGACTCTATTTTTTTATTCTTTTATTGTGTACATTTAACATTCGTCAAAAAAGTTGAAATTCTTTATTCAATTGTTTGGGAAGAAATATTAAATAAATATTTGTACCCTACTTGGTATGTCATTCTATGTGTGTGGGTTTTAGAGACTAAACAAAATGTTGTTTTTTTATATTAATTTTGATATACACGAGCTGTATTTTCCAATTAATCGCAAACGAACTAGGTTTTTTAGAGGTTTTAAAAATAATTAATCAATATCGATTCTCAAAGTCTATGAGTGTAAGCTTGAAATGTGATTTTGCGCTATCTTTGTGCGGTGTGTGAGGATAGCGACAGAGAGAGGAGCACTGTACAGAGACAAATAGAAAAGCATCTAAAGACGTGTAGTATGTGGAAGTGACACAGATCATAGATGTGGAAGTGATACAAATAGATTATATTGAAAGGAACTTGCATTATATGTAGAAGATGTGTTTATAAAATGTGGATTTATAGATATGTAGCGAAAAGAATTTGGATCAAGTAATATATGCACATATAACAGAGGTATAGGACGGATCTGAACATGCTGACAAAATCCACAAGACGGACCACACAGAACATAAAGAGAGATTCAACAATATTTAGATTTAGATAGAAACAAAGGAAAATACAGGTCTGAGATCACAAAACATCAGATAAAAACATAAAAGAAAGGAAAGGTTCATCCATTTTACCAGACAAACATCGAGGAGAGGTGATAATAATATTTTTGGCATTATTGACCTCGGTGATGAAACACCTTCATCGGTCTCAGCAAATGTAGCATCAAAAGATGCCTTCTTTTTAGAACAAGTGTTGTGAAATCCGTCCACAGATCTTGACCGTTCAGAGGTAAACAAGGGTTGGTGTGCCTTCACAGTTATGCCAGAAAATTATCGGAGCAGGTGAGAGCTCCTCGTTTTATAATACAACCGAAAAGGGAAGAGAATCGGAACACTAGGCGAGAAAAGAATAAGAAAGATGGGTGCTTTTCTGGAAACAAAGAAGGGAGGAGAGAAGTTTTCTATGAGGAGAAGAAAGATTTCAGAGAAGTAATAAAGAGACAATAGAGAGATATCATCGGTTAATGAAAGAGAACGTTAGAGCAACCGTAGTAATAAAACTAATAGACATTCTCCAATCTAACAAATTTTGACACACAACTTATTTTGATTGGTTTAACTTTATAGAGATATTATATTGTTTTGCTTGGATGACAAGATGTCGTAGTAATCAAATTCTATTTTCCTTTCATACTGTTTTACTTAAGACACAGCTCAGGCCCACTTGTATATGTGGCACTTTATTCACCATATGTGATGCAACTTTTGTCATAGAAAGGCTTCTTGTACGCTCTCTACAAATAGAATATCATACAAACATAATCAGAAAAATCCTCTCCATTTGATAACTGTTATTTTGTTATTTAAAATATGCTAGTCTCTATTCTGACAAATAGTGAAGATAATATGGCTATAAGAGTCCCACTAGGGTTGCTCTTAGGTATACAGAGGGACTGAAGAGAGAGAGAGAGAGAGAGAGAGAGAGACGTGAGAGGGGTTCTCTAGGAGAGCATTGAATGTTTGAAAGAGGAGAAGACATTTTTGGAGAGGGAATTATGTGGTGGAGAAAGAAGATGCGAGAACCTTCTAGGATAATAGAGAATAAGAACCGGTAGTACGTAGAGATATGGTTGAGCAGTTGGGTGATATAAGACCAATTTCAATAGCTTCATAAGTCACGGTGGTAATGACAGCTTTTTACAATATGATACTGGCATTAAAATAACAACTCGGTAATGACTTTAAAATCCACTGTGAAAACTAAATGAATGGGGATAGGGGTGGCACTCTGTTCACTTGCCTATCCACATACCTTTTTCTCTCTCATTTTTTAATCACCGTCCAAATCAAGTCTATTTTAAGATCCACCCTCACTTTTTTTTGTATTTCTTTTGTGTCATTTCTATTTGTATAACATTTTTTATAAGGTCATTGTTGAGACATGATGGACATGGATGTGGTTATGGTGCCATGTAGGATGCTTTTGCTGATTTTTAAACAAAGTGACAATGGGAAAGATGTTGGCCACTGTGATTGGCCTAATGTGGTAGGTTTTAAGAAGGTAATCGGCTGGGAGCATGAGAAACAAGACGGCCGGATTATATTAAGAATAAAGGCCAGCCGAAATTTATAAAGATAGGTCATCATTTAATTTATTTATTTATTAGGCCCTTTAAAGCAGACTAGCCCACATAATTATAACACATAACTTGTATATAATTGGTCAAAATAAATTATGTATAAAACATATTTCCATAGCATAAATTATATGTTTTGCGCTATTACACAACATATCCTAGAGCGAATTTTAATCATCTATGATGTGTAGGATGTACCTACAAGAAATACTCAATAAAGAATGTTAGTACATAAGATAGGAGTTAATTAACACATAACAAGGGTAATTATGGTAATTAATCAAACTTATGAAATGAGGGCACAACAGTTTCAAGTTCCTGGAAAAGAAGGGTATGTTTTCAAGTTGAGGAAGTCCTTGTATAGACTCAAGCAATCTCCAAGATAGTGGTATAAGAAGTTTGTGACTATATGATCCACACAGGCTATAATGAAGTTCATATTTCTATTGTGTTTATCACAACAAAATGAAGGATGGTTCAATCATCCATCACAGTTACGTATGTGGATGATACGTTAATAGTTGATGTGAACAAGTCTGACATTCAAGATTTGAAAAAATCTGGTCAAAGTTGAATTTGAGATGAAGGATTTGAGGGAAGCGAAGAAAATTATGGTGATAGAGATCTACAGAGATAGAAAGCACATGAAGTTATTTCTACTCAAAAGGATTATATTGAGAAGATATTGTCCAAGTTTGGCATGTGAGCTGCCAAAACATATAGACACACCAATGACACCCAATCTACATATGTCTGCCGCGTTTGCTCCATAGTCAGCTGAGGAGAAAGAATGCATGGCAAGAGTTCCATATGCTAGTGCAGTATGGAGTCTGATGTATGCCATGATCTGCACTAGGCCTGATTTGGCACAGGCAGTCAGTGTTGTCAGCATGTTTATGGCTCAACCCGGTAAAGAACACTATAAAGTTGTGAAGAGGGTATTCATGTACCTTATGTTAGGAAATCTACGCGGGAACGCAGCGGAATTCAAAATTTTATTTCCTTTTAACCAGGATTGACTTCGTTTAAACAACAAGCATAAAAGAAGTAGGCGGTGAATACCTTGCTTGATCTAAAATATCGGCGCTTTAACCATCCAAGGAGAGTAGTGGTGCACGGAGCCGCCATGGCGTTCGGCCTCTACCATTTAGTCCACACGAACAACCCGCCGGAATCCACCATTGGATTGCTACTAGAAACACTCGGTTGCTAGATCGACTTTTTCTCTCTCTCAAAACTCTCTCTAAGAAGCTCTCTCATTTTCACAAGAACTATTAGCTCTTGGAATTGTGATAAACAAAAGAGCTAACCAACCCCTCCTTTAAATAGAGTGTGGTGCGCCCCTATTGTCTCCCAATCTTATTGGGATTAGCTTCCTAGTAGATTGAGGAGAAAAAAAACATTTTTCCTAATAAAATAAGGAAAATGCCTTTGATTGATTTATCTCATTAATATTTAATATATTATATTAAATGTTTTCCTAAGATATATATTGACAATATCTTATATTGAATATATCTTTATCTTACTACCATAAATCTATTTTCCAAAATCAATTAACATCCATTATTAATATTATGGTAATCTTATTAATTAAATTGCACAATTCAAATGTATCAATATACTTTGAAAATGGCGTCCCATATATCCTAGATTTGGCATCAGGAATACTATGATTAATTAATTTGTAAGATACATGTATATCATATATATATATATATATATATATATATATATATATATATATATATATATATATATATATATATATATTAAACTTCATAATAAATAAATACTACCATATTAATTTACTACTATAACCTTTATAGTCATAAGATAAATTCCTTCCTTATTTAGTTTCTCAAGTATAACCACATTTTAATCCGGCTAGATGTTCTTGTGTGTGTGACCCGATAGGCTTCCGAATATATTGGCCGAAGGCACAAAGTGCAAATTATGAAAATGCCCTTCATACCTAACGATCACGGGATAGCGTCTAGCAACACACCGTGACCCCCAATCATCAAAAGAGTCAAATGCAATGACTACTACATTTCATATGAAACAGTTACCGTGTAAATAGAATTCTATCGCTGTAATAATATCCATATGGTCATACGTCGAGTGTCAAGCATCAAAGACCACATCTTATAATCTGGATATCATGCTCTCTTAAAGTAACTCATTTAATTTCACTTTGCAAAGATTCACGAGAGTAAGACATTCCTTATAAGAAGGCCCTTTCGGATATTCACCCCTACTGGTAGGGTACGTGATTCCCAGACGACCAAACATGTACACTCCGCATGCTTCAGTATCACACCCAATCACTACTGCATGATCGTCCCATGGCCAGGGAAAACCTCAATAGTGTCAAAACATGACAATCCACACCGTGATGCCATGTAGACTCCGGTCTTAAGGATAATTACACAACCGCCACATAGTGTGACACTTAAAAGTGTAAGTGGGTCCGTCCAACATCGCATTCTCAATACACGTACCACGAACAATCCAAGTGTCTCTACACTTCGATAGGCGAGATCTATCCACGCTTACTTAAAGGCGAAGACATATAATACGTGCTAGTCTGTTTGTACTTATCGATTGCCACTGTTTAATAGTACATAAAGCTAGAGACATTTAAGTATCAAACTTATTAAAGTGATTAGAGATCTCATCAACTATAATCGCCTATCATGGTTTTTCTATCACGTTTAATACTAAGGACATTATCATATAACAATTCATAATTGGTTCTTTAAAAGAACAAATATATGACACCGAGAAAAGCCATTTAATGCATGTATAAACATAAAGAAATAGTAGAAATAATCCGACCGGTCGGATCCGGTCCAAATCGATTGGGTTTAGGATACTATTTCAACACTTAGAGAAGTACTTACGATGTTGGACTCATTTATGTAGATTATACTCAATGTTTGATCACGAGTATTGTGATTACGATTATCTTTGCCGATATGAACAACATGAGATCTATAATTTGGGAGTGTGTTTACTTTAGGTGGTTACGTGGTAAGTTGGAAGGCAACATTACGAAACACCGACATTATATACTACAAAGGAAAATATCGGTATTGATGAAGCGACAAAAGAGGCAATGTGGTTAAAGGGCAAGTCAATGATACGAATCGCATCAAAATCAAGCTAAGGTGTATTGTGACGGTTTAAGTGGAATATGTGATGGAGGACCATCCAAGGAGCTTACAAAAGATCCTTTGAAGATAAGAGATGGACCGGTGACGATTCCAAGCCAAAAGGATGAAAGAAGCATTAAATGCACTTGTTGTTGAGTTGCATGACAAGGCATCAAGGTATACATCAATATGCTTCGCCAAAGATCGAGTTCATAATGAAAACCAAGCACAATGATGTGAGATACCATTTTCTAAGGAATGAGAGGAGGATCAAGGTGAAATAGATCCATGACCGATGTCAATCCTATTTGATATGTTCACTAAACCTGTTCCAAACAGTATGTTTCAAGCGTATGTTCAGACTTCTTGAACATCCAAAGTCGTTAACTTGATCGGAATAATTTGAAGTGGGGGTTTCTTTGAGGTATTAAAATCTGAAGAAACGAGGAAGTATGGCACTTGGTTGTGCATCTAGTCTTTCAGTTTACATGAAGTTCAAGTCAAAGTGGAGATTTGTAAGGCTAACATGAACTATGCAACAAGTTTGTGTTGGGAGCCCATTTGGTCAGCTGAGTAACATACTATTGTTGTTGAGTTTGGTGTTCAGTTGTGAGGTCAGCAGTGTTGATCGTCTGCTGAGTTGCGTTGGTTATCAGCGTTACTTGGGGAACACATGTGCATGGATTCCGTCTGTATTGAGGGTTACTTCTGGGGTATTTCAGTCATTGTCTGGTTTGGCTCTTAAGGCGGTGAGAGTTTGATTCCATAGGCCTATAAATACCAATGTAATCGTAACATTTGTGTAACTCTCTATCAATAATAAAATATCCTCGTTTGTCCACGGAGTAGTCGACAAATTGTCGAAAATCATGTTAAATGAGTGTTCTTTTGTTTACGCCTTGTTTGATTGTTAATCTGTCTCTTATTTCTCAAATCACCATCAATCCCGACGACCCATTACAAAACATCCAAAGAAGAAGAAAATCCGAGACAACATCAGGGCTCAAGTGGCCTTTATACCAACAGATCGACAAAAAGCTCATGGGACTCCAACTCCATGTCGGCGTGATGCCATTTGAGCTTAAGCGAAGCTTAGTAAAGTTTTGTCATTACATATCTTACAACCGGTGTATTAAAGCTTGAAGTTGGTGTTTACGATGCCGGGAGTCAATGGTCGCAATGCCACAAGCCTAACGGCTCTCGATACCAAGAACGAAAAACAAAAACTAAAGAATTATAAATTTGGAAAGAAGAAAATTGTTGGAATTATCATCGTCTTCGTTTCATCATCTTAACGCTTACATATCAGATGCCCAGCGTCAACACTTTAGCTTGCATATATGGGGAGGAAAAAATCTATTGTCAACAAATTCTCAATAAACAAAATTCAAGAAAAGATATACATCACCTCTTAAATATCAGGTGTCCAAGATAAGCAATGTCAAAGAGCGATAATAACCAACTCTATCATTGAATCAAACACTCTTGTTAGATTTTACATGTGCGGTTTTATTGGTAAGAGATTTTAACGAGACAAAACTCCATTGTTGGGGAAGCGTTGGAGTTTTGGAAGGCGGGTTAGTCCGCTTTGATTGTATTTTGATTTACAATTTGCCTCCCGTTCGGTTATATTGAATTTTTCACAAACGACTATAATATTTTGGTTATGAAAATTAGTTATACAAGTTTATTATACACATTTTGGTTATGATTTTGTATTCGATTCGGTAAATGGTTTGGTTTTTATTTCATTTGGTTTTCGGTTCGGTTATGAATAATATATAGAATTAACCATAACCGAACTGAAAATTTCGGTTTCTCTATAATACTAGCCGAAAGCCGTTATTAACCAAACTGATTCGAATCAAATAACTTGATTCGATTCGATTTTCAAATAATCCGTATCCGTATACACTCTAATGTAAAAGAAAATTAAATATCAAAACAACTAGTTGGATCATGGATGTCTCACTGTGTACAGCTTTCGTTCCGTCCCTTTTTGACCCAATGAATCTACTACCATATTACAAAAAGATTGAAGCATCCCCCACTGGACGCGGATATGCCTTACTCGATAGTCACGAGTAAATGAGCAATTGCCAGCTTTCTTTCAGCCCTGCATCATTCTGCTCTGCTATTTCCACCCCATTTCCTTAACAAAATTATACCAACCTATACTATATATATATTGCTAAATTCTCTCTAATAACTTCACTTCGAAATATAAGCAGAAATCCCTTTACATTTCCTTCACTCTCCATCAATTTCTTCAAAGCTCTCCATTAATTATAGATATTATAAGAAAAATGTCGAGCAAACTTCAGTTTGTGATACTACTGTCTTGCTTCATGGCAGCTGCCTCAGTAGTGGCTGGTAACTTCTATCAAGATGCAGATATAACTTGGGGTGAAGGTCGAGGCAAGATCGAAAATGGAGGCCAACAGCTTTCTCTTTCTCTCGATAAACTTTCTGGGTCCGGTTTCCAATCCAAGAATGAGTACCTTTTTGGCAGATTTGACCTTCAACTCAAGCTTGTCCCTGGGAATTCAGCTGGAACTGTCACTACTTTCTTTGTAAGTACTCAAAATTCATGCTTTTCAGTTTGATACAATTTTGGTGATCGATCGAAACAAATTGCTTAATTACCCTGTTTTTAATCCAATTATTATTGAATGAATGCAGTTGTCATCCCAAGGATCAAACCATGACGAGATTGATTTTGAGTTCTTGGGGAATGCTTCTGGGCAGCCATATACAATGCATACTAATGTTTATGCACAAGGAAAGGAGGCAAAGAACAACAATTCCGTCTTTGGTTCGACCCAACTGCTGCCTTCCATACTTACTCCATTCTTTGGAATTCTCAACGGATCATGTAATAATTAAGCCCATTTCCATCTCTTTTTAAATAATTTTTAGATATCTTTGTATTAGCACGTTGATTTGATAAATACATTGTACAACATCTGAATTTGTATTGCATTTTTTTGTTGTTGTTGTTGTGCAGATTCTTGGTAGATAACAGTCCAATAAGAGTATTCAACAACAACGAAGGAGCTGGAATTCCATTCCCTAAAACCCAGCCGATGAGGATGTATTGCAGCTTATGGAATGCCGATGATTGGGCAACACAAGGAGGAAGATTAAAGACTGATTGGAGTCTTGCTCCATTTGTTGCTTCTTACAGAAACCTCAACATCAATGGAAATGTCTTCAAGAAACCGCCGGCAGCTTCCTTGAATAATCAAGCATGGCAAAACCAAGGACTAAATGCAAATGAAAGAAATAGGATGAGATATCTGCAGTCAAGATTCTTGATTTATGATTATTGCAAGGATTTCAAGAGGTTCCCCCAAGGTCTTCCTGCTGATTGCAAGCTTTCCAGATTCCTGTGATTATAATGTAATAAGTCACTATTTTTTTTTTCTTTTATTGTGTTGTGCACATTAAACATTCGTCAAAAGGTTGAAATTCTTTATTCTTTGGTATTACTTTATTAATGTGATGTAGTATTCTTCAGTCCATTTTATTTTATTGATCTTTAACCTTTAGACTACGATCTAATATTCTACAATTCGATTTAATTCAATTAAAAAAACAATTTAAAGCCTTTTATTTGTTATCTGGTTTTTCTTCATAGTCAGGGGCAGATGTTCTAAAGTCTTAACAATGGCGAACATTTGTCTGGTCTTCTTCAAACAAATTTTTTTTAATCATAGTACATTGTTTACTCCCTCTCATGAGAATCCAAATTAACTCATGCATAATGATAAAGTCAATCCTAAAAGTCTACACCAACATCATCGGGTGGTTATGAATGTACAATTTTATTTTTCCCTTTCATTTGTTCTTGTAACGTCTACATCATCAGTAAAGTAATGTCTTGCTTCACCCTCTTATACTCGTGTGAGGCATATAAATGTCTTTGTCAACTTCGGGTTAAGCAATTTTAGATCAACGAGGACGACAGTCTTGTTAGCATATATATTTATATACTATTATATTAGATATTTAGTATTTGTCTTAGAGGCATTTTAGTCTTTTTGTGTTTGGTTATATAAGCCATTCTTGTAACCCTAAACCCTAAGTTTTTCCACACATTTGGTTAGCCAATGCAAGAGTTCTTCTTGTTCTTGATTTCTTAGTTTCTTGACTTATTGATTTCTTGTTTATACCAATCCTAACGTGGTATCGGAGCTTGATCATATGCAAAGACAAAGTTTTTTTTTTTTTTTTTTTTTTTTTTCTCCTGGTTTTCTGTTGATTTTTCTACGGTGTTTGGTGAGTTCCATTTGCTCAATTTCTGTGTTTTCTTGTGGTTTGTGGTTGAATCGGCCTTTTGATTCGTTGAGTCTTGTGTAATTGTTGGATTCGATTTCGTTTTAGTTTGAGTTGTGCATCTTGTTCAAATGGTGGCGGTGATGATTCGCGCTGCAGACAATTAGTGTTCGCTTGATGGTAAAAACTATTCATATTGGAGTTATGTAATGAAAATTTTTGAAAGGCAAGCAGATGTGGGGTTATATCTCTAGTATTGTTATGGCTCTAAATCGGAGATGGCAAGTATGTTGAATTGATGGAGAAGTGAGATACTTGTAATTCAAAATTCATTACTTGGATTAATAACTCTGTGGAGAATATGATTGGTATGCAATTGGCCAAGTATGATACTGCGAAAGAGGTTTGGGACTATTTGGAGAGGTTATATGTGCGTTCTAATTTTGTTGTCCAATATCAGTTAGAAGTTGATATTCCTTCCATGTCACAGAATGATAGAAGTATTCTGGAATTTTATTCTGAAATTACTGCTCTTTGGGATCAATTGGCTGTGACTGAATCTGCTGAGTTGAGGGCATTTGCACCTTATATTTCTCGTATGGAGGAGCAACGTCTTGTTCATTTGTTGATGGCTCTTCGACCAGAATATGAAAATTGTCGTGCGTCCATCTTGCATCGCACTCCTTCACCTTCTGTTGACTCTGTTCTTCATGAGTTGTTGGCTGAAGAAACTCGTCTCAAGACTCAAACTGAAAAGGGAGTTCACACTCCATCTGCATCTGTTTTAGCAACCCCCTCACAATAGAACAAGTCAAATGCTAAAACAAGTCGTGATTGTCATTACTGTAAGCAACCAGGGCATTGGAAAAATCAGTATCCTGAATTATTAGCACTGCAGAAAGCAAATGGTTCGAAGCAAGGTGACAGGTCACAACAACAGCAACGTGGTGGACAACAACGGTCATACTCTATGGGGTAAGGGCAGCCCTGTAGTAGCTCTCATCAGATGACTGTTGTGTTGGTCCATCCATCGGGTGACCCGGTTGTGGATTCTTCTGTGAATTCTACTATGGACTCTCTTGCGGAGCAGTTTCAGAGGTTTCTTGCTAGCCAGTCTCAAATTCAGATTGCTCCTCAGTCTCAGCACTATGCCATGTCTACTCGTTCTGCCACATGTTTGGCCCCATTGACTGGTCAGGTGAAAATTCACCTGTATGGGTTTTGGACTCTGGAGCCTCTTATCATATGTCCCCCGATAAATCTTCATTTACATCTATGTCTTATGATTCTCTTTCACTTAATATTATGACTGTTGATGGAACACCCTTGTCGTTGAGTGGCATTGGTACAATCCACACTTCACATTTCACCATCCCTAATGTTTATTGTATTCCCCAACTTACTATGAGTCTTGTCTCGGTTGGTCAATTATGTGACTTTGGTTACTTTGTTCATTTTTCTTCCACCTCTTGTCATGTGTAGGATCCCAAATCCAAGAGGTTGATTGGGACAGGCCGTAGGTAGGGGGACTCTATATTTTGGATGAGCTGGAGATTCCGGGTCATGCAGCTGCCACTACTGTTGACCTATCTTCTTTTCATTGAACTTCTTCATCTTCTAAGTTTTATTTGTGGCATTCTAGACTTGGTCATGTATCAGGCTCTCGCTTAAAATATATGAGCCATAGTGGTGTTTTGGGAGATTTGCATCCTTATGATATTTCAGATTGTAGTGGATGTAAACTTGGAAAAAATTTTGCCTTGCCTTTTAATCAAAGTCTATATGAATCTCGTGCACCTTTTGATTTAGTTCATTCGATGTTTGGGGTCTGCTCTGTTCCAACAAAAGGAGGGTCTAGATATTATGTTTCCTTTATTGATGATTATACTCGTTACTGTTGGGTGTATCTGATGAGACATCCTTTTGATTCTATTGATATATATATATACTGCTTTTCAAGCCTATGTCAAAACTCAACACTCTACTGTTGTTAAATGCTTTCGTTCTGACTTAGGTGGGGAATATACTAAGGGAGACCTTTTTGACATCTTTACATCTGATGGTACAGTGCATCAATCTTCATGCACTGATACCCCACAACAAAATGGTGTTGCTGAGAGAAAACATAGACATATTGTTTTTTTTTTTTTTTTTTTGAGGGGAATAGACATATTGTTGAGACTGCCCATTCTATGCTTTTATCAGCTAGTGTTCCAAGCGACTTTTGGGGTGATGTTGTTCTCACATCCGCTTACCTTATTAATAGGATCCCCATTGCTCATAATCGAGGCATTTCTCCTTATGATAAGTCATTTGGCCATACTCCCGATTACTCTCGTTTGAGAGTTTTTGGTTCCACTTGTTTTGTCCATCGTCCACATGTAGAATGTACAAAATTATCTTCTCGTGTTGCTATATATGTCTTTCTTGGGTATGGCATAGGACAAAAAGGTTATCGTTGTTATTGTTAGGAAAATATCATCGCAATAGAGGCGATTTATGGATCTAGATCTACATGTATATCGTAATAAAACATTAAATCTACATCTACAAGTTAGTTTGTGTATCATACCTTTTGGATCTCTAAATCCAAATCGAAGAACCGCAAGGATGATTTGTTGGGAGTAGATGTGATGAGCACCATGACCTTCCGTCACGTGTGATCCAAGCAATTCCCGGTGGAAGGAATCCTCGACTCGAACCCTCCGATATGCTACCAGAAAAATCACCAAAGATTTTTCCTCTCACATGGCCGAAATTTCTCCTCCCTTTTTAAGTGAAGAACTCGAAATATTGTGTGTGTTGAGGCAGGAGGAACTCTCTTTATATATGAGAGTAAAACTTAGCCTCCAAGGATTTTATTATTCAATAAATAAATCCATAAATAAAAGATAATCTCATAATATTTTAGAACAAATCTAAAAATAATATTTATCTTTATTTATTACCATAAATATTTATCCAATAAATATTTTATACACACATGTCTTTTTAACACACAAGAAAACTAATTCCTTGTCAAAATAAAACATATGGCGCCACATTTTATTGACCTAGTCAATATCAATTTTGGCATTACACAATAATTGGGCAAGATTATGGAAAATGTCTTTTCACATATTTAATTATTTAGCCCAACTAATTTAATAGTCCACTAAACAATTAATTCACATATCGTTTTAATAAAGTCCAACATGAACTAAATTAATATTATTAGGATTCGACGTCCGAGAATATCTATGCTATATTAGGAGGCACGTCGGGGACCATGGACTAATAATCGTGGCTCCGATAAATCAAATAAATAATTATCGTGACGAATAATAATTATATTCGATAAATCAATCACGAGGAATATGCCACCATAATCCCGTGATTGCACTCCTCCGATTATAAGATTATATTTATCTCCTCACGAGAAAGTAATAAGCGTCCTTGATATAATCATCTCATATGGATTAATCTCCATAGATTTATTTCATTCTAAATCGGGAAGTTACCGTTAACCCTTTTCAGAACATCTTGTCCTTACTTACCATTAACCCCAGTGATCAATAATTCAAATAACTCACTTTGGTAGCTAATCGGTGTAATATGAATCCCATGGATCGATCAATGTGCAGGATTAACTCATAAAGAAGCTGTCTATCTACTTCCATAAATGGAAGGAATGGATTTCGTATCTGTGATAACACTGACTACTCACTCAATCGATTACAATGCCAAGATGGGGTAATTCGGATCACAGACTCGGTGTAATCCTTAACCGTCAAGTCAAACCTCATACCGATTCAAGCGGTTTGGATCGTGATCACCTCGAGATTAAGATATATCCATAATATGATCATCTAACGATTCGATAAGACTTCTCAATTACGGAATTATATTGAGAACTCGAGATCAAATCGGTCGATACTATATGATATATCTATCATATATAAATGCCCCATTAGGTTCCTTAAACGAAAGTCCGGATAAGGCGATCACACCTATCGTGTTATGGGCGCATTAATAATGCGTTAAAGGGAGACCCGATACTCTCGATTAACTTTACTATGGACTAATTGTATTTTAAGTACATCTTCACTAACTCAATCCTCCCGTGTATGTCTCATACTTTGAGTTTAAATGATTACATAAACGATATACTCGGGGTTTTCTGTAGTGTAAATACTATTGTCATATCGGTGATTATGAGAATAATAAATATGAATAATAACATCATTTCATTTATTAAATAAAACAATTACAAAAATTGTCTTTCGGGCATCACACTAACAATCTCCCACTTGCACGAAAGCTTGTGATTAATTGTTTTAGAGCACACCCTATTATTTAAAATACTGACAAACTATCACTCCCACTTGCTCTAAAGCAAATGAGACATGTCTCTAATACCTATAGTCTCAAGTGTCGACTAAAAGCTTCAATCGGCAGCGTCTTGGTGAATGGATCGGCGGGATTATCGGCGGAGGCGATTTTCTTGACGGAAATGTCCCTCTATCGACAAAATCGTTGATCACCCAGTATTTTCTCTCTATATGCTTCGACTTACTTGTGCTTTGAGGTTCTCTAGAGTTGGCAATGGCCCCATTGTTATCACAATAGAGAGTAATAGGATCCTCGACATTCGGGACAACGCCTAATCGATGAACTTTCTTAACCAAAGCGCTTCTTTAGGCGCCTCCGAGGCGCTATGAACTCGGCTTCCATTGTTGAATTTGTCTTTGGATTGCTTTTGGCTTCTCCATTCAATCGCACCGCCACCAAGCGTAAACACTTGAACGGAGGTAGATTTGAATCATCTGTCGATTGAAATCGAGTCGGTGTATCCCGCTAGCTCAAACTCCCACTCGAATAGGCGAGCATATAATTTACGGTTCTCTTCAAATATTTGATGAGATTCTTTCTTCTTTGTCGATCACGGTTGCCTGGATTTGACCGAAAGCGGTGACTAATCCAACGCCGTAACAAATGTCAGGTCGTACACCTCATGGCATACATAAGACTACCAATGCCGAGGCATATGGCACTCTTCCCATAGCTTCAATCTCTTGGGGGTTTGAGGCCCTGAGTCTTAGAGAGGTACACGCCGTGGCGGGTTGGTAGAAAACCCTTCTTTGCGTTTTTCCATCTTTGAGCGTGCTAGCACCTTATCTATATAAGTTGCTTGGGGCCGAGCCAACATCTCATTCTTGCGATCCCTTATAATTTGGATCCTAGAACATAACTCGCTTCTCCCAAATCCTTCATTTGGAATTGCGTGGTCAACCAACTTTTTACGTCGGACATCATCCCCTTATTGTTGCCAATTAGGAGTATGTCATCGACGTACAACACGAAAATACAACACTATCTTTGATAACCTTCTTGTACACACAAGATTGACAAAGTGTTGTTGAAATCATAAGACTTGATCGTGTGATCGAATCTATGATACGAGAGCGAGATGCTTGCTTCAAACCATAAATGGATCTAAGCAACTTGCACACCATGTGCTCTCGACCTTCTTCAATGAATCCTACGGTTCTTTGCATATAGATTTCCTCGTCAAGAAAGCCGTTTAAAAGCATTTGTCTTAACATCCATTGCGAGATCTCATAATCCGGACATGCGGCAATCGAAAGGAGGATGCGGATGGTTTTCATCATGGCCACAGGTGAGAAGGTTTCCTCGTAGTCAATACCCTCTCATTTGTGTGTAACCTTGGCTGGCTACCGGCCGTGCTTTGAAGGTTTCGACCTTCCCATCCACTCTCTCTCTTTCGCTTGTAGAGCCATTTACATCAATGGGTCTTTCACCACGAGGAAGTTCTACCGGTTTCAGGCCGAGTTAGAGTACATTGACTCCATCTCTTGATTCATAGCGTCAATCCATTTATCCTTATCATGATCCAACAAGGCCTTCTTATAGGTCAAAGGGTCATCTTCCACCCCATCGAGGCGACTACATTAGCCTCTAAATCCATCACCGTACCGAGGCGGTGGCGAACCACTCTCGCGATGCGTGCGGGTGGAAGCGAGGAACGTCGGAAGTGATTGTTGTATCATTCGTGTTGTTTATAGGGACATCGGCGAGCCACAATAGGTGCGATGTTATCGGAGAGTAATTCCTCTAGTACAATTTTACTTGAGTGCGTGGTCTTTCATGTAACTTTCTCCAAAAGCGTAGCGTTAGTCGAGACTAGCACTTTGTTATCTTCCGGATCGTAAAATAGACCACCACGTGTACCTTTTGGATAGCCTACAAATAGACATACTTTAAATGCGTGATTGTAGCTTGGTAGTCTTGTCCATCGGCGAGATGTGCGGGGACAACCCCATATCTGCGGAAGTGGCGCATGCTTTCGCGATGTCGTGACCACATTTCAATGGGTGTCTTTTCGACCAGACTTGGGCGGTCTTGCATTCAAAATGTAGACCGGCTTTGCTTAAAGCATAACCCAAAAAAGGATATAGGTAGTGGCGTAGCTCATCATTGATCTTACCATGTTGATCAATGTCCTGTTTCTCTCTCGGCAACTCCATTCTCTTTGAGGTGTCTAAGCGTGAGCGTTGGAAACAAATCCCATTTCACCAAGTAGTCAATGAACTCGGTATCTAAATACTCACCTCCACGATCCGGCGGAGGCATTTCAATGACTTGCCTGGTTGCCTTTAAACTACGCTTGGAACTCCTTGAACTTTCAAAAGCCTCGGATTTCTATCGCGCGAGATAAACATAACCGAATCTCGAGTAGTCATCAATGAAAGTCACGAAATACTCGTATCCGCCTCACAGCTTGTGCGTTCATCGGACCACAAAGTGCGAATGCACTAAGTCTAGAGTTCTGTGGCCACTTTTTACCTTTTGATGAGAAGGGCGCTTAGTCATTTTTTCCTCCAGGCAACACTCGCAGGACGCAGGCGGTGTGTCAACAGATGACTCACCTAAGGCATGAGCCTTTACTAGTCTTTTGAGTCTTTCCAAGGAAATATGGCGAGCCTTAGATGCCACAAGTATGTTTTATCTTCTTTTATTTGAGAAACTTTACGCCTTTTAGCGAGATCTTTGATGGCGGTTTTAAACATTTGAATTAAGTAGGGAGCTTTATGTGGTTTTACAAAATATAAACCATTTTCATTCGTAGTTGAACATAATTCAAAACCATTTTTGAAATAACAAATTCACCATTCATAAATAAAGCAGAAAATGATTGTTCAACCAAGGCGAGAATAAGAAATCAAATTTCTCTGAAATTGGGAATAAAATAAACATTGTCTAAATGTAAAATTCTATTATTGAAATGCAAATCCACAGCTCCCTTTGCTTTGCTTGAAATGGCGCTTGAGTGCCTACTCGCATCACTTGAGAACCCTCTTCCGACTCCTCATAAGAACTAAGAATGCAATGAAGAACATACATGGTTAGTAGCTCCAGTATCAAGTATCCAATTGGACACATCTTTAGCTACATTAAAAGATTCCAAGAATAGTAATTCTAAATTACCTTTCTTATCTTTTCAATGATGACCTTGACTTTGCCATCTTTCACATCACGAAGATATTACGGACAATGGTGTCTCCAATGTCCTACCTCCTTCTGATAAAAGCATTTGCCCTTGGGCTTGGCCTCGTCGATTTTCTTGGCTTTCTTCGTCTTTTCTTCATTGGTTTGAGCACAGGTGCAACATTTCCCTTCTTCTTCGGTTTTGCCTTAGGCTTGTTTGAAGACTTAGCCCGGCCATATTGGCTTGACTTTCTTATCCCCTACTTGGGCTTTATCTTTCGATAGTAGGCCCTCGTAGATTGTCACTCATTCAATATACGTGTCATGGATAATTCATATTTTCCCATCGAGATCTTGAGTTTTGAGCAGGATAAACTCGAGTCAACGATTCCAAAATCATTGATACTTGAGTTGCCTCATCAAACTTTGATCCATGAATACCGGCGTCGTTGAAGTGGCGATCATATTCAAAACATGACCATTCACCGCTTGACCCTTCTTCGGTTTAGTGTTAGCGACCAACTTTGATGGCATCGTGTCTTGCTTGGTTGCTAGGTGATCCAAACATCGTAGTAAGTTTCGCATGATTTCTCTGCGGACTCAAACTCCTCAATCGGGTCCTAATGACCTCGACACGACGCCGCTAGGATGAGCCCACGAGCCCGGTTGTCGGCCCGATCCGGCGATTCATTTGTTCGATCTCGACTTTACCAGGTTTTGGATCGCGGCGTAGGGCATTCGAAGTGAGTACGTGTTGCACATTCTCGTATGTGAGTACCACGTTTAAGTTACTCTTCCATTTCTTAAAGTTGTTTCCCGTTAATTTTTGAATGAAGCGAGAAATTTGAGTAGACATATTTCTTTGAAAATTAAAATGACATACATTAATTCAAGTTTAACACTACTATATAAATTTATTTTTAGGAATTGTAAACTAAAATTAAGTCTACTCTACCATTCAAGGTTTTAACCTTGCATCTCGATGCCGCCGTAGGGTAGGTCAAAGAGATCAACGGTTAAATCAATGAATAACTTGTGAGAATCGGACATCCACGAGAATCGAACATCCCTTTATTCATTGACTACCTTCCTTTTTTAGCCTAGGTATTACCAAAAATACCCTTGATGAGTGTGACCTACTATATCGGATCTCTTGTAGTGCGCCCGAGTGTGCCGTCGTAGGATAGGTCGGTGACCCGGCGAGTACCCGAAATCCTATCCTTTCGGAGACCAAGCCATGAATGTTGATAGGGGTGAACACCATCCGTGAGGGGACGAAATCAAAGCGCCCGCGGCGTCACCCTTCTCTCACTTACTTGCATCTATAGTAGAGACCGTGGGGTTGGTTGTCGCCTTCCCGCTCCCACTCAATATTTTGGAAGTGGTGGTGGGTTAACTAACCACGTCTTTTGATGTTAACATAAAAGCACATGAAATCAAGGATTCGAATGGTGTCGGTGGCGTAGGCAAGCCTACCCGCCCTATTCGTTGGAACATATGTGACGATCGGACGAAATCGGGTCAAGAGAGCCGCGTTTGAGATGGGAAGGAATCACCCCTCCGTTCTCGGTGTGGCTTAGTCTTGCCGGACCCCGTGCATACATCACACTAGGAGGGTTAAGTCGGTCGAGCCAAGCTCGGTTGACCACCCAACCTATAAGCGAACCGTTTTTATCCAAGATTTATTGTTTTTTACCATCATTCAATCTAAGTAGACACTACGAATCGAAAGCGTGATCTCGTTGGAGCTTTAAGGCGGTTCACCGAGAACACACACCGAAAGGCTAACGATTTCATAACCCGTCCTCGGATCTTTAATTAGTTACTAAATTAATTAATTACCACGTATTAATTAAATTTCAACTAATTACGCGAGTTTGTATACATGCCTATTTTAATTACCAAAATTAAAATTCTACATGTATGCATGGAGTGGATTTATGATATGAATGCATGTCATGGCAATTCCGATTTTATGTCTATTTTATGATCAAACACATAAAAAAATAAATTGCGGAAAAATTAAACACCGAGATGGATCGTTGGTACCCCCGACTAACCTATTTTCTAAGGAAAAGTAAAAAAAAATTTAATCTAAGTCTTCAAATCTCAATCTTCGATCTTGATCTTGAAAAAACTTAGGATCTTGAAGCGATCTTTTACATGAACCACGAGCAGCGAGGAGAGGAGGCCGTAATATACCAATATATTTAAAATATATCTATATTAATAATTGTTTTAATTTTTTTTTTTTTTTTTTTTTAATTCTCGGCTGATCATATATATATTCTCTTATGTCGGCAAAAAAAAACAAGTAGGTTAAAAAAAAAATTGCATGCAAGACCATGCAAAAAATTGATGCCGTGTAAACCCCTTTTTTTTTTTTTTTTTTTTTTTTTTGTTATTCATTCAGCCTAGCCGCCACACCCAAAAAAATATTTTGCCGTGACCTGAACAAAAAAAATAAAATTTTGCCGCATTGAAAAAAAAAAACGCCGTGAACCTAATTTTGCCGGAAAATAAAAAAATAAAACAATCGGCCTCCTCCCGTTTTACCTTTTTGATGATCTTTAACTTGTGATCTTCAACATACATCTTAAATCGTCGTCTCGAACCGGATCAAAATAAAAAAACAAAAGGTACTACCTTTTACAATAATTAAATTACAAATCACATCTTTCAGTGATACTAATCAAAAGAGCTACAAAATAGATCTGCAATAAACAATACCAACCCCAATCCATCTCTTCAACCACGACAATCACAAGCATTCATCATGAAATTTTGAAAATAATAAAATTAAAAGCGAAAATAATGCAATCTACACATGTCATATTCCACTCCTTAGATCTAATATTTTATACGTATAAATATAGATCACCATGGTGGCCGATACCCATTGTTAGGAAAATATCATCGCATAGCAGGCGATTTATGGATCTAGATCTATGTGTATACGTAATAAAACATTAAATCTACATCTACAAGTTAGTTTGTGTATCATACCTTTTGGATCTCTAAATCCAAATCGAAGAACCGCAAGGATGATTTGTTGGGAGTAGATGTGATGAGCACCACGACCTTCCGTCACGTGTGATCCAAGCAATTCCCGGTGGAAGGAATCCTCGACTCGAACCCCTCCGATATGCTACCGAAAAATCACCAAAGATTTTTCCTCCCACTTGGCCGAAATTTCTCTCTCCTTTTTAAGTGAAGAACTCGAAATATATGTGTGTGTTGAGCTTGGGAAGCTCTCTTTATATATGAGAGTAAAACTTAGCCTCAAAGATTTTATTATTCCAATAAATAAATCCATAAATAAAAGATAATCTCATAATATTTTAGAACAAATCTAAAAATAATATTTATCTTTATTTATTACCATAAATATTTATCAATAAATATTTTATCACATGTCTTTTTTACACACAAGAAAACTAATTCCTTGTCAAAATAAAACATATGAGGCGCCACATTTTATTGACCTAGTCAATATCAATTTTGGCATTACACAATAATTTGGTAAGATTATGGAAAATGTCTTTTCCACATATTTAATTATTTAGCCCAACTAATTTAATAGTCCACTAAACAATTAATTCACATATCGTTTTAATAAAGTCCAACATGAACTAAATTAATATTATTAGGATTCGACGTCCGAGAATATCTATGCTATATTTAGAGAAGCACGTCGGGGACCATGGACTAATAATCGTGACTCCGATAAATCAAATAAATAATTATCGTGAGAGAAGAATAATTATATTCGATAAATCAATCACGAGGAATATGCCACCATAATCCCGTGATTGCACTCCTCCGATTATAAGATTATATTTATCTCTCACGAGAAAGTAATAAGCGTCCACCGATATAATCATCTCATATGGATTAATCCTCCATGATTATTCATTCTAAATCGGGAAGTTACCGTTAACCCTTTTCGAGAACATCTTGTCCTTACTTACCATTAACCCCTAGTGATCAATAATTCAAATAACTCTTTGGTAGCTAATCGGTGTAATATGAATCCCGTGGATCGATCAATGTGCAGGATTAACTCATCAAGAGGAATCGTCTATCTACTTCCATAAATGGAAGGAATGGATTCGTATCTGTGATAACACGGACTACTCACTCAATCGATTACAATGCCAAGATGGGGTAATTCGGATCACGAGACTCGGTGTAATCCTTAACCGTCAAGTCAAACCTCATGCGATTCAAGCGGTTGGATGTGATCACCTCGAGATTAAGATATATCCATAATATGATCATCTAACGATTCGATAAGACTTCTCAATTACGGAATTATATTGAGAACTCGAGATCAAATCGGTCGATACTATATGATATATCTATCATATATAAATGCCCCATTAGGTTCCCTTAACGAAAGTCGGATAAGGCGATCACACTATCGTGTTATGGGCGCATTAATAAATGCGTTAAAGGGAGACCCGATACTCTCGATTAACTTTACTACGGACTAATTGTATTTTAAGTACATCTTCACTAACTCAATCCTCCCGTGTATGTCTCATACACCTGAGAGTTAAATGATTACATAAACGATATACTCGGGGTTTTACGTAGTGTAAATACTATTGTCATATCGGTGATTATGAGAATAATAAATATGAATAATAACATCATTTCATTTATTAAATAAAACAATTACAAAAATTGTCTTTCGGGCATCACACCTAACAGTTATGATCCTTCTTCAAAGAAGTTGTATGTTTCTCGCCATGTTTCTTTTCTTGAGCATATTCCCTTCTTTTCCCTTCCTGCTAGCTCCCACAATATGACTAAGTCTGATCTTGTTCATATTGATCATTTCACCTATGATCACTCCTCTTATTCACCATCTTCCACCATTGATGCATCACCATCTTCCTTACATTCTGCTTCTTCACCTTCTCATCATGAGCCTTGTGAAGATGATACTTCACCCCCTGCAACAGCTACCCAAGCACCTCTTGTGACGACGGATCCAGGTTAGCCTCGTTACCCCAAGCGCACACATAAGTCTACTCAGTTATCTGATTTTGCTTATTCTTGCGACTCTCAGTCTTTTGCTTCCTTTCTAGTTTCTGTTGACACTTTTTCTGAGCCTACCTCTTATTCAGAGGCGGTTTGTTCTTCTGATTGGCAAAATGCTATGGCTGAGGAACTGTCTTCTTTAGACAGGAATGGTACTTGGGATCTAGTCTATCTTCCGGCTAGTAAAAAACTATTGGTTCTCAATGGGTGTATAAAGTTAAGACTAAGTCATATGGTTCTATTGAGCGGTACAAAGCTCGTTTGGTAGCTAAAGGGTTTGCTCAAGAGTATGGTATGGATTATGAGGAAACATTTGCTCCTGTTGCCAAGATGACATTTGTTCGGGTTCTTATTGATGTCGCATCTATTCGTCAGTGGCATATCTCTCAGATGGATGTTAAAAATGATTTTCTCAATGGGGATCTTAAGGAAGAAGTATATATGGTACCTCCACCTGGTGTTTCTCATGATCCAGGCAAGTTTGTAAGCTTAAGAAGGCTTTATATGGCCTCAAACAAGCCCCCTCATGCATGGTTTTAGAGATTTTCACATGTTGTCGCTTCTCTTGGTTTTGCCTCTATTGCTCATGATTCAAGATTAATTGTTAGATCGACCTCTACAAGCCCGTATTCTTTACTACTATATGTAGATGATAAGATCATTACAGGTGATGACGTTAATGGTATTGCAAATTTGAAAGCAACCTTGTCTCGCTGCTTTGATATGAAGGGCTTGGGCCCTTTACGTTACTTTTTAGGCATTGAGGTAGCCTCCCCGCCACAAGGTTATCTCATTTCTCAGTCCAAGTATGTTGCCGACATTATTCATCATGCCCGTCTTACTGACACTCGTGTTGCTGATTCTCCTCTTGAGTTGAATGCTCGTTATGCTCCGACTGATGGCCTTCCTCTCTCTGATCCTACTTTATACCGTTCCATTGTTGGCAGCCTTGTATATTAGACGATCACTCGCCCTGACATCATCTATGATGTTCACATCGTTAGTCAGTTCGTCTCCTCTGTACATTGGGCTGCTGTTAAGCGTATTCTTCATTATCTACGAGGAACTCTATATCAAAGTCTTTTGTTTCCCTCGAATTCATCCTTGTAACTTCGTGCTTTTTCTGATGCAGATTGGGCTGGTGACTCAACTGATAGAAAATCCACAACAGGTTTTTGCATATTTTAGGGGATTCTCTCATTTCATGGAAGAGCAAGAAACAAGATGTTGTCTCACGCTCTTCAACCAAGGCAGAGTATCGTGCTATGGCTTCTACCACGTCTGAGATTATATGGTTACGTTGGTTGTTGGCGGACATGGGTGTTGCAATTTCTTCTCCCACACCGATGTATTGTGACAATAAAAGTGCTATCCATAATGCCACAATACAGTTTTCCATGAGCGCACCAAGCATATTGAGATCGGCTATCATTTCACTCGACATCATCTTCACCATGGTACTATTTCTTTGCCTTTTACTCCGTCTTGTATGCAGCTGGCTAACTTCTTCACGAAGTCTCATACTATCGAGCGTCATAGATTTTTCATTGGCAAACTCTCGATGCTTCTTTCTGCACCATCGTGAGTTTGAGGGGGGATGTTAGCATATATATTTATATATTATATAAGATATTTAGTATTTACCTTAAGGGCATTTTAGTCTTTTTGTGTTTGGCTATATAAGCAATTCTTGTAACCCTAAACCCTAAATTTTTCCACACATTTTGTTAGACAATGCAAGAATTCTTCTTGTTCTTGATTTCTTAGTTTCTTGGCTTATTGATTTCTTGTTTATACCAATCCTAACAGGTCTAAGCAGTTGACCGGATAATTTATAACTTATTTAGCGCCGCCATACCGGGATCTAAGGGCGTTACAGTTCTGACTCATGCTCAGTCAGAATAATGTGATGTGTGATACACCCTTTTTTGAGTTAGGATCCTCTTAATTTAGTGGTAAAGTGAGTGTGATCTAACCACACACTCACAATGTAAAGATAATCAAACCGTAGATTTTTTTTAAAAACTATGTCGTTTTGACTGTAATGTAAAAAAGCACTTGCACTTTATTGTTCACTTGATCATTCACATAAGAGGACACTTTCTCCTTTTATTTTAGGTGTAGAATTTAGTTGGCATGAAGCATGCATTTATCTTTATTTTTCTATAATTATAGAATACCATAACATCAAATTTTTTCTCATTGTTATTAACAATGGCTTTAAGTTAATTTTTGAGTCTCGAAAGTTCACTTTATGTAAGAATGGACTATTTATTGGGAGGGGCTAATGTTTAATGTTTGAATTGTTGTACCTATGGCCGTGGTGCCAAAATCTGTAAACTCTGTTGATGTTGGTAATGACAATACATCTACTCCGGCTTACTTGCTTGAGTCTTCTTCTTTATGACATCGTAGAAATCTGTTTGGAAATTGATGAATTTAGATTTGTTGCTTAAACTACAATTTGATGATAAATAATGGCACACTTGTATTGAAGCTAAAATGATGAAGTTATCACTTCCAAGTGTTGAAAGATTTAATGAATCTTTGGATTTCATTCACACGGATATTTGGTGATTTAAAATTTGTTCAAACCAGAGTCGATAAAAAGTATTTTGTTACTTTTATCGATGATAGCACAAGATACTGTTATGTATACTTATTGCGAGGTAAAGATGAGACTCTTGATGCTTTTAAGCATTACAAGAATGAAGTTGAAAATCAGCTTAGCAAACAAATTAAAATGGTTCGTAGTGATGATCGATGTGGAGAATATGACGCACCTTTTGTTGAATTTTGTTCGGAATTCGGAATTATTCACCAAAAACTGCACCATATTCACCACAATTTAATGGTGTTGATGAACGGAAAAAACGGAACACTTTAAGAAATGATGAATGCTATGTTGATTAATTAGTTGGGGTTTACCCCATAACTTATGGGGGAAGACAATCCTCTCAGCTAACTTTATTTTGAATTGTATACCATATATCCAAGAAAATGGATGAGGCGCCTTATGAATTGTGGAAGGGTCACAAGCGTAACTATAAAATTCTTAAAGTATGGGGGTGTTCAGCTAAGGTAGAAATACATAGGGCCCAAAACAATTGATTGCATCTTTATTGAGTACGCAAATAACAGTAGTGTCTGTCGGTTTCTGGTTTATAAATAAGACATGATCGTGACTTTAATGAAAATACAATCATTAAGTCAATGAATGATGTATTTATTGAGGAGATCTTCAATTGCAAAGACAAGGAGAAATAAGGTTCAAGTTAAAACAAAAGAATTTCTACCCAATGAGATATCAAATGATCATCAAGAAATAGAGGAACTTCTCATAAGTAAGAGGACAAGGATATCTACGTCCTTTGGTCATAATTTTCTTACCTACATGTTGGAAGATGATCCAAAGACATATGCTGAGGTTATGTCTACTCTAGAAGCTCCATTATGGAAAGAGGCTATTATTAGTGAAATAGAGTACATCTCATAAAATCACACTTGAGAGTTGGTTGATCTTCCACACAGAGATAAACCACTTATGTGTATGTGTATTTTCAAGAAGAAGTTGAAAAGCGATAGATCTATTGATAAATACAATGCCAGGTTGGTGGCCAAAGGATACAGACAAAAAGAAGGACATGATTTCTTTGACATATACTTGCCGGGTACAAGAATTACATCTATACTTATTCTGATTGCAATAGATGCATTGTTTAATTTGGAAATCCATCAAATGGATGTGAAAACAATATTTTTAAATGGTGAGTTAGAAGAAGAAATTTATATGGAACAACCAAAAGGGTTTGTAGTTCGAAGTCAAGAAAAAGAAGGCGTACAAACTTGTGAAATCACTGTATGGGCTTAAACAAACACCAAAACAGTGGCGCTTGAAGTTTGAGCAAACAATGATGGCTGATGAGAGTCAAATTGGCTATCGTTTACTATGTGATTATAACCCGTTTATACTTCGTTTATATGTATTCGGAGACATTTAGTTTGTTTTTTATGCATTTTTACACCCTTGTTGTCATTTCGAGACCTAGGATGTAAATTCTAGAAATCTCGTCATCTTTCGGTGTTTGATGCATTCTCGGTCACCCTAGTGTCATGTAGGGATTACGTGTGGTAATTTTTGTGAATATTTACTGGAATTAGGTGTTCGGGATGACTGGAAGGAGATATATGAGGTTGGAGGCGTGTGCCCGAAGCTTAAACATTCAAACGGATCAAAACTCGTTGGTGTTTTCACCCTACCATTCCTTAATCTGCATTTTGGTCCACTTTAAAGGCATCTTCTGGACTGGGCGTCTTCATTAAAATTGTAGAAATTTTTATCATATTTCTAATGAATTTTGAATCAATGGATTTGGTGATCTACACACAAAGTTATGATCGATTTACTGAAGATGTGTCAGTAGGCGGCGGCCTACAGATTCATAGGCGGGCGCCTACAGTGAAACATAGCCTCCTTAACTCCCAGTACTTTATAGGCGGCAGCCCATGTTTATAGGTGCCCGCCTATGGTGTTTTACACCCAATTGCACCCCTAAACACTATAGATAGCCCCCATTTGCAATTTGGTCATTTTTAGATCGAATTTCTGCATTTTCAGTCCATTTTCTTATATTCTTAGATTGTAAATAATTTTAGCTTAGATTAGGCTTAGATTGTTGTAATCCGGAGATTCTCGAAGATAACTTGACGCGTTATTGACGGGATTTCGTTCGGAGACTCGATTTTCTACGGCTTAATATATTCGTTATTTCGTTTTCTTTCGATTTCTTGCTTTCAATCTTGATTCATGCTACCTTTAATGTTGATTTCTTGTTATTTGGTAGTTGTAATGAGTAGCTAATCCATTTTATAGTCGAATTATGTGATAATCTTTGAAATCGAACCCTACTTTGTTGATTGAGGTGTTCTTGATGGTTTGATTGTCGATTCACGATTTACTGGAGTTCTAGAACTTATACTTAATCACGTTTGTTGAATTGGCCATTTGATAATAGTATTACATGTATCTTCTTTATATATGTATTTTGTGGGAGGGTACGGGAACCGGGGTTCAAGGATCACCCTGTAAACCAACTGAGTTGTTTAGATTCGGTTTCGTGTGTGAGGTTTGTATCAACTTGTTGAGTGTTTCTTTGATCGTAGACCGTGTTAGGTAAGTTAAATCCGTCGTGGGTCGTTGAACTTGACATATAAGGGTAGATTATTGAAATAATGTCTATTCTCGTAATTAGGAAACGACACCGCCGAGTGACATCGAGAACGTTTAGGTAGGTCAAGAACGCTCGGATTTAGCTAGGGTTTGTGAGTATTAGATTGGATCATAGCTCGGATATCTCATTTTTCATACTTTAGACTCTTTTATTTTGTGTATATTTAGTTTGTAAAACCGGTGATCGACAAATCACCATGTCTTGATGAGTTGTGTTGGCTAAACTAGAACGATATTGGCTTTGATACTTAACCAGATTCCCTGTGAGATACGATATTGCTCGTCATTTGTAGTACATCCGACTCGGTACCCTGCCAATTAGAGTTGGCTTACTGTAAAACGTCCATCAATGGCAAATGGCTTTAGAATCAATAAATGTAATAAGTGTGTCTACATCAAGACAACACCTAAAGCCTAGTATGTTTGTATGTGGATGACATACTAATCATGGGTAGTGATCATGATATTATCGTGAACACTAAAAGAATGTTGACTAAAAGCTTTGAGATGAAAGATATGGGAATTTTTGATGTTATACTTGGGATTAAAATCTCAAAAAACATCCGATGGACTTATCTTCTCACAAGCTCGCTATGTCTTGTTTGTTCTGAAAATATTCAATGCTTTTGACAAAAGTCATGTAAAGACTCCAATTAACTTAAGTAAACACTTAGTCAAAAAAAATGTGAACATGTGAGGCAATTGAAATACTCACAAGTGATTAAAAGCATGATGTACCTAACAAATCGTACTAGACCAGACCTGGCTTGTGGAATGAATAAATTAAGTAGGTTCACTAGTAATCCAAGTGAGGATCATTGGATAGACCTAGATAGGATGTTGAGATATTTTAAGTTTACAATGAACCTTGGATTAAAGTATACAAGATATCTTTGTGATATAAATGGATATCTTATTATATGGACTCTAAATTAAATCCATTAGTAGATATGTATTCATTAGTTGTGGTGGTTGTGTGTCCTAGAAATCCTCAAAGTAAACATGCATAGATCGATCCACTATGGAATCTTAGTTTATAGCATTGGACAAAGCTGAAGAAGAAGCGTAGTGGCTTCGGAATTTCTTAGAGGATATTTCATGTTGGCCAAAGCCAATTCCTCCTGTCAACATCATTGTGATAGTATCCCGGCTATAGGACACGCACAAAGCTGTATGTATAATGGTAAGTCTCAACATATACGTTGTAGTCATAATACCATCAAACATTTGATCTCTAATGGCTTCATCTCTATTGATTATATAAGATCAAAGGAGAGTCCAGTGGATCCGCTGTCAAAAGGTTTAACAAGAGATCAGATGTCAATATTGACAGATGGAATAAGATTGAAGCATATTACGCATTTTCCTTATAATGGTAACCCAACCATGCTGACTGAAGATCCTAAGATCACGGTTCAAAAGGGGCAACTAAGTTATGAGGACATATAACATTTACCCTTTATGTTGGAACAAAATGTAGTCTCTTTGAAGATTAAGGTTAAGCAAAAGCTTTTAATGATTCTATATCATGGTTAAGACAAGTTGGGTATTGTAGAGTACCCATTATAGGAGGTCACCTATGTAAGTGGAAGTGGGCCGCTTCTATGTGAATTTTAAGCCGATTCTCTAAAACATTTTCTGAAACCAAGGTTGTCCAAGGCCAAAACGGACACAACCATGAGAACTTTGAGAAGGCCAGAGGGTCTATTGTGCAGGTATCATTGTCTAGGCATGCATCCAAACATGAGCAGTTCAAGACCTAGTTCACTGCTTGACCGAGTATGTTCGATGGTACTTTACTAGGGAAGGTAGCAAACCACCTCGTCCGATGCAATAGAGCTCTATTTGATATATCTTCAGAGTCCTCATAATGCATATGCATTAATTTTCATTCATATGAGGGATTGTTGGAGTTATTAGCTAAAAAGTGAGTTTGGAACAAGTGGCGAACAATCCAATTCAAGTTCGATTTCGATTGACCTACGGATTGAATTTCTGGGAGCTAAAAACAGTTTTGGAAAATAGTAAGATAGTTTTTGAGGTTAGACTTTTGAATCACTCGATTCCGATATCGGGTGAATGAAAAATTAATACCTAAATATTAAGTGATTTATGTGGGTGTTGTAAAGAAATTGTGATTCCTTTGTCCCACATAGGAGAAATGTTTCAAATGAACCCTCCATATAAGTGGGAGAGTTTCACTAAGTGCAAGCCCTAAGGGCAAGAGAATTTTGTGGAGGAGGGAGGACTTAGATACTGAATGGTTCGAACATATATTATATATAATATAAATAATAAATATATAAATATATAAAACACATGCGCGTCATCGCTAGGGTTTGTGGTTTGTGGTTTGTGGTTTGTGGTTTGTGGTTTGTGGTTTGTGGTTTGTGGTTTGTGGTTTGTGGTTTGTGGCTTGTGGCTTGGCTCGACCTAGTATTAAAATTTTGGGCCAGCTCAATATTTTATTTCTGGAAATTTTTGAATCAAGCATTGCATATGTTCGCTTAAAAGGTTCAGTTCAGTTCGAATTGAACTGTTGCCAACAAAAGCAGCTCTCAACTGCTTCAGAACAAAACAATGCATATGTTCTTTCTCGAAAAGACTCTATACAAATTCAAAAAAGATGCTTCTCTTCAAACATGACTTACTCTGCCTATATAAAGCCAACAATACATAATGAAAAAAGACAAGAAATCCATTGCGTACAATACCAAAAACTCTCCACAAATTTCTTTTGCATTTCAAAAGTCAGAGATAACAAGGTTGGACAACTTCACATACTTCTTCACATCCTAGTGCCAGGACTAGAAGAAGGTACGTAATTACTGTTGTATCTTAGAAGACTTTTACCATTACCGTGGATATTTAATCGGGGCAATAAAGTCTTAATGACAAAGTTCTACTCGACTCAGTCTAATCAATAAGTTTTCGTGTTTATTTATGTTTTCTGCATTTTCGTTTCAATCTGTTTGCAATATATGAATAAAACGGTTATGTTTTTCAATGTGTTCATATATGTTTCAGTTCTCTTTCTGCAAGTTGTTTGTTTATTCAGATTATCAAAAAATTAAATCAAATCAATAATAGTTCCAACATTAACCTGAGAGGATCCTTGCTCCCTTTTATTGCTCCCTTTTATTGTAGATGTAGATTTTTTTTTTTTTTTTTTTTTTTTTTTTTTTTTTTTTTTTGAGGATAGATGTAGAATTTAGTTGTTGGCATGAAGCATGCATTTATCTTTATTTTCTGTCATTATAGAATACCATAACATCATTTATTATATCTTTTTCCTTATATTATTTCTGTTATTTCTAATTTATAATTCAGATTATATAAATTAAAATTTATTTCATCTATTCATATTCATGTTCTTAACATATGTGAAAATATAAAAACATGTACATATATATTGAGGGTCAGGGAGGTAGTATAGTATGTCTCAATCCAGCACTACTTTCTTGCCCTATTTTTTTTTCTCCCTTTGACACAGAAAACAAAAAGGATCAAAAAGAAAAATAGTTCATTGTCTGCAACAAAAAGGCGATAATATCGGACTTATTACAGTAACATGATGAAAATCATTGCTCAAATAATATACAATACAAAGACTTTTTTTTTTTTTTTTTTTTTTTTTTTGTATCATTCAGTCTTTTGCATGTCACTGAAAATTATCTTTCAGGGCACTTGGCATTACCACCAGGAAAAGGAAAGAAAAAAAAAAAAACATCAGCCAAAGCATCATCCTACCAAATAGTCTTCCCACAAATCAGCTGCAATACAAGTTTCAGAATCAAGTTAGCAATATATACAGTAACACGAAACACTGCACCGAAACATCCCACATTCTACCGTTCGTAGCTATTGGATCATCATACGAACATACATACATGTCGCTAATTAAGCAAGAAAGAGGGGGAGGGGAGGGGGAGTAAGAGAAAGAAGAAACATACACAAATTGAAGAGCAGTGGGATCTTGAGAGGAATAATGTTGATTATGGTCCAGAAAGTTAACTGGGATGAAGTTGTGAACCTCTTGATAATTAGGCTCTGAGGCAATATTATTATTATTATTATTATTAGTTTGGTATTCAGATGCTGGCATGAAGTTCATCTGCTGTTGTTCTGCCTGTGCTCTCTGCTGATCATTTTCTGTTATCTGCTGAAATAAAATATATTCAAGGGAGTGTGTCACTTTAACCTTCTTTTAATTATAAGAGGTTTTTATATATATTAATTAATACACTTAACTAATAATGATCAATGCCCTTATTTGAGTTAGTTGACATTTGTTTGACTGTTGTGTTTAAATATGTAAATTACTTTCCTTCTAGGAACCTATGCGTTTAGGAGAGATAAAGATTTGACATGATATCATAACATGAAATCTTTACATCAAAATTCTTGTCTCTATTGTCCAAGTGTTGGCCTTTCTTATAATTTTTGTTGTCTTTTATGTCTTTGTTTGTTCTATATTAACCTAAGCTCTTTATTGTAAACCTTGGTGTAAAAGGCGATATCCTTTGCCCACAGGGCCCTTCCACCCCAACCCGACAGACTGGTGAGGAGGTTAATCATGGCAATTTAGCAGCCCCTTAGGTGGGAGGATTAGGACTCAGTGCCCACAAGGAGTCAATCTTTATCGTAAACCTATACTTGAAAGGGGCATGTCGGAGTGCATAATATTTTGATGGAGGCCTTTGTTTGCACCATACTACATGTGCTCCACAGTAGTTATATACGTCTTTGTGAAAGTCGGTTCTAAAGCCAAAAACCGACTTCCTAGGTGCATTGTGAGAATCGATCTTGAAAAAGTCTGTTTTTGGGCTCCAGAACCAACTTTCACAAGGTCGATTATGTGAAATCAGTGTAATGCACCGGTAGATGTAGTGTACCGGTATAACCGGTGTGGTGCAAACATTAACCACCTATTTAGTTATATAAATTACTTACTAGTTACTACCCAAAGACTCAAGCTTTTGGTTTACATGGTAATTCAAGAAAGAGATTATATGATATCGCTAAATAAGGAAAGTTGTATTAGGCGGGTGCATCATGTCCTTTCATTCCTATTCTCTCACACATATAAACACACCCTATCATGTAAATATGCAAATTACTTACCACCATAAACTTGAGCTTTTGGATCAACCGAAATTTTTACGTTACTACTCTTGTAGAAATGTTTATGCGTGCAGTGAATGCATTATGTCATTTCATTTCTACTTTCACACACACGTAACAAGTAATAAGGAAGAAATCAATAGACATGATGCATCTGCTTACTATATCTTTCCTACAAACAATTTTACCATAAAAAATTCAAAATTAAAAGAAGAATTTAACTAAATCAAATGTTCAATTTGTACTTTTTAATATTTTACCAAAAAAATATATAATATAGTTGAGATCAGGACCTTAGCTCTCAGGTATAGGTTGTCATTTTGTAGTTCAATCTCCTGCTCAATATGACAATTTTGTTAACTTTGTCAACCCATGGGCTACATATAACTCCATTACAAAAGAGAAACAAGTTGTACGGATATATATATATATATATATATATATATATATATATATTTTTTTTTGAGAAAAATTTGTTTTATTGATCAAATGTTGAAACCAAACACTTACCCTCTTTTTCATGAGCTCAATCTCAGCAGCCAACAACTCATTCTGAAAGAAAAAAAAGAAAAAGATCATTCATGTTGGCACAAAAGCAAAGGCATATATATATATGGATGGATAGACAGACAGACAGATAAGATGACCTTTCTGCTACGAACACGAGCAATTCCTTTCTCAACCTTTCCTTCCCAATGCTTGATTTGCTTAAAGTTTAATTCGTCTAATCCTTCTCCAAGAATGTGTCTGCAGATTAATTTGAAAACACCGTACGTACGTGATGAGAGATCGAGGGAGGAGGAGAACTGAAAGATGGTGAATTAATAAAGGAAATTAATGTATAGAATATATACCTGTTTGAACTCTGTAAATCTCTTATGTTTTTCCTCAACTGGTTTGCTTCTTGCTGATAGAACTGCACAAATTATTATGACTTTACTTTCTAGTATGTATTTATACAATAATTAAGACAAAAACTAAGCTACTAGCCTAGTATGTAAAACAAGATCAAAAGTAATTCCAATATTTTTTATTTCATAAAAAACCCTAGATTTCTCAAGTATATAACAGGGATTGATTCAATTTTGATCAAACAGATACCAAGTTTCTCCATTTATAGTGACATGTGAAATACTACTAGGCACTAGCTAGTTAGTGGCCAAGTTTTTGCTTTTCAATTGTAATTTATTAAGTCACTCACTATATTGGTGTTGTAATTTTAACAACTTTTCAAGAAACATGACTTTATTCAAAGGAACATATATAAATAAATAAATAAATAAAACCTGGATGTTTGCTTCAGAAATTGATCCTGCACTTGTGGAATCACCACAAGCTTTCTTGTACCTCTCAATAGTTCCCTTGACACTGCACATGTGTATATATATATAAGAAAAGTAAAATATATTCTTTACTATATATTGGGGTGATATGCACAACAGTTAATATATCTGGCTATAGCATTTCTTTTCTTTCCTTTTTGTCCATATATACAACTATTTATATGTGCATCCAATCCCTCTTATATAAATGGACATTCAATATCTATTCACACATCTATTGCTATTATAATATCACACGTTGAAAAAATGGTAGAAACATTATAAATATATTATAAAAAAAAAGAGAAATAATAAACTTACCGAATTTGGTTAACCATTTTAAATCAAACAAAAATGATGAGTCTAAGTAGTTAGATAACATCGCTAGATTCAAGTTGTGGGACGTTTCAGAGCTATATTGTTGGGATAGATTGCCCACGCTCTTAATGTATAATGAGATATAGTAGCACATTTACTACCACCAATTGGTTTTAGTACAATGGTAAGCGTTTGATCTTAAACGCTTGATCTTAACATGGTATCGGAGCCAGAGGTCATGAGATCGAACCCTGGTTGGAACATTATTTAAAAAAATTGTGCAAGTGTTGGGAGAGATTGCCACACTTGAGGGGGGTGTTGGGAGCACCTTTACTACCACCAATTGGTTTTAGTAGAATGGTAAGCGCTTGATCCTAACATATATCAGGTTGATTATTGATTTTACTAATCATAATAGTTGTACCTTGTGAAGGTGCTAAGACTTTAAGGTCACATGAATTCTTCAGTACAATGTTAAATTATCATATCTCTCAAAAACTTTAACAGGTCGAGAGATAGATAACTAACACTCATATACACATGTATGAACCATCATCAAATGATTATCTATGAGATAGAGTTTAAAGATAGCTTCTCTCTTTTTTTTTTAAAGAAACCTTGTAATTTTATTAGAATAAGTAAAGAAAGTTACAAGGTTCTTGGGCACCTCCCGGTCTCCTCCAAAAGATATATGTCATCAATGTACTTCCCCCATCTCCTTAAAACCCTAATCCGGAAAACCCGATGTGGGAAAAAGGGGTGCTAGAGAAAGAGCGTGGGCCTCCATACATCGGAAAAAACCATAAGAAAAGCAAAACCAAAATTAAAAATAGCTTTAAAATCACATTCAACGATATTTCCATCGCTAAAAGATGCTAGGTGATGAATAGTTTATCCGATATTTAGGGATGCACTTTTCACATCCCTAAACATACTATGTGTCAAATGTTGTAGGGATAATGACCGGAATGCATTGCAGTTGATATATGCAAATATAATGTATATGGACAGAGATGTAAAGCAAAATATACATTACTTTATAGGGTTATATAAATGTAGTAGGTATAAGTGTAACACCATAGAACTCAGTCTCAAGAACGCTACTTGAGCTATAATGGATCTAGTACACCGCCTCACTTGGCCGAAAATGGTTAACCCGATTTGCCAAATTCATTATGTTTCAATCTTATATCTTAATAATTCTACCCCTCTTAAGGAAGAGGGGTCCTTTCCGGGACCCTACCAGAGAAATCTAGAGGTGACTCTCATTGTCTTTCTACCCCTCTTAAGGAAGAGAGGTCTTTGCCGCGACCCAACCAGAGAAATCTAGAGGTGACTCTCATTGACTCTCACAGCGTGACACTTAGTTCGGAATCTATAGGTGACTCTCATCGTCTTTCTACCCAAGAGGGGTCCTTTTCGGGACCTAACAGAGGAATCTAGAGGTGGCTCCCATCGACTCTCACGGTGTGGCACTTAGTTCAGAATCTAGAGGTGACTCCCATCGTCTTTCTACCCAAGAGGGGTTCTTTTCGGGACCCTAACAGTGGAATCTGGAGGTGGCTCTCATCGTCTCTCACGGTGTGGCACTTTGTTCAGAATCTAGAGGTGACTCCCATCGTCTTTCTACTTTTCTTAAGGAAGAGGGGTCCTTGTCGGGACCCTACCAGAAGAATCTGGAGGTGACTCCCATCGTCTCTCACGGTGTGACACTTAAAGGTCCTTGTCGGGACCCTACCAGAGGAATCTAGAGGTGACTCACATCGTATTTCACAGTGTGACACTTGGTTTCATCTAATAGTCCGCTTTGATACCACATGTAATGCCCTCGAAATTCGGTATGTCGGTGCTACTTGAGTCATTGTGGATCTAGTAACTATATAGGCTCACCGTCCTCACTTGGACTAAAATGGTTAAACCTAGTTGTCAAGTCCATTATGGACCAATCTTATATCTTAAAAATCTTTCTCACTTTTCCAATATGAAATATTACATTCTCTCTCTCTCTTAATGAAGATGTCTTATTATATCTTAATAATCTGTCTTACATTTTTTCAGTGTGAGATATTACAAAAAGAGTAAAGATATTTTTGTAGTGCTATAAATTGATTCATTGTAAAATAAAAATATGCACTATTATATAGCAGTTTAGGAATGAAATGTACGATCCGGATGCGAATGGCGAATGGTCTAAAAGACATTCTATCGTGAAAACGAGTCTTATTTAGCATAAAAGTGTCCATGATCCAACTAATCAAATAAAACATTTTATTATCATGAATAAAAAAATCCTCTATCTTAATTTTCTCCTTAGAAACATCGTATACACATAATTCGACACGAAACAATACAAATCAAACAGCATTTCGTTCAATACCTTAATACCTTATTCGAATCAAGTATAAAAAAAAAATCAATTTCAAAGAGTCTGTTACCGAAAATGTTGAAGGGTAAGAGTTGTCCCCCTAAATGTATTATTATATTCGTCCCTAAATAAGAGTTACTATAGAGGTTTTCACACGGATTAAGAATCGATTTTCTGAATGCCGTTTTGATGTGGTGCTAAAGTAGTGTGTGTATTGGTAAACCGCGGTCGTGTAAATAAAGGCCCTGAAAGTATTGTAAAAAAATATATACATATAAATGTAGAGAAAATTGAAGGTGTGTGCTTTTGTGTTAATTTTTCGATTTCATGGGCTAAACAGTGACCACACTGAAATGCACAGGAAACGCACACAGAAAACCTTGGGACAAGTTTAACCTTAATTTGGTCGAGCAGCTGATTGGTTGTCTTCTACCAAGCTGGCACAAGATCTTACTACATGATTGGCTGAGGAATGTATGTTCCCAAACCATGCCACGTGGCATAATCCCTCTTAACCCATGGGTAATACCCCAAGAACATCCTTTCTACCCATATCAAATCCGTTCGTTTTTTTTTTTTTTTTTTTTTTTTTTTTTTTTGAGGAAAACATCAAATCCATTCAAGTCACCTAAACTGCTTCTGCGTGCGGAATCAATCTTTCAGTCCATTTTGTAGACCATTTTACATCTTCTCACGCATGTGTGATTTGAAAGTCAAATAAGTTAAATTACCACATTTCCCCAAAGATTGCATGTGAAAGAAGTTGTAAGATGAAGTAATTGAAGAGGCTACTTTCCACTACGTCGATTCTATCCATGCATTACACTACATGTGTACTACAATGAAACCGATCTTATGATACTCGGTTCTAGAGTCAAAAGCAGACTTTTCATAGATGTATTGTGAGAATCGATTCTGAGAAAGTCGATTTTTAGCTACAGAATCGACGTTCACAATATCGGTTGTATTGTAGTGAACGGTTAGAATTTTCGGTGCAAATAAAAGCCCCATAATTCAAACATTCATCTGTAATCAATGTAAGTTTTTCATTTTATTTCATAATATAAGGTCATTTAGAATACATAAGTAGTCTTTATTAAATGATTCTTTCTTTTACTCTTAATTATTATATATTCTCTTATTTTCACTACTTAATAATATTAGACTTTTATGAGAAAAGTTAATGACGCTTAATCACCAGCTTAAACTGTGTGAAAATCTTCAAATTAATTTATATTTTGAGATAGAGACGGATGTATGTTGTGAATGGTGGGGCACATGCCTCCACTGTTATTTAAAAAAAAAAAAAAAAAAACAAAACAAAACTGGCATCGTTTTAACTTTTGGTATTAATTGAAGGTGCCTCAAGTGTACCATAATGTGTTCTAATATATTTTTATATATTATCATATGATGTATGATTCATAATCATGAATTGGTTGTACATTACGATTAATGATCTAAAAGCGTGTTCAATTTTTTGAGGCTCAATTATTGAGGCTCTTTCACTATACAAGTTTTATATATAAAGCAATGTTGTTTTACCATAAAAAAAACAATGTTGTTTTGAAATCTATTAGAAGATTAATTTGACTTATCCATTTGTGCCCCTAGTAAACCAAATTTCTAGATTCGTCACTGACCAAAATGATTCTTTCATTGTTGTAGAGAATGTTATTCTTGTCTTAGTGCATTTTATTTCTTGTGTATATGGTGAATCTTTTCCTCAGGGACGGACCTAGAGCATGGCTTGCGTCCACCCGGTTTTTATTTTCGGTACACCGAAAACCTTATATTAATCAGTCCAAAACATTTAGTTGTTTTAATCCAACCCACCCGAGCATGTAAATATAGTCCATTAGTCCACCCAACTACCAATTCCTGATTCCGTCCCTGCTTTTC
Organism: Gentiana macrophylla; assembly: GCA_026214975.1. Taxonomy (NCBI): domain Eukaryota; kingdom Viridiplantae; phylum Streptophyta; class Magnoliopsida; order Gentianales; family Gentianaceae; genus Gentiana; species Gentiana macrophylla. Next base: position 106,210,852 of record CM047809.1, read on the forward strand.
CTTGATGGAGTTGATTCTCTTTTCCCGATCAATCCATTAGATTACGCTCTATTTGACGATTTTCACGT